>BSBK01006565.1:350000-685000 GCA_027943335.1 Chamaecyparis obtusa
TAGAAAGTCCTAAACCTTCCTCTAAATGGGTCAAATCCCTAATCTAGTCCCTTCAAACCCTAAGCCTAGATATTTAATATTTATTAAATTTACCTTTAATAAATATCTAAATCTCACCCAAAGCCACTTGCCCATCCCTTTCTCCTAATCCTAATCCTAATCCCCTTTCTAATCTTGTCACATTCCATTAGCAAAAGGTTTACCAAAACTTATGCTAACCTCCTCTTAGTCATCCTCCTTAGTCAACAAGGATTGCCACCTCTTGGCCACCTCTTGCAACTGCATTTAAGGATGCATTTAAGCCTTCCTTATCTTTCTTACATGCATTCATTATGCATTTAAGACCTTCTTATCCCTTCCTTGCCACCTCTTGGCCTTGGGCACATTTACCAAATTGTGCACATGCCCTCAAACTTTCAACTCAATCCTCCCTTGACACTTGTCAGGACACTTGTCCTTGACTCAACCCTAACCTTAGCCCTAACTCTGACTCATCCTTTTAAACCAAGCCCTTCCCTTTTCCTATAAATACCCTCACTTCCTAAGGCAAATCATCTTTCAACTCTCAAACTCAATAGCAAAGTTATAATGCCATTTTCATTCTAGCATAAGCATAAACTCATCATTTTAGATCATTTTCAAGCTTAAATCACATCTAAATTAGCTTAATGGGATTAACATAGATTCATTTCTTGTTTAATCAATCTTAGTTCATTTATTTAGCTTTGCATATTTGTGTGTTCTTGAGGCCTTTGAGGCAAAATAGGTTCCTCATACCTATTTTGTGTCATTTTGGGTCTTCTTGATCCTCAAATCATCCTATTTTGCATGCTCCAAGTGCTTGAGTTTGCACACCCACATCCATCTATATCCAAGCATATCAAATGGTGCATGGGCGCATCCGTTTTAGGCTTAAACTGAGGTGGCTTTGATTTTAGTTTGTTTACCATTAAATTTGATTTGATTATATGCTATGACGTTTGTTTGTCTTTGGCTTTCAAAACAGGTTTAGGTGCACGCTCAAATCCTAGTCTACATTCTGGCACGCCCGGTGGGACTCAAACCACAATCATTTTGATGAAATTATACTTTATATGCTTGTATTTTGCAGGAAATAAAAGAAATGTCACCTTCATGAAAAGAAATGATGCCTACAGCAATTAAATGTCGCCTTCAAACAAAGAAATGTCACCTTCAACAAAAGAAATGTCGCCTACAAAGAATCCAGTCACGCCTTCATGCAATTAAATCACGCCTTTGAGGAAAGAAATGACGCCTATGAGCTCTATTTTCACGCCTGCATAACTGAGATTTTCCTGTGATCGATAACTTCTGTTCCGTCCCAGAATTCTTCTTCTGTCGCCTGCATATAAAGAAATCACGCCTTTGGTTTTTTATCTGTCACCTTTTGAGGTACAGAATGTCGCTTGTAAGAATTAAATGTTGCCTCTGAACTTTCCAACGTCGCCTATAAGCTGGACAGTGTCACTTTTTGGTTTTTTATCTTGAGGTTCTTAGGACTATTTTTTCATTTCTTTTATTACAGCAAAGGTCAAAACAAAATCTTGAATGACATTAAGGAAATGAACTTAGGTCCTAGAGTGTCATTGTCAATTTGAAAATCAAACCAAATCTTGAATGCACTAAAGGAACAAACAAATCTATTCCCTCATCTGTTTCAAGATTTCAAAGCAAGCAAACAAATTCAATCTTGAGTGATCTAAGGGATAAAATAAAGCTTTTTCAAAGTTCTTAAATCAACTCGCTAATCAAATCTTGAATGCACAAAAGGAAAGAACTTGTAAACATTCAAAATATTTACATTTTGGAGAAAGGAACAAATCAAAATCTAAACACGTGTGTCTTCATTTTTCAAAGTTCAAACAAACTTAATCAAATTTGGGAAAATGAACAAAATCTGCTTGATGTGCATATAGGAGTTTTTCAAATTCTTGCATAATCCTTGTTAGAGTAAACAACGTGGAACATTTGAACTTGGACAAGTTCACCTGTTCTGCTTTTAGCGAGGCCTATCCAAGGAGAAGCACTTCCTCTTCGGAGAACGACCTCAAACCGGTACCCCCCCCAGCCAGTATACAAATAAGTGAATACCAAAAGAATCACTTATATCTCCTAATCGTCGGGCATTCATGCCAAACACATGTCTGGGGATGGTAAACATTCCTCTCCCCCAGCATAATTGGCAAGGCTCTTAAGTGAGTCACGGATGATTAGCAAAACTGGGTATGGAGACACCACGGAACTATTAAAAACTTGATAAAATAGAGGCTACCCTATCTACATCCGAAAGTATCAAAATCCTTATGCAAGGACCGATTCTAAGGGGTTTACCGGGTCGCCTCAAGATTACTCACCATTTGTATTCCCTTCTGGGGGATACCAAGCTGTGGGCAAGCGATTTTGATACTCACCTTCCTTAGGTAGATCTGTTTGAAGTTCTTGATAGTCAAAGACTCTGTGAAAACACTTGTTGAAACATACACTTTCAAAGCTTTGTCAGAGTCAGTTGCCTTTGTTTGTATCCCGCAGGGTTGCTTTGTCCCTTGCGGAGATTGCTTTGACTCTAACCTTTTCCATTGGAAACCTTTGCCTCAAAATCAGAAGCCTCTTTTCCAAGTGATGCCCAGCAAGAACAAACATCCTAAAGCAAAGTTACCCAAATCCCAAGCCTATCAAGAGCGAAAAGTTATCAAGAAGAACACCAAGACCTATCAATCCATTATCCAAGCAACCCAAGCAGAGGAGAAGTCCCAAACCAAACTTGAGAACATTTCCCATAACGCCCGCATCAAATAGTTCACCTTCCGTTTCTGAGTTAACCATCACTTTGTCAACCTTGAGCCAGAAGATTAGCCATTTCCTTGTTCATGTCTTTTTCCATCTTCAGATCTTGAAATCTTGTCTCCAATAGCCTTGTATTTTAGTTTCATCCTAGTTTCACCCTTTGCATCAGCATCAAAACCTTAGTTGCATTTTAAAAAACATCATAAAGTGCATTTATCTTCCTACCAGCATTCTAGAATCAATCCTTGTCATTTGCATTATCCCTTTAGATAGAGCATTGTCCCTTCACCCTTCAATACTTTTTCCACCAGCATCCCCCCATCAGCTTTCCATATCTTTCCAGCAGATCCATCATCTTTTGCTCCAAATCCAGAGATCCACCAACACTTAGTGTTCTACCCTTTTGAGTTGTTTCTATCCCATTTCCAAGATCAGAGACCATCATCCTCTTTTTGACACAACGTGTTGTCCTAAAGAAATCAAACCTTGTCCTTGCATAGCCATCATCTTGAGCAAGAGATTGGAGTGTATTGATAAGAAACTTGTTGATCGAAGATCATCAGTCTATCTTAGGTTGACCCCATCATATCTCTGATCCTCCATTTGGGAAAAATAGCAGCTCATTTGTTGACCACTCAGTAATCTTTCACCAACTTTCCACCAGCAACCTATCTTTCCTCCACCATCTTGATCCATATCTGTTCCATCCAGCTCCCATCATTGCCATCTTGATCCCTATCTTTGCATTTGCATCTTAGAAGTCATCATCTTTAGAAGTTCATCAAACTTTGCATCCATCAACATCTTTTAGCCAAACATCTTGCATACATTTAGCACTTGCATCTCCATGCCTGTTGAGACCAGATCTCGGAAAAGAAGAAGCATGAATCCTTATCCACCAACAACTTCATCCAATCCCAACCTTTTCACCAATGCCATGATGACCTACAATCCCCAGATCCAAGCCAGTAACCCATGTGAAGATCCAAACATCCCTTCATCCCCGTTGGCAATCCAAGCATTTGTAAATCCTCCAGAAAGCCCACTAGCAACCAATGCCCTTGTACCACAACATCAGCAAAGCACATTTATTCACTACCTGCCAAAATGTACCTCCATCCCACCATCTCTCTATCCACGCATCCCCATCAAAACTATCCAAGTTCCAGCACAAGCGTATTCTCCGTTTGTCCAATCATTTCCCGATCCTATCATGCAAACACCCCAAGAGCTTTCCACCATTCCTCTTTTCTTGCAAGGAAGCTTCGCCAGTCCCGCAACATAAGCTGCAGCGCCATCCGCTCCATCTCATACCCCTTTTGCTTCATCATCTGCTATGGCTGCCCAAGCCCAAAACCAACACTTAAACCAAAGTTAGCTTCCACCTCTCACACAAGCTTTTACACCAAAAGCTTCGCCACCATCCGCAAGTCAAGCAACACCTTTCACCATCAAAGGAGCACCGTCACCCTTCACCCCCCAAGCACCTGTACCTTCTTCTTTGGGGTTAGCGCAATCACTTCCCATCCCAACCTCATCTTTCTCTTGGGTGTTTCCTTCATTTTCCTCCTCACAAGCATCCGCTCAACCACAACCTCAACAAGCTCCTTTCTCTCAACCATCATTCATGTCCCAAGCTCTCATTGCTCCTACCATTCCATCATCCACTGTAGTGCACCCTAACACAAGCTCTTAGTGGGGCCTTACACAAGAAGAAATGAAGGCATGGGGGATCTCATCTCAATCCCCTACATCTATGGTTGCAAGTCAACAAACCACCTTCACCCAAGCAGCACAGCAGCAACTACCCCAACCACCGACGGCTTCAAGCTATTTGTCCCAAATCCCAAATACCTTCCAGCAAGTTCCACCACCTCAACAACCAACTTTCCCCAGCTATCTTACCCCATCACCCTTTGCTTCTAGTTTTCCCACATTTGTTCCACCTCTAAGTAACGCAGGCATGCACCCAGCTTATATCAACCAAACCCAAAGCCAACCTCAGCAACTACCACCATCATACCCGCAAGCAGCATCATTCCAACAGCCTCCCCCATAGCAACCACATGTCCCCTTTCAGCAAACACCCATCATTCCTCAACAATAGCAAGTCCTTTGCTATCAGCCCCAGCAACAAATCCCTATCATCCCACAGCAACAACAAGTTCCCACCCATCAGTTACAACAACAAGTTCCAAATGTCCAATATCAGCAAGCAGTCCCACAACAACTGCCAGTTCAACAACAACAAGCAGCCCAACAACATCAAGCGGTTCCATATCATTTACCACAATATCCCCCTATGCCACACCAGCAATATCCCCAGCAACCATTGCCCCAAAATCAGTTCCAACCCATTTATCCACAGCAAGCATCATATCCAGTTCCACAGCTTCCATCACAAGCAAAAGTCCCAGTTCCCTCGCCACTCAATGCTAAGTGGGAAGCAATGAAAAATGCTCTAAAGGAGCTACAAAGCGGAACAGAGAATAAAACATACAAGTTCGAAGAGGTGTGCTCATATCCCTTCGATCGGTCCATAGCAACTATCCCTTTCCCCAAGCATTTTGAGATGCCCAAGTTTGACAAGTATCGGGGGAAAGGAGATCCAGTAAACCATATCAAAGAGTTCTACATGGCGTGCCAAGAAGTGGCTTACAGTGATAACTATCTCCTGCACCTATTTCTCAAAAGCTTGGGAGGAACTGCTGTTGAGTGGTTTTACAAAATACCACATGGGACAATAAAAACCTTTGCTGAACACTCTGAGAAGTTCATCACACACTATGCCCATAATGTGGAGAATGAGTTGTCCTTGCTAGACCTATGCAACTCAAAGCAGAAAGATGGAGAAAGCCTTGCAGAATACTTGCAAAGATGGCAGAATCTTACAACCAGGTTATCATATCAGCCGCTAGAGAAGCATCTAACAAAGATCTTCATTGATAACCTGCATCCAAAGTTATCCCATCACATGCGAATGAACTATCTTCAGACATACCAAGACATCAAGAGCAAAGGCATAGGCATCGAGAAAGCTCTCCTAGATGAAGGCACTATTCGTCACTTCAAGGATGATTCCAAGAACAAACCTAGCAATGATAAATCCCGTTACTGGAATCGTAACAAGAATGTTGTTACAGATGGAGCCACTGACACTAAGAATGTACAATTCATTGTGGCTAGTCCTACACCAGGTCAAACATACCAACCACCACAAGCGCCCATCTATCAAAAACCACCAGCTCCCGCATATCAAGCACCTATTTATCAGCAGCCTCCTCAAGCTCATCAACCACCTGTGCAATAGTATCAGCAGCAATACCAACAGCAACAGCCAGCACGTCAAGGCAATCCTATTAACACAGTTAACGTTGCCCCAAGGCAGAACAAAACCAACAATCAGAACAATCCAAAGAGGACTTTCACACCTTTGGGTGAGCCTCTGGATCAGATCTTCTATCGACTAGCCAAGGCAAATATGATCACATATCCGCCCATCCCACAGAAGGATGACAACGCACCAAAGTCTGATTGGTATAAAGAACATGAATACTGTGATTACCATCGTGTGAAAGGACACACTACATTGAAGTGCATGTGGCTTAAGAACTACATCCAGAATCTCATTGATCGCAAGGAGATCCAGGTCGATGCACCAGCTCAAGCTTCACCCAACGCCGGTTTGCAAATATATCAAAATGTGTTCCCTCAGCACGATACTGGGAAGAATCAAGCCAACGCCAATCAGCCCCAAAATTGTGGCAAAGGCAAGAAGAAGATCACACAGCGGCCTACATCAACTATGACAAGTATGTCGGATGCATAACTCAAGTTGAGCCCATCCAAGATGAGCCCACCATCAATACCATCCACGTCAAAGGGTCAGATCGACAATGTGCTGCAACTACCCGCAGTGGTAGGATAACTGTTGCCGGTGCTCCTCTGAGGTCAGTTGCTCCTCCAAGGCCAACATTTACTGCATCCATAGCATATTCTAACACCAGGCCAGCATCAAATGCACGCGCAACACAGTATAATGCACCAAGAGCACAATACAATATCATAGAGCATCTTGGGAACATGCCAGCCCAAATATCTATCTTGAATTTCCTTCTCACATCACCCATCCATCAGGAGATCCTGGACAAAGCTCTAAAACAAGGCCATGTCCCCACAGACATTAACACAACTTAGTTTGAAACTCTTGTGGGACACCTATCAGCAGCATGTGCCTTATCCTTCAAAGAATCTGATATACCAGATGTCGCTCCTGACCATACTCTCCCTCTCCGCATTGCTGTTATGGTCAGAGATTTCACCATCAAACGAGTTCTAGTGGATAATGGCTCAGCCCTTAACTTGTGCACATTAAAATTCATCAAGAAGATTGGGTTCATGGAGGCCGACATACAACATGAGCAAATCACTATCAAAGCATATGATAACTTGGAGCGTACCTCTGAAGGTACTATAACTTTGCCTATCCAGCTAGGCCCAACAACGCAAGATACTCTCTACCACGTTGTTGATCTTGACCTACCGTTCAATATCCTCCTCGGTCGTCCATGGATCCATTCCATTAAGGCCGTACCATCTACTTACCATCAGTGCATCAAGTTTCCACATCAAGGCACTGAGGTTACCATCCACGCTGACCCTAACCCCTTCGCATACTGCCTTGCGATGGAAGCATCTTTCCCTCATTCTACTCATTGTCCTGGAACTGATATTGGTACTTCTATTGCTAGCTCATCCCGATCCCATCGCGATCCAGAGACCATCCTCTCTTCCACCTTATCATCCGTCAAGATCAACAACCAGGGTTGTGGCGAATACAGCCTCAGTGATGCATTTGCTGTAGGAGCTCTTCCACATGATCCACATACTCAAGGGCACCCAAGTTGTCAAAACAAGCCTGTTGAGGAACATTATAAGCTCAAGCAAATCGAAAACATGACTTTTGAGTCTCATGGTACCATCAACAGCAAAGAAATAGATCTAGATATTAACAAATGGTTGTACAAAGATCCCCCATCCTGTGACACGCAACTTCTTGAGTACTTCAAAGAGAAATACCCAATCCCCTACAAAAATGTCACAGAACACTATAACTATCAAGGTGGTGGTCTAGGACCACAAGAGGATAGAAATTTGTTTCCTATCATACCATCCCAGAACCCAGAACAGCAAGGACTTGGCTTTAATACCCCTCGCCTACTTGAACAAGAGCCCAATACCACAACTGCGGGCACTAACATGACCAACGTGAACTTTTCAAATAGCCAGGATGACCTCGTGGAAATCAAAGACATCCCTGAAGAGAGAGACATCCGATCCTATGATGATATCTTTGCTGATGACACCCTCCTGGGGACTTCTGTTCTCCAACAACTCTCCATTAACCTCATAGATCTTCCCCTCACAAACCCCGACCTCATAGATTGGGACCAACCAAGCATCACACACATCGATGAGTTCCAAAGCGCATAAGCACTCCTAGAATTCATGGGGGCATCAGGTCCAGCAAGCAATCAAGATCCAACATCAACCTCTATCTATCAGCTTCACCCAGAAGGATATTTTGGGGAAGAGGCAAGCTTTAGTCACAAAAATGAAATAGCAAGAGAACATCATGAGTCTTTATGTGAAAACCCCCTTGGGGCACATTCTGATTCCAAAATAGTAAAAATAAAGGGCGTATCTTCTAGTGAAAACCTGGCAATTCAGGCGCTAGAAGATGAAGCCTTGCCTCTTCCCCCTATCCAATATTATAGACCAGAGTAGTCGCCGATCATCATAGAGGAGACCAAGCCAATCAACTTGGGAACAAAAGAATGTCCAAGGATCACCTACATTGCAGTCAACCTAACAGAAGGAGAAGAAATCGCTCTCAGTGCCTTGCTCAAGGAATCCATCATCAACTTCGCATGGTCATACGCCCACATGCCTGGGCTTGATCCAAACCTTGTTGTTCATCATCTATGAGTAGATCCAAACGTCAAGCCAGTGAAGCAGAAGCTAAGGAAAATGCATCCAAAGGTAGCATTTCTCGTCAAAACAGAGCTTGAGAAGCTCCTCCAAGCTAAGATCATCAGAGCAATAGATTATTCAGAGTGGATCTCTAACATGGTGCCAGTCACAAAGCCTTCTAGCGACATCAGAATCTGTACTGATTTCAGGGATTTGAACAAGGCATGTCCTAAGGATGACTTCCCATTGCCAAACATAGACATGCTTGTAGACCTCACAGTGGGTCATGAGATGTTATCATTAATGGATGGCTTTTCAGGCTACAACCAAATTCATATAGCGGAAGCAGATCAACATAAAATAGCATTCAAAACCCCATGGGGTACCTTCTACTACAACATGATGCCATTTGGGCTAAAGAATGCAGGAGCAACATATCAGCGAGCAATGACAGCGATTTTCCATGACATGATCCACAAGATCCTTGAGGACTATGTGGATGATATCCTTGCAAAATCCAAAACAAGAGATGAGCACCACGACATCCTAGAGCATGTATTTGATCGTCTGAATCATTATGGCTTAAAGCTTAATCCTAAGAAATGTGTCTTTGGTGTTACATCTGGCAAGATTCTAGGCTTCATCGTCTCTAGACGAGGCATAGAGATCGATCCTAAAAAGGTAAAAGTAATAACAGAGATGCCTCCACCAAGAAATCTCAAATAGCTTAGAAGCCTATAGGGCAAGCTTCAATTAGTACGGCGGTTCATCTCGCAACTAGCAGACAAGTGTCAACCATTCTCACATCTCTTATGCAAAGACACCAACTTCAAGTGGGATCCCATATGTCAAAGAAGCTTTGATAAGCTCAAGGAGTATCTAGCTAACGCTCCAATCCTAGTACCACCAGTTCCAGGATGCCCACTCATCCTTTACATCTCAACAACAGCTACAGCACTAGGGGCACTCCTAGCACAGCATGATGATGAAAATAGAGAACGAGCTATCTACTACATCAGTCGCACTCTTGTGGGCTATGAGCTTAACTATTCACCCATGGAGAAAGCATGCTTAGCAGTGGTCTTTGCCACTCAAAAACTTAGACATTACATGCTTAGCCACACAATCAAGCTCATATCAAAGGTGGACCCTCTTAAGTATCTGTTATCAAGGACAACCCTCACAGGCCGTATGGAAAAATGGGTCATGTTACTCAGCAAATTTGACATTCAGTATGTAGATCGCAAAGCAATCAAAGGGCAAGTCATAGCCGATCAACCAGCAGAAGCACCACTGGTGGATGCCTATCCACTAATCATGGAATTCCCCGATGAACACTTATGCATGATTGAAGAGCAGCCCATGTGGAAACTATACTTTGATGGTTCCAACACTTCCCATAGCTCTGGGGCAGGAATCCTATTCATCACACCTCAAGGTGACTATATTCCAAAATCATTCAAGTTGGGATTCCCCTGTACCAATAACATTGCAGAATATGAGGCACTCATCTCAGGTCTCAAAACAGCTATCCAATGGAACATCACAGAACTACAAGTCTTTGGAGATTCACAGCTCATTATCAAGCAAGTCCTTGATGAGTATCAGACAAAGGATGACAAATTGCTACCCTACAAGCAACTGGTGGATAAACTGAAAGACCATTTCCTACATCTACAATTCAATCAGATCCCAAGGCTTTAGAACAAAGCAGCAGATGCAATGGCAACCATCGGATCCTTATTGGAAATACCACGAGACACATCACAGTATGAATTTCTAGTTGAGCAGCTACATTTGCCAGCTTATGAGAATGCAGATGCAGAAATGGTGTGTGTCTTGGTTGGTCCCCAATCCCCATGGTACCACGACATCCATGCATATCTAAAAAATGGTATCATATCTCCCCATCTCACCAATAACCAACGCCAAAACCTTATTCGCAGAGCTTCCCGCTACACTCTTGTAGCCAACACCCTATATCGTTGCGGGTATCACAATGTCCTATCTAGATGTTTAGACTCAAACGAGGCCATCCTAGCCTTACAAGAAGTTCACGCTGGAATTTGCGGTGCCCACACGAGTGGCATGGTTCTAGCAAAGAAGCTGCTTAGAGTTGGATATTATTGGCCAACAATGGAACATGATGCGTGTGAATTTGTCAAGAAATGTCTCCCATGTCAACAGCATGCCAATTTGATACATGCACCAGCACAGGATCTACAGCCTATTGCACCACCGTGGCCTTTTTCATGTTGGGGCCTCGACCTTGTTGGCTTGATCACCCCCCTCTCTTTGGATGGACACAAGTATATCATAACAGCCACAAAGTACTTTACCAAATGGGTTGAAGCGATTCCACTCACCCTTACTACTGGCATCCAAATATCCAAGTTCATCCTCTACCATATCATTTGCTGCTTCGGCATACCATCTACCATTTTCACAGACCATGGCACACCTTTTGAAAACCAGCATGTGGATGATCTGTGTGCCAGACTCCACATCCATCACCATTTCTCTAGTCCATATTTCCCTCAAGGAAATGGCCAAGCTGAGGCAACCAACAAAACTATCTTGAAAATCCTCAAGAAGGTTGTCAATGATTCTGGTCGTGACTGGCACCTCCAAATTAATCCCACCCTTTGGTCCTATCGCACTTCTTATCGCACTCCCACAGGCACCACCCCATACTCCCTTGTATATGGTGCTGAAGCCGTTCTGCCGATCGAGGTCGAGCTCCCATCCTTGCACGTCTCCATGAAGAACTATACAACTGATGAAGACTATCGTGTGGCCCGGCTCACACAGCTAGATCTGCTAGATGAAAAGAGACAGCAAGCCTACGATCACCTGGTTGCATACCAGAATCGACTCAAAAGGAGTTATAACAAAAAGGTCCATCCTAGACAATTCCAAGTCGGTGACATGGTTCTTAAAGAAAATCAAAAGGTCCTAGCAAATAGAGAAAAGAAGGGCAAGTTTGAGCTTACTTGGTTGGGCCCCTATGTTGTCACCGCATCCTTTGGCTCCGGCACCTATCAGCTATCTACACCAGAAGGTGAGCCCTTGAATGATCCTATCAACATCATCCATCTGAAGAGGTTCTATGCCTGAACCTGATCCTGCATATATCAGAAAATCCAAAAACATTCAAAAAAGCAAAAAATCAAAAAAAGCAAAAAAAGCAAAATAGAAAAAAAAGAAAAGAGAAAGAGAAAATAATCGTCCAACGGTGAAAAGTTGGCAATTCAAGCACCTTGGACAAGTATGTTGGTGAAAACCTGGCAAACAGGTGCCAACATAGTAAACTGAGCTTTTTATCTATTCAGTAGTCCTTTCAGTTACCATCCTCTTCCTCCATCCATAACAGATCTCCCAGCAGTTCCATCTCCCCTATTTTCCAAGCATTCAGCTTCCATCTTCCTCCAACCCATCTGCAATCCATATCCTATTCCAAAGCTTTGTACCATATCTTGTACCATATCCTTATCCCTTTCCTGTATAGCGCAATCCTCCCTGTATTTATCCTTCTTGTCTCCGTCCTAGTGAGAGTCCTGCGGAGTGTGATCTTCCTCTCCCCAATCCTGAGCTTCTGTACATATCCCTTATGCATATCGTTCCTCCTTGTTGTACATAACCTTTGTCCATCCTGCAGCAGCATTTGATCAAATATCTTGTCCCATCCCCAGCCTCAGAAAACTTTTGGTCCCACTCGGGCCTTGTGCTTCAGCAACATCAATTGTCGACTTATCCTTGCTCATCCTGATTATTCCTTGAACTTCAGCTTTTGCCAGCGAACAACTACACTTATTCTCTCACCAACCCATGGGTCCTTGAGGATATATCATTCCTCTTGTCTAACCTAATCTTCCATCCTGGTCCTTGAGGATATATCGTTCCTCCTATCCGACCAATCTTCCCACCATCAATCAAATCTAATCTCTCTCCTTGGCAAAGGATGTCTTTTTGGAGTTATCATTTTGATCTTGGATTTTTGTCCTTTGGGTCTTGTTAATCTTTTTTGGCTTCTCATTATCCCACCAGGGTCACCATGATTCATTATATCACGGTGTGCTGCGTGTGCGGATAATCTAGCGCAAGGTCTTTTGATCTTTTGCTTCTGCCTGTGAGTCAGTTGTGTGTTTGTGGTTCCTTCAGCATTAGTTTTGCCATGTCACCTCTGCGCTTCATGTGTGATGTTGGGGCAACCCTGTGTGTTTGTTTAGCATCAGTCCTCATCAGTCCTCTGCGATGTTGTTGACAGGCCTCGTGATCCCAGTATCCTTGGCAGGTCTCTAACATAGCTATATTAAATCTAGGTTGTGCACTCCCGTTTGCACTTGGAGCTATCTGGTCCCTTGCATTTATCATATAGATTAATCTTGCATCTTTGCATATAGCTGCATCTTGCATCTTGCATTTCCATCTCATCTTGCATATCATCCATATTTGTTCTTAGAAATGAGGTTATTTATCTCCCCTTTCTTCCTAGGCCCTTCCTTCCTCGTCCCACTGGGCACACTCTGTCCCAGGGCGTAATCCCTCTTTCTCCTTGTCCCACTGGGTGCATCTTCCATGATTTTGTCCCACCAGGGCATGTATCCTCTTTCTTCCAATCCCCCCGCGCGTCATACCCTCTTCTTCTGATTCTAGCCTTGGCATCTTGTTTTCTTGTCTTTGACGCCATGCCACTTGCGGCATCGCATCAAAGAGGGGCAAAATGTAGACACCAAAAAATCCTTCAGAAAATAAATTATTTTTGTTTTCTGAAAATCCTTGATGACATCATCATTTATTAATTAATTATTTATTTAATTAATTAATTTATTTTTATGGCATTAAATCCCTCTCTCTTAATTAAAAATCTTTAATTAAGGAATCTAGCCTAAAATGTCATTTGGACATTATCCCTAATTTATTAATTATTTAATTAATAAATTGACCAAAAAACTTCAAAAATAAATTAATTTATTTTTAATTTATTTTTTATCCCAAAGTTGGCCAAAATTCTAAAGAGCACTACACTCTTCTAGAAAGTCCTAAACCTTCCTCTAAATGGGTCAAATCCCTAATCTAGTCCCTTCAAACCCTAAGCCTAGATATTTAATATTTATTAAATTTACCTTTAATAAATATCTAAATCTCACCCAAAGCCACTTGCCCATCCCTTTCTCCTAATCCTAATCCTAATCCCCTTTCTAATCTTGTCACATTCCATTAGCAAAAGGTTTACCAAAACTTATGCTAACCTCCTCTTAGTCATCCTCCTTAGTCAACAAGGATTGCCACCTCTTGGCCACCTCTTACAAATGCATTTAAGGATGCATTTAAGCCTTCCTTATCTTTCTTACATGCATTCATTATGCATTTAAGACCTTCTTATCCCTTCCTTGCCACCTCTTGGCCTTGGGCACATTTACCAAATTGTGCACATGCCCTCAAACTTTCAACTCAATCCTCCCTTGACACTTGTCAGGATACTTGTCCTTGACTCAACCCTAACCTTAGCCCTAGCTCTGACTCATCCTTTTAAACCAAGCCCTTCCCTTTTCCTATAAATACCCTCACTTCCTAAGGCAAATCATCTTTCAACTCTCAAACTCAATAGCAAAGTTATAATGCCATTTTCATTCTAGCATAAGCATAAACTCATCATTTTAGATCATTTTCAAGCTTAAATCACATCTAAATTAGCTTAATGGGATTAACATAGATTCATTTCTTGTTTAATCAATCTTAGTTCATTTATTTAGCTTTGCATATTTGTGTGTTCTTGAGGCCTTTGAGGCAAAATAGGTTCCTCATACCTATTTTGTGTCATTTTGGGTCTTCTTGATTCTCAAATCATCCTATTTTGCATGCTCCAAGTGCTTGAGTTTGCACACCCACATCCATCTATATCCAAGCATATCAAACGGTGCATGGGCGCATCCGTTTTAGGCTTAAACTGAGGTGGATTTGATTTTAGTTTGTTTACCATTAAATTTGATTTGATTATATGCTATGACGTTTGTTTATCTTTGGCTTTCAAAACAGGTTTAGGTGCACGCTCAAATCCTAGTCTACATAATCTTAAATAATTAACTACCTTTCCTTTGTCGACACCTGATGAAAGAACCCCCTCATGCCCCCCACTGACATTGGCTATAGCATGCAAGAACATAATAAGATGACAATATATATTAGTAAATGTATGAGTTTTATTGCTCTAATTGATAGAGATTTAAGCATGTACACCAAATGATATAAAAAAAACTAATGGGTACATAATTTATAATATACCATATAGTTATCAAGGCCAAATGAAATGGCCGAAAGTGTGGACTCAGCCACCTGTCTCACCTCCTCTTGTGTCATCGACTGAACATAAATGGAATATATATACATAAGTGCATACAATCATTAAAACTAATCTAAATAAATAAATTATTTTTAAATTAAATAAGTCATGTGACAAATTTATTTATAATGTTTACTCTTACCATATCAACAGGAGTCAATGGCTCTGCCTGCACCTCCTAAGCACTCTCATGAGATGTAGATGCTCCATGAGGTGTTGCAGCCTCTACAGCTATGCCTCCTATATCCCCCTCATCAATATAATGAAACTAATATATATCAGAATCAGTAAGCGGTCTGAGGCACATATGCCTACACGTAATGCACATATGGGGCTCACATACATGTGAACTCCGATGAGCTATCGATGCACCAGTAGCATCCAAAGGAGGCAACACTGACCTAGTCTGAGTGATCAACTGATCACTCAGTAAATGAATGGCCCTAATAGTCTGTGAGGCAGCCTCTGCAATGATATTAGGATGCTACATTGGAGGAGGGGGTGCGACATCAGTGGGGGGGACAAAGGTAGTGGCCTTTCGGCACTGGGAAGATGGCCTAGTCTAAGGAGCTCCTCTGTCTACGCCCATGTTGGGCCTCATACTCCAATAATCAACATGGTGACCAAGCACAAACTCAACATACAATTTTTTAAGGAAATAAAATGGGACCTCCAAATTTCTATGGGGTGGTTTATCAAAAACCATCCACCAGCGATCCCAAAAGTTTGTGCGCATTGCTTCATTTATGCACCATTTTATTGATAATTTGGGCTTTTTGGGGTCAACTGGTATTCCGGTTTTAGGATCAACAAAAAGGGCAGCTATATCTTCATTACTTATATTAAGGGCGGCAATCCCATCATGGTCAAGCCCGTCATCAAATTGGGCATGCATATCATCACACCAATGAAGACCAGCATTATGTTGTTGCGTGAGTGTGTCAATGTTTCCAACAATTGTATTTAGTGTGGCAAGCATGGGACCTAATGTAGGTATATTTTGATATGTGTTTTGGAAACCCTGTACTGTGTTCAAATTTTCTTGTATCAAATCTTGTAAAGATGGAGGGTTTTGAAGTGGGGGATTGTTTTGGGGATTGTTATTTGGTACGGGAGGGTTATTTTCTTCATTGTTGTCAGCCATGCCTGATTAAATTTAAAAAAATCTAAATTTCAGTCTAATTTCATATTATTACAAATATAAATACAAAACCCTATTTTAAAAAAAAATGCTACATTTAGCATGAAAATGAAATAAATTAATAAAAATTATATAAATAACTACTTACCGAATATGCTTGGAGTTGAATTTGTTGTTTCTAATATCAAGTATCCGAAAATATATCGGGTATCTGAAAATCATGGAAAGAACTTGAAGAAAATCGCACAAGGAAATGAGGAAAAGGGCTTGCGGGTTTTGGATTTATGCCACAGTTATCAGGTACCCAATATTATTGGGTACCCGATTAGGCCTGTGCTTTGGTGGCAGGTTTGCCTAGGTGTACTGACACATAGGCCTACTAAAAAGTCAACAAGCACTTTCATGCACTTTTGGACAAGTGAAAAGTGAATGTTTTTCACATCGCCACTTTTTGGCCCCTCATGATCTTGAACATACCCATATATGAATGTCATAAAAATACAGTCTCGGTGCGGTGAGCATAATTTATTTTTGAACTGTTGGATTTTCCTAATTTTCACATATATTGGATAAAACCTAATTGCGCACATTCTCACTGGAGAGATTCTCATAATAAGGTATCATTCAAAAGTTCTGCACATCGGAGTACCAGTATAGGAAAATAAACCAGAACACTTTGTCTATTTCTAATTAACATATTCTTTTTCATTATCATCCTAATTATAAATCATTTCACAAAATAAACTTTGCAAACCATATGAACAATATAAATATTTAAGAACACACATATAAATAGATAAATATGTCAAATTATAATTATATAATCAATCATAGACTTCTAGGAATACTTATAACAAATATGATGACAAAAATATGCAATATCCCTTCCCAGATGCATTATTCTTAACAACCCAAAAATAATCCATATTATCCATACAACCACACTAAATTTAAGGTATATAAGAACATATAACATATCTCATAAACACACACATATCACACTCATACATATAAGAGGTTTATTCTTCTGAGTTCCAGACCCTACCTAGAGTCCTACAAAGAAAATCTTTCCCAAAACCTTAGCATTCCACAACAACCGTTCAAAATTGAATGATGACTTCATTCCTGGATAATCCTCATCTCTACTTCTTCCTCTCCACCTAGAAAATTTCCAAATAAACTTTCCAAAACTATAATGTTGAAGAAAATTTTACAGAAGAAATCCAAAAGAACTATCCTTCTAGGAAAACTCCCAAATCCTTCAATATTTCCTTCCAGTTAGTCTCACAAAACCCCCCTCTATAAATAATTTAATCCCAACTATATGGTTGGAGGAGTTGCATTATGGGAAGAAACTTCTCCAACTTCCATAGTTGGTTGGAAAAATCAAACTAAAAATTCTTGTAAACACTTAATATAGTTTTAATAAATTTAATTAAAATAGCTTCCAAAGAAAGCTATATCAAGCAGAACAAACAAATAGATTTCAAAGAAAATGCATAGCATAATTAGAAACCAACTAGCCTAACTTCTAAGAGGTCTCGAGTTCAACTCCCTCCTAGATAGCTAGTTTTACTACAAAGAGCATTTCTTTTATTAATTACTTATAATATTTATTTTTTATTTAATACACTTCATTCAATACATTTTATTTAATTTACTTTATTTAATTATTAAAATACCATCTTCATAAGTAATTTAAAACATACAAATAATATTATTTATATAAGCATGGGTATATGCGTGTGCACCCACATATACACATACCTATATAACACACAATCAATTATAACATAGATATAAAATAAATAATATTGATATATATATATATATATATATATATATATATATATATATATATATATATATATGTCGATATTATATATATATATATATATATATATATATATATATATGTCGATATTATATATATATATATATATATATATATATATATATATATATATATATATATATAAGGACAATTCTAACTCACAACATAAATCTCATAACAACATCAAATCGTAAATCACAAGAGCACATCGCATATTGCATTCAAATCCCCTAACTAGGGTAACCTCCTAAACAAAAATCTAAGTCCACGGATAACCTTGAGAGTAATCTTGGTAATATCTCCACACAACAATAGTTCAAGGATTTTGAAGGCACGCTCAGACCTGTGTAGCTAGGTGGAGTCAATGTCTGGTACCTGCATCCTACAACACCAACCGACATGCATACATATATAAAAAAATAGTGTAAAACAAGGGGGAAGAGTGCGACATCATGTGAACCTCCTGTAGGAATAACTATGATGGCCACCCCTCATCCTACACTCACATCAGACAGTGACATCAACAAAGCATAAATGGATTAGTGTGGTTAGTACCAGAATAATCTCTTTTTTTATATTGCATAACAAGACTGCATCATAACATAATCATGTGAACGTAAATCATCTATTAACTTTCACAAACCCATTTAACCATCAGGCATGTACTCAAGATGTCCCATTATCAAATCAAGATAAACAAATCATATAACCCTAAATGCATTAATCATGTCTAATCTAAAGTAACATTATTAGAGAAGGTAACACATCTAACCCCTTTACATGATTATAATTAATTAACCTAAGATAATCTTAAATATTAATAATGAGCATGTCGCACTGAAGCATATAAGTCTATTAGGTGATCCTTTTAGCATTAAGGTCCTAAACTATCGTTGACATACAGGAAGATGTATAGGAACATACCTATGCAATATTATTATTTTTCAAATGAAAATATGAATTTATCATGATTAGGAAGGAACCATCTCAAGAAGGATCATTTTTTTACAAAATAACCATGAAATCACTTTTATCATGATCTAACTCCCTAGTGAGCATAACCAAGATTTGTTAGGGTTGGAGGGGCATTACATCATCCCTCCCTAAGATTCGAATTATTCCTAGAAGTTGGCAGTTTCTAGCCATTGGTCGAACATAAAATAACAATATTACATACGTTTCTACTCTAGTCTAACATTAATATATTAGCTAGAATTTTCACCTCGGGATTTAGGAGTTGTTTTAATAGAAAAATATATTTTAGGATTCTGAAATGCAATTAAGAATTCAAATTTCATCCTCTAAACTAGATACAGATTGATATAGGGGTTATTTCTTCTCAATGTGTATACATAAGATACTACTATCCAACTACTACCTTGGTAAACTAAAACCATTCAAATGTTAAATTTTCCACATACATCAGCACATAGTTTTGTGAGTAACCTTTTCGACAAGATAAAAACAAATCTCTTTTACGGAACAAGTTATTTTTGCCCATAAGATCTAAGGTATACTTATAGGATAATATCTAATATCAACTTACACGCAAGATGGAATACACATCTTTTTCAAAGAGTGCAACCTAAGATACCGTTAATGATTCTATTATAACAATTTATTAGTGTTGTATTACAACAATACATATAAAGATATTTCTAAGAAATTTTAACACGATTCATTATGCTAGAGTTTCATCAACATTACCTATTAACTAGCTTATTTAACCAATTCCATATCCCATAAATTCATAATAAGGTTCTTACGAGTATATCTTTTCCCAACATTAACAATTTTGTTTGAATTTTACCATTTTCCAAAATAAATGTCATAGATTCTTTAATAGAGGGGGAGAAATACATGATTCTTACAGCTACCCTCTAATTCAATCAAATTAATATGTTCAACCCACTAACCTTTTGTACACACATTTCAATAAAAGCACATTTGAGGAGTAACTACAAGTATTGTTATCCTTATATGCATCTTCAATATAACATCTATACCATTACCTAAAAATTCACATTCTTCTAATATTTCCATTTTAGAACAATTAGAAACTTTGAATTAAATCTAATTCTAATAGACATATCATTATTCCTTTCATAATAACTCATCTTTCCTATATACTAGCAATGTTGTTAGCTTCAACTTCCATTTCACACACAAAATTCCAAAAAAGTAAATAATTACTACACAATTTGTTTAATAGCATATCCCTTCCTTATAGTTGATGATTTTTCATTGATTTAATTCACAACCTTTACATGGATCATATATAATTCAGAACTCCTACCATATAATCAAACATTTCTCCTTTCAATAATTATGTACTATAATCTTATTTATACAAAACCTTTCGGACATAGGTCCTTTCTTGCAAGATATAATAGTGGAAAAATAGAAAATATACCTTTTATGTCTAGTACTCAAGCTTTTTAACATTAGGAAAATATCCAAAAAGAAGACACATCACATATCCAAGTTTGTTTGGCTGAAATAAGACATCAGTTGAAGAAACACCATAGGCTCAAGTATGGTTATAAGGCCAAGTATGAGTCCCAAGGTTCTTAGTAGTACAACCTAGGGCTTATATTTCTATCCCTATCAAAATGGTCAGAATAAGTTGCCTCCTCGGGGCTAACTTTTCTTTCGATGGGCTCTAGCTTTTGAAAAATTAGTTATCAGAGTTGTCTCATTTGAGACCCCTCTGAATCATTACTTGAATTTTGTTCTCCCACACATTCCCATCGAAAATTTCTTTGTTTAGATGAAAAGGGAGAATCTTAGGCTCGCTCCTAAGATCCTTTATGATGTTGGAAAGCATCTTGGAAGAGTGTTACAACCTATGTATATGTATAGAGTTGACATTAATTAATAAGAAGAAGAAGATAATAAGTTAAACATAAATAGACCCTAGAGCTCCCAATGTAGCAACCAAATGCTCTGATACCAAATGTAATGTCCCCACCAGGGAACCCATAAGGAAATTTTGTTTTTCTTAATATTCTAACATATCATCATAACCATCCATAAGTATATTCCTTAAGGTTCCCTTAATGTATTCATTTACCATTATCAAACATAGAATTTCATTACTTAACCATATGAATTCCATTTCCTTTTTACCTCTACTTTGTATTTCAGAATGAGAGAGAAAGTAATACAACTACATATTTTACTTCCTATTTCATTTTTCATTCCTTTTTCCAACACATCAAAAATCTATCTTTTAAACTTTAATTTACATTAATAATTTTCTTTCATGCCACATTAAAACCAATTACATCAATGAGATAATTGCATACATTTTCTTTACCTAATTTGCACAAATATTCACTTTTAGAAATGAATCAAAAGCACCTCATTTATCTAATACACTAAATACATTTATCCTTTCCTCTTTCATTTGTTTTCTCCTTAACCTTATCTATGCAGTATCATCACATAAACTTTCTATCAAAAGTCCTTAGTTTCCATTTTCATTTCAAGGATCCGAATAGAAAGAGTGTAAAGTACTTAACCATCTATTGCTAACCAATATAACCCATTCACTTAATCATCTTTTTCACAATTATAACAACCACAAATTATCATCTATGTCATTGTATATATATCCAATTTAAGGATTAAGATAAAAACCTAGTTAAAATAACCTTACATCACAACATTGAACTTAGACATTTAAGAACATTAGGAAATAATTATATCTTAATACTACTTTCAATAACATACATATTTTCCTTTTCCTTATAATTTTCACTTGGAGATACCCATTAACCCTTAGCATATCTTTCAACTAATCCACATATCAAAACAAGTTTCATTTTAAAGAAGTTTACATCTCTTTCATTTCCAATACTTACATAGAATCATTACATTAAATTTCATTTTAAAATGCATAAGAGAGATAGGGTAGGAATTACTTAAACATAATCCATGCCTGATTTACCAACATTCATTCCCCTTTTGAGATTCCTAAAACTACCCTTCCCAAATACATAATCTTCTTTCTTACAATTTCAAGACAATTACAATTATAGTAGCAATTAATACACATGGCCTGAAGGTATACTGAGAGATAATTACATCAAGATGCCCCAAGGGCTACATCACATATTTAGATCTTGCTAACAAAAGATAGAGATACATGATTCAATAAAAGAAGTCTTCACCACTGAACAATTTAGAATCCAAGCCACGACACGAACCATGAACAATACCTCGAAAGAGATTTTCCACCCAACCATGTGAAACTGGTAAAGTTACACCCCCCGTGCTACGAGATAGAACCAATGTACTCTCAAGACCTTAAGGCAATCTAAGTCTCAAATACCAATAAATCCAAGACTCAAAAGAACAAGAATAAAGCACATAAAATATCATCATACTATAACACCGAGGTTAAGGTTCTAGGATACCACCTAAGTGAGTGTCATCACACCACCTATATATTGGGATCCTCCTTGGAAAGCATGTAACCCTGGTACCCCCTTTATAAGTAGGGATCCTCCTTGGAATTTATCCCTGGTCCCAGTACTCCAATCAGATTTGTGTGGCCTTTATTATATTTTCTTTGATTATCTTTTGAATCCCCCCTTCCCAGGTTAATTTTTAAGGTTATCACTTTTTACAAACACACCTATAGGATCATCTGGAAACTACTTTAGGGCTCCAACACCTATGGTGAGCCACTAACTTAAGGTCCCTAGTCCCTTACCCCATAACAAAACAAAGATACAAGTTAACACTTCCAAGTCCTGATCCATAGGTTTAGGAAACTCCCCTGCGCATTTAGGCCCTTAGAGAAAGTCCTAACCTTAGCCATATAAATAGCATGAACCATTGGAAGGATGTATATTATAAGACACCTCAAAGCATAGCATAGAACTTAACACATGCATAAATACAACTTTCCATGGCTAATTTATAGGTCAAGGGAACCCTCTCGTGCACACAGGCCACCAAGACAAGTCCTAGCCTCATAAACTAAGCTCAAGTATATGCCAAGTGCAAAAACACCATATTAGATCAAAAAAAATAGTAATGAACATATACAGGAGATAAAACTTTCCACATGCATTAACACAACATTATGATAAACTTAAAGCGATAATATAAACATTAAGAAAGGTACAAAGATGTAGAAAGAGACTGGGATCAAGGTTGGAAGATACAAATGAAACCCCAAGCTAAATAGGTATCCGACACTGAAATCCATGACTCCAAAGTTTCCAAACTAGGTCCAAATAGAAAATAAAATTAATTTTAATTATAAACTAATAATGATTGATGGGGAAATGACTAATTCTAGAAACATATATATGATTGTCATAAAAATAGAGTCTCAATGCGGTGAGCATCATTTTTTTTGAACCGTTGGATTTTCTTGATTTTTACATATGTTGTATAAAGCCTAATTGCACACATTCTCACTGGAGAGATTGTCATAATAAGCTCTGGTTCAAAAGGTATGCACATTGGAGTATGGGTATAGGAAAATAAACCAGAACACTTTGTTTGTTTCCAATTAACATATTCTTTTTCATTATCATCCCAATTACAAATCATTTCACAAAATAAACTTTGCAGACCATATCAATAATATAAATATTTAAGAACAACACACATATACATAGATAAATATGCCAAATTGTAATTATATAACTAATCATAGACTTCCAGGAATACTTATAACAAATATGGTGTCAAAAACATGCATTATCCCTTCCCGGATGCATTATTCTTAAAAACCCAAAAACAATCCATATTATCCATACCACATTAAATTTAAGGTATATAAGAACATATAACATATCTCATAAACACACACATATCACACTCTTACATATAAGAGGGTTATTCTTCCGGGTTCCAGACCCTACATTGAGTCCTGCAAAGAAAATCCTACCCAAAACCTTAGCATTCCACAGCAACCGTTCAAACTTGAATGATGACTTCATTGCTAGATAATCCTCCTCTATACTTCTTCGTTTCCACTCAGAAAATTTCCAAATCAACTTTTGAAAACTATACTGGTGACTAAAATTTTACAGAAGAAATCCAAAAAAATAATTCTTCTAGGAAAACTCCCAAATCCTTCAATATTTCCTTCCATTCTCTCTCAAAAAACCCCCCTCTATGAATAATTTAATCCAAACTCTATGGTTGGAGGAGTTGCATTATGGGAAGCAACTTCTCCAACTTCCATAGTTGGTTGGAAAAATCAAACTAAACATTCTCGTAAGAACTTAATATAGTTTTAATAAATTTAATTAAAATAGCTTCCAAAGAAAGATATATCAAGAAGAACAAAAAAATAGATTTCAAGGAAAACACATACCATAATTGTAAACCAACTAGCCTAACTTCTAGGAGGTCTTAAGTTCAACTCCCTCCTAGATAGCTAGTTTTACTACAAAGACCATTTCTTTTATTAATTACTTATTATATTCACTTTTTATTTAATACATTTTATTTAATTTACTTTATTCAATTATTAAAATAACATATTCACAAGTAATTTAAAACATACAAATAATATTATTTATATAAGCCTGGGTATATGTGTATGCACCCACATATACACATACCTATATAACACACAATCAGTTATAACATAGATATAAAATAAATAATACAGATATATATATATATATATATATATATATACACGTATATATGTATATATATATATGTATATATATATATATGTATATATATATATACGTATATATATCTATATATATATATATATATATATATATATATATATATATATATATGTATATATATATATATACATGTATATATATATATATACATGTATATATATATATATATACATGTATATATATATATATACATGTATATATATATATATACATGTATATATATATATATATATACATATATATATATATACATGTATATATATATATACATATATATATATGCATGTATATATATATATACATGTATATATATATATATATATAAGGACAATTCTAACTCACAACATAAATCTCATAATAACATCGAATCATAAATCACAAGACCACATCACATATTACATTCAAATCCCCCAACTAGGGTAACCTCCTAAACAAAAATCTAAGTCCACAGGTAACCTTGATAGTAATCTTGGTAATATATCCACACAACAACAATTCGAGGATTTTGAAGGCATGCTCAGACCTATGTAGCTAGGTGAAGTCTATGCCTGGACACCAATCTACATGGATACATATATATAAAAAAATAGTGGAAAACAAGGAGGAAGAGCGCGACATCGTGTGGACCTCTTGTAGGATTCTCCCCTCATCCTACACTCACATTAGACAATGACATCAACAAAGCATAAATGGATTAGTGTGGTTAGTACCAAAATAATCTCTTTTCCATATTGTATAACAAGAATGCATCATAACATAATCATGTGAATGTAAATCATCTATTAACTTTCACAAACCCATTTAACCATCAGGCATGTACTCAAGATGTCCCATTATCAAATCAAGATAAATAAATCATATAACCCTAAATGCATTAATCGTGTCTAATCTTAAGTAACACTGTTAGAGAAGGTAACACATCTAACCCCTTTAAGTGATTATAATTAATTAACCTAAGATAATCTTAAATATTAATAATGAGTATCTCACATAGAAGCATATAAGTCTATCAAGTGATCCTTTTAGCATTAAGGTCCTAAACTATTACTGACACATAGGAAGATGTATAGAAACATACCTATGCAATATTATTATTTTCCAAATTAAAATATGAAGTTATCATGATTAGGAAGAAACCATCTCAAGAAGAATCATTCTCTTACAAAATAACCATGAAATCACTTATAGCATGATCTAACTCCCTAGTGAGCATAACCAAGATTTGTTAGGGTTGGAGGGGTATTACATCATCCCTCCCTAAGATTTGACTTACTCCTGGAAGTTTGCAATTTCTAGCCATTGGTCAAACATAAAATAACAATATTACGTTTCTACTCTAGTCTAACATTAATATATTAGGTAGAATTTTCACCTCGGGATTTAGGAATTGTTTTAATAGAAAAATATATTTTAAGATTCTGAAATGTAATTAAGAATTCAAATTTCATCCTCTAAACTAGATATGGATTTATATAGGGGTTATTTCTTCTCAATTTGTATACATAAGATACTACTATCATACTACTGCCTTGGTAAACTAAAACCATTCAAATGTTAAATTTTCCACATACATCAACACATAGTTTTGTGAGTAACCTTTCCAACAAGATAAAAACAAATCTATTTTATGGAACAAGTTATTTTTGCCCATAAGATCTAAGGTATACTTATAGGAGAATATCTAATATCAACTTACATGCAAGATGGAATATAGATCCTTTTCAAAGAGTGCAACCTAAGATACCTTTTATGATTCTATTATAACAATTTATTCAGTATTGTATTACAACAATACACATAAAGATATTCCTAAGAAATTTTAACATGATTCATTATGCCAGAGTTTCATCAACATTACTTATTAACTAGCTTATTTAACCAATTCCATATCCCAAAAATTCATATTAAGGTTCTTACGACATATATTTCCCAATATTAACAAGTTTGTTTGAATTTTACCATTTTCCAAAATAAATGTCATAGATTCTTTAATAGAGGGAGAGAAATACATAAGTCTTACAGCTACCCTCTAATTCAATCAAATTAATATGTTCAACCCACTAACCTTTTGTACACACATTTCAATAAAAGCATATTTGAGGAGTTGTTGGTTAAAAATCTCAATTTTTGTTTTTTGCCCCAAAAGACAGGATGTTTTTTGAAAAAATTTACAATCTTTAGGGTTTTCTAGGTCTAAATATCCTGAAAATAAAAAAAGCCCTAGTTTGAGTCATCAACCTTCTATTTCTCTGTTACTTTATCAAGTCACTTAAGCTTTGAAATAAGCATGTGCGCTTTATTCTTCTCTTTAGTCACTTAGTCTTCCAAAGAAAAAAGAATATTCCTTTATATTTAGCGGTTGCTCGAAAGCCTTTGTCGCCCGATCTCACAAGCACTTTGGAATATTCTTTACTATCAAACAACTTAGTGATTACCCCTTTAGTCTGTAGGTCTCTATAAGTTTTCTTGAGATCTAGCGACTTCTATAATAAATTTTGTAGGAAAGGAACTATAGTCACGTGGTCTCTAGATGGAAATTACCTTTGGTAAGGTAATCTCTAAGTGATTTATTAAAGTGATGTTTTACTCCACGATTATGATTTTCTCTTTGGTCACTGAGTCTCCAAATAGAGGTGTAGTCTTCTTTCGCGGTTGTCTCCAAGTCTTCAAGTCTTGATGTGGTTAGTCATTTCATTTAGTGATTTGGATTTCCTTTGGTCGCGTTATCTCCCAAAGATGGTGGTTATCTCTTATGTGGTTAGCAATTCAGCAACACGGTTGTCTCCAGATCTCCAGATGTGGCGGTTAAGTGATAAAGGATTCTAAGACTCAGCAACAACCATAAGATACAAATTTGATCAATGGACGGCATGTAATCTCAGAGCTAAACTACGGTTTGAGAAATCTTTCAGCGACTCCAAGAATAAAGGTTTTCACCAAGTCTCCAGATGTAACTAAGATTAGATAAAGTATATCACAACTGTGAGATATGTACAGTCACATGATCTCTAGATAGTGCTGAGTTAAAAGTAAGGATTAATGGCTTGCTTCATCTCAGTCATTGATTTTGACCTAATCCTGTGGTGGTCACAAGGTCTCAACACCAAATCAAAAATGTGAAAAGATTTCGGCGATTAAGAGTTTTCTTCAGTCGCCAGATCTTGTAATAAAAGTGAAAGCTGGTCTTAGTCACATGATCTCGTAATGAGAAATATTTCACCTGTGACTAAGAAATGGACTATAGTTGGGTAATCTCATAATGTGAAAAATTGAAGATGGATTAAAGAGATTGACTATAGTCGCTGAGTGTCTAAGTCAAAAATTTGTGATCACCAAATCTCGCAATGGATTCATAAAGTGAGAAATCTTTCTGCAACTATGAGAAGTCCTCTTAGTCGCCAGGTCTCTGAATGTTTGAATTAAAAATTTTGGAGCTACGACTAGTAAATTGAAGCCCTATTCATGCTGAGTAATGGTAGAAGTGACATCTTTTGGTGTCAAACATGGTGGCCCATTCAATTCCGTAGAATAAAATAGTTAGAGGTCACTCATTTGAAAGTTACAGAGCATATTGAAGAGTATAGAGCACTAGGTTTTTAGAGCTTTCCAGAATTATAGTGTGACCAGTGATCTTGCAGAGAGTTTTTAGAATTTCAGTCAGAATGAGTCAAGTAGCAGCATGCGGAGCTTCTACCAGCTCAGGGTCTAAGGAGAAAGTAAAGGAGATTTTTTCAGACGAGTTCCTTACCCTCTTGCCTAGGTCATCTCAAAATAAAAAGGTCAGTGATGATTATTTCATGGATGAATTAGCTTACTGCAGAGATGCCAAGACTCCTGATGTAATAGGCATGTGTATGTTTGGTTATTTTTATAAGAACTATGATAGTGCAATACCGGTCTCAAACCCTTGGACATCAGGGTTAGCTAAATTGATTGTTCCTAAGGTATTTTTAGATGTAGATGCATTTCTTATGTTGTCTTAGTGGTATGATCTCTTATCTAAAACTATTAGAAAGGAGGATGGCTCTCCCCTGGTAACCCTAGACTGAAATTCATTCATGAATTCTTTCAGAATTCAAATCCCTATGGCCACCAAAATAAATTTGTAGGCCCAAGCTAATAGATATGTTAGAGAGATTGCATTGGTCTCTAAGGAGATTAAGAGCCATATGTCCAAGGAAAATAGGAACTACATTGCACCCATGGCTGGGTTGACTCCATATTATTACAAAGACCTTTGATTTTACATGAAGTACATTGCATATGGGATATGCCAGGTCTTGGGGGTTGATGCAGGCCCAAAGAGGATCACCTCTGATATTTTGATGCTGGTTATGGATTCACAAAGTCATCTGGTGAGCCGGGGATATGACTACATTGGTTATGTGATAAACAAAATGCATGAGGGTTTGTTATCTTTGAAAAATTTCACACCTGGTTCTACACCCAAGTTCTTGCACTATTCTTTACTGATGCACCTTATTGTGTATCATAATTATAATCTTATAAATGTGGAAGATCTCAAGCCACAAATGATGTGGAATGGATAGCCCAACCCAGTGCAATTTTGGTTGGCAATTTGGAGCCCTTCTTGTCCTAGGAGGGATTTTGGTGCTTTTGAAAATTGGATTGTGTACCCTATTCTCAGGAGTTTGGGAGTCAATTGCACAAGGTTATCCACCAAGGTCATGTAGTTGGTAAGACCCCAGCAATTTATTAATAAGTGGACCAAAGGGTCACAATTGGGGAGACATTTTTTATGATAAGGGTTATATGATGATTAGGGTTTATGGGTGCCCTCAGCCTCCCCATCTGCTTCCATATTTTGTCCCACCTAGAATTGCATTTTTAGAGTTTGTCTAGCAACTCATGCTGATAGATAAAGAACACTTGGCCCCCCACAGTAAAGGGACTTTCACACCTCGGTACTTCAAAGTGCACTATCTTACAATTGGGAAGAGAGCTTTTAGTAAGGTGAATGATTGGTTAGAGAAATACAGGATGTTTGCAGCACCATACAGATATGTGGATACAGAAGGTTTCATAGTTGCTACTAGGAAATATTATATGCCTACCATTCCTTTTAATAAGAAGCATGAGGAATATCTAGAGGAAGATGTGATCAGAAACATCATTGAAGATGATGAGGTAGAGAAAAGAGTTCAACAACTGGATCGGTTATTCAAAATTGAAAGGGAGTTAAAAGGAAAAGGGTTGGTATTTGGGGGTTTCTTTCCCACTTTGCCTTACCTCCAGAGACTTGAGTAGATGATGGCTCAATTTGACACATTAGTAGAATCCATGAGGGATCAAATTGATGATACCAATAAGGGTAAAAAATCCTACTCTGATTCTGAATGTGAAGAAGATAGTGATGGTGGTTACCCAATATATAGCCCACTCCCTATGGAGAAACCAATGGTTGCAAGGACTAAAGAGGGAAATGAGGCCATTGACCTCACTAAGTTACCCAACTCTAATGACACCACTGAGCCCCTACAGAAGAAGAGAAGGTTAATGGCTGGAGATCCATCAAAGAAGAAGAATAAAGATAGAGTAAGTTCCCTCTATAGAGGAACTAGCTTTCATCATCATGAAATAAGGAAAGCAGTCACAGACGCAAAAAGACAATAGAGGTATGAGACTGAAGATGTAGAGTTACCTCTAGTTTTAGGCCAAGATGAAAGAATAATTGAGTAGGATGCATTCTTGAATGATGAAAATTTTATCAATTTAGATGAATTCAAAAGCTTTTTGATCTGGAACAAGCAACAATAGGTTGTATCTAATGTGTAAATAACTGAAGAGGGTCAAGTGCCTGATGAGGCAATGCAAAAATTAAAAGAGTGTGACCTAGAGGCTGAAAGCTTCACTCCTGATGAGGCCAGGAAATTAGTTAGACAGAGCAACATGCTACTTGTGCCTGGATGGAGTTTGTATTATAATTTTATAATAGATCAAATAAAGAGATAGGAGGATGTCACCCTGTCCTCAAAGACCCAGGTAGGGGATATAATCAAGGGATTTGGGTATAGCCCAAAGAAGCAGGCATTAGCCATGTGGAGTCTTTACCCAAAAGACAAGAAGCCACAAATTTTGAATGTAAAAGAGCAGATGGAAGGAGACAAGATTGTGTGGTCTATCCACAATATAGGGGACCTTGAGATATCTTAGGTTTTGACCCAATTTTCCAAATTGAATGAAGATAAGACAAAGTAGTTGTCTGATAGGTATGGTGCTCTTTTAAGTGATTACAATGCCCTTGTAAAGGATATGGATTTGAAGATTATAAAAGTAACAACATTAGAAAAGCATGCAAAGGAGATACAATTATAAATTATCAATACTCTTGTAGTAGCTCTTGCACCTCCTGAGCAGCTAGCATTGATTGAGGCACAAGGAATGACAGAAGAGGAGGTGGTTGCAAAGTTAAAAAAGATAAATGATGAAAAGAATGAGGCTATATTATAGGTCTTATTGAGTGTTTTGTAGCATAAAATGAATACAATTAAGGATAAGTTTGATCTAGTCTTTAATGCTTATGGAAAATTGCCTGAATTGCAAAAGGAAGTCAATAATTATGTGCAAATTTTGAGTGGATTTCATACAGTGTGGTCTGTCAGAGCACCACTTTTTGAAAGATTGTTTTTTTCTCAATCTTTGGGGAGTGACATACTAGAGACAGTTGTAAGAGTTGGTGAGGAGATTGATAGAATTAAAGCCATATTACCACTTTTCAAGGGTAAGGAAAACTTGATTGAGGCCAAGATAGCCATGCTTAGCTCCTGTTCCAACAAATTCATCGCCTCAATCTTGAGTACAGATAGAGTCATAAAGAGCCTTGATCAGTGGAGATTGGATGTTGATCTTTTGTTTCCTAGGAAAGAGGCATTTTTAGGTGAAGATAATAATGTTGATTTAGAAAGCTTCAACAAGGTCCTAGATGAAGCTATTAAGGTAGAGGCAGATCTCACCAAGTTTGTAACAAATGTCAAAGTAATTATGGATGCTAAGTGGGAGAGACAAAAATCACACTTACAACTTGTCTAGGACTTTGATTGGCCATCAGATGAAGAAGTAACTACATGGGATGAACTGAAAAAGCCCAAAAAAGTTAGATCTTCCGCAGTTGACTTAGACATTTTGGATGAAGATTGAGAAGGACATCTGACACACTTGACACTTGATCTTAGAATACACGGATGATAAGCTATCATTTAAGAATGGTGTAGGTTAGCCTAAAATGGTGGTCACCATATCTCATTAAAACTCAAGGAGCTATCATAAATGCTTGCAGTTGAAGGTGTTAGTTTTCAAGCGGCCAAGGATGTACAATAGTCTGAGGAAGTCTTGTCTTTCCACTACCTAAGGGTTGGTTGTATTTTATTTTTAATTCTTGTCTCTTATGCTTTTAGGGTTAGGTTTTTCAACCATCTAAAACTTGTTGCATTCCCATTCATTAGGGAATTCCAAGGTGGTTGAAATAGATATATATTGTTAGAGACTCATTTTTTGGGAGCGGTAAAAAAGATAGAAAATTTGAACAGAATTGCTTTGAAGCAGATTTCCAAGTTTTTTGTTTGGTCTTCTAAGTAACGGAATTGTGAATGTAATTGGCAAGTTGGTTTTAATACAAATACACTGCAACTTCTGTCGTATACTATGTTTGTCTCTTTACCTTTATATTATGCTCTTGTATGTTTTACATGTTAAGAATTTAAGATATACCAGTTGTAAAGCAACTTGCTTGATTGATTTATGAGTTTCTTTCAAGGAAAGAATTAAAAGTTCTCATAGTTCACCTTGAAGAGTAGATATATCTGTATGGATTGTTGATGATAACAGTATCTAGTTAATAGAATAGTTTGTAAGGCAATCTATTTGGATTTGTGGCTGGTATGCAAGGCATACTGTTGTATTTCCTTTAAAATTATCTAGTTGATTTGCATTTACATTGCTTTTTCCCATCAGATAAGGCATTGGTTTGGTGTTTGTTTCTTATGGTTTTATCTTTCATAGATCTTTAGAGAAAAATTGAAACTTTCACATCATCTACTAGTTCATTTTTCATTTCATGTTTATTGCACAAAATAGATAGGACTGTCCCTAAGGGCACACAGTTCATAGTTTTGATTCCTTGAAGAGAGAATCATTTAGGTTGTCCCTCCTTAAAAGGAAGAAGGATGAGAATCCTTAAATCACTGATCCTTGCTTCATTTACAATCATGTTTTGCCTAGTTGAACTCTGCATCAAATTGATCATGGTCATATGCAGAGTATTCTATAGATTGATGCACTAATAATAATTAAAAGAAGATCAGTGTCCACTCATATAAGCACTGTGAAATCAGTTATCATTAGAAGGTAATACTTGCTTGAGTATGTGGAGCTTGAAAACAAAGGAGGATCTTATCCAATCCTTACTAATTAGGTCTTTCTCTTATTTGAATCAGTCTCAAGAGGCCCAAATTCAAGGTCAATTTGATCCTACAAGAAAAATCCCTAACAGGAGTAACTACAAGTATTTTTATCCTTATACGCATCTTCAATATGAAATCTATACCATTACCTACAAATTCACATTCTTCTAATATTTCCATTTTAGGACAGTTATAAAGTTTGACTTAAATCTTATTCTAATAGACATATCATTATTCCTTTCATAATAACTCATCTTTCCTATATACTAGCAATGTTGTTAGCTTCAACTTCCATTTCACACACAAAATTCCAATAAAGTAAATAATTACTACACAATTTGTTTAATATCATATCCCTTCCTTATAGTTGATGATTTTTCATTGGTTCAATTCACACCCTTTACAAGGATCATATATAATTCAGAACTCCTACCATATAATAAAAAATTTATCCTTTCAACAATTGTGTACGATAATCTTATTTATACAAAACCTTGGGGACATAGGTTCTTTACCCAAGGGTCTCCTCTAGCTAAGCACATTCTCCTTAATGACACATTGATTTTCCCCTATGTAATTTAGTCTTTTAAACATATTTCTTGAGGAAAGAAGGGAGAGACACATTTGATTTCAACAATAGATTTAATTTCTTACTTTGAGAGGGTATATAAAAGAGAGATACTTCTTAATCTTGCCATATTTTGAAATATCATATATTACCTAATTTCAACACATTATCATAGTTTCAAGAAAACATAAGTTCATAAATTCCAAATTTCTCAGGGGAGGACTAAAATATTCCTGTACTAAACATGTTTTATAACCATCCAATATTACTATTATACACTAAGTTTGCACCCTTGTTTCAAGCTCTCGTAGTCTTGATAACCTAGTATAACATGGGAATCATCTCCAGGTCTGGGACCTATGCTAACTAAGATGAGACCACTAGGTTCTAGGCTAGTTCCTCTTGGATAATCACCTTAATTTACTTCTAGACATGAAAAGTAAATCTTTTGAAGGAAAGGGATAGAAGGAATGCTTGGAAAGGGAAATGACTGAAAGCAAACTACCTACTAGGTGATACACCAAAATTAGGGTATGAATTACAACATAGAGGGATAGAATCAATGAAAGGCTTAGGTTTAATAGGTCACAACTTACTGAATAGGATTGCATAAGTGTTTCATAGGAGGGCCTAAACATAAGACACAACCTATGACCTACAAGCAGACATTCACTTCTGCAACTCAGTGTAGGATTGAGACAAGACTGTTAGGGGGCTGAAGTATAACCACAAAAAAATCTAAATTAGATCAAACAAAATAACACACACAATTATAGAAAGTAAGAGGGATCAGGAACCCTAAGTTGTCATTGAAAACATGCATAGAGTTCAATTCATTAAGAGATGATCCAAACAAGGAAGCATAGGGACATGAAGAATTGTCACAAAATACCTCTGCAATGTTTGAATTTATCAATGGGAGACTACAAAGAGTAGAAGACTAGAGGGTAGAGAAGATACCATAGATAGCCTTCTGAGAAAGGATGACTTTCTTTCAAAAGTGGACTCTCTTCTTTACAAAATGTGAACTCTCTGAGCACTAAGGCTCCAAAATAAACTATATACACCTCCACTTGGCACATAGGCTAGAGTCAAAACCTAATTAGGGTTACATAATTCTGCATATAATAATCAAACCCTAACCGCCCTTTTAGCACAATTACATTATGGAATTCTAAAAATATCCTAGCTGATCAGATATGTCTATATCTTTACATGTACATCTCCCTACTAAGTCCACCTATAGACACAATCGACCTTGACTCATCTACCCACTTGCAACTCATCCTTGCCATGAAGGCTTCAAATCTAATCTGGGAGATATCTTTATTTTCAATAATAACACTGGAAAAAGGTGGCACCAATCCATTTAGCACCTTTGACATGACATGGTACCCTACAATGCTAGCCAATAGTCCTCTCCATCACCTTCTCAACCACAAATGTCTTGAAGACATAAATTCCTTAGCTACCTCTGCAGCCACAGCTTGTTTGAATCAATCACTAGCAGAAAGCCCTCTGCAGAGATATTCAAATTTGAATTATAATGGCTAACTAGTCATTTTAAAATGTGTCCATTGATATCTAATGTTTCCTGGTAGTTGGACGGCCCAGATCAACTTTACAATAGTCGCAAACTTCCTTGAAAAGTCAAAAATCTGCATTGGCATGTTTGGACCAATGAAAAATTAGCATGTTAGCACACTTTTCAGCTTGGACCCACTTTGATTTTTGTCTTCTTAAGTCATGAAGAACTTATTTTAACCCTAGGCCTAGGTTTGACACTGACCGCCCTATTGGCAGACACCCCAATAACCTTTTTGACAATGGACCCACTAAGAACTAGATTCTAATCCAACGATAGGCGCATGATCTCATGGCCCCCAAATATTCTTTTAGATCACATGCCAACCACTAATCCCCTTAGAACTGGGACCCCATGACATATCAGATTCTTTGAGAAATCCTAGTCATCGTACAATAGCCAATCATATGTGAGCACATCAGCGCCAAGTAGCACATCAGACCCGTGACCCAAAGATTCTCATCAGATGGTTGTCACATAATCTCATGGCTTTGACACAACCCATGAGATTATGCACCAGCCATAGGATTAAAAGGAACACAATCTATCAAGCTCACTCTGACAAGGTTACACATCACAAGCTTTAGCCAATTAGGAGCTTCCACATTAGAATATGTGGCATCAGACCCACACAAGGCTTGAAGTGTAGCACACTTGGAAGAACCAACGGTTGTCACAAGATTGCAAGCCTCTAATAGACCCTTCATGAACTTATGATGACCATTGATCTTGCTAAACTGGGACCCCACATAAAGAGACCATTGGAGAACCAAGCAATTACGTGACCAAGGAAAAACTAACCACCTGCTGAGTTGCTAGCTGTTTAGTGGTGACCATGAAACATTAAGCGACTGAGAGAATCATTGCGATCGCCATATCCCCAAATGGAAAAGGTAATCACCGAGGAAATAAGAGAACCTATGACCAGCCAATAGGATTAAAGAGCACATGGGAATTTGGGAACTTAAGTGGCCGATAAAGAAACAAAAAATTATAACAAGGCCTAGGGTTTTTGAGGGTTTGGCCTATAATGGCTAGTTTTATGAATTTTTTAAGGACTTTTCACCTATCCAGGGACCTAAAAATAGTTGCAGAGACTAGGGGGGAATAGATAAAGCCATGAAATTTTTTGGAGCTTCCCACAGGATTGTGGAGATGAAGGTTTGACATAAAAACTAGGGCCAAATTTGAATGGAAGGAAAATTAGGGCAAAATTTTGGTGATTTCTGCTGGATGTCAGCCTTCTAGACATTGATAAGTGGCCTTAGAGAAATCCATTGGGCATGGGGTCATTTTCAAGAACACAAAACTTGACAAATAGTCAAAATTGGAAACCAGAAAGACAACCTTGTGCATAGGCACTTCTTGGAAAGTAGGAAACTAAGCTAGAAAATAGGGACAGAAAGCAGGAAAACCTAACCTATCATAAACTAACCAGTTACAAAAACCTAGTCAAACAAAACCATTCACTAGTTGTGAAAAATAGCTACCTTTCCTTATTAGGATATTTTGCATTGGCCATATGAGGATAACTACAAAGATATGAGGCACACAAAAATTTGTCAAATAATTATTAACTACCTCTACAAAAATAGGATCAAGTTTACCTTCCTCTAATTGATCAGATGGAGGGGTCTCGGTAAACTCCTTCTGTGCCAAGTATCTAATGGGGAAACCTCTTGAAAGTCTAAAGGTAGAACTTTCCTTGATGGCTTCTTCTTTATCTTCATGGTTTCCCTCCACCATGGGTAGCCATGTCAACTCATCATCTATGGACAAGGGACTATCATCCTCAACTTTTAAACAAGCCAAGAGCTAATCAAAGTTGTCAATACCCTAAAGTTCTGGAGCTAGCTCCAACTCTTTCTCATGTAGCAATCTCTCAAAAAGAGAGCAATCCAAAATTAGGCCTCCTTCTATAGGCACATAACTTTGAACCTCCACTCCAAGGAATAGGGATTCATCATTCAATTCATTACAAAAGACCTTTATGATATTGGAAAAATCATACTCTTCAAGGCTTTTGTCTATGTTCTTTTCTTGCAAAAGCCCTTCCATAACTTCATCATTCTGCTCAACAAAACTAGGCAGCTCATCTAATAAAAGCATAACATCCTCTTCTATATCAACCTCCTATTGATGGTGAACCTTTTGTTCTGATTGATCTTCAACCATAGGTAATGGCATGGTCCCCTCTTCATCATCAACAAAGAGGGGAAGCTTATTCAACAAATCAACCAAGAGCTTAGGCTGGGCATCAAACTCCACCTCCTCACCTTGTTGTCCCACTTCACCACAGTCATCACTCTACACTGATACCTCAAATTTTCTCTCCTCTTCAAATGAAAGCTTACTTACCATAAGTCCTTGCTCAGACACCAGACTAGTATCTTTGAAAAGATCTGGCATCTGATAGCCAAGAGGTAGAGTCCATTGGGGTATCCACAACACTTCATCATCCTGAGAGACCAGAGGGGCCTCTTGGGATAAAATTTTTTTTTGAACAGGCTGCTCTTGCAGAGTGGTAGGCTGCATCTCAAGTATAGGCTCTTGGAAGGAATTTTTTGCCTTAAAACTTGGGATATGAAATTGAGGGGGCCCAGAGGGAGACATAGAAGGCATACCCATCTTGAAGCTTGAAAAACTAAAGGCCCTATCATCTTGGTGTTGGTCTCTTGCAGCCGGCTCTGTCTCAATATAGTCTTTAGACTATTGTAGACCATAATAAGGTTGCAACTATTCCAAAATAGGCTTAGATTCTTGAAGGGTGCTCCTAAAACTTGGAAATGAGTGCTTTGTATGCTCTTCAGGTGTAGGCTCTTGAAGAAAATGGGTCCTCCAGCTTGGGATTTTAGGTCTAGGAGCCTCTTGTTGAGCAATTTGTGATCTCAACCTTGCTGTCTCAATGTCAACTCGGTGTCTGATCTCTTCTTGGAACTATCTCATTTTTTGTTCATCAATGAGATATTCTATTATTTGGTTGGAAATGAACCCTTGTTCATAACTTTGAGCCTCCATTTCCTACTGCTATCTGATCTCAGACACTTGCGTAAGTAAATCAAGCAATAGGTTCTTTGTCTTGTCTTGCTCTTTCATGAAGTCTGAGCTCTGAGTCTGTTGCCAATTAGGCTGAGAAGGGGTAGGTGGGTGGTAAGCGAGATGGGGCAACTAGCTTTGCATTTTTTGTTGTGCCCTTTGTGCTAATGATCCATCTTGTCGGAGGGCTCTTTCATAATCTTGCACAAGGGCAAAATCATTTGGGGCATGCTGGATATAATGATAGCCTTGTATTGTATGGAAGCTTGGGATAAAAGCAGGCTTTAGGTGGCTTTGATAAGGTTGATAACTAGCCCATTGAGCATTGATCTTATAATAGGATGGTGGGTAACCTAGCTGTCCATAATAACTTGACATGTCTACTCATGCAATTAGCTGGGATTTGAATATGAAAGATTTGAAACATACTAGCACTTGATCTCTGAAGCCAATAGACCTTCTGGAGTTGCCAAATATGCAACAAAATGACCTCTTCTAGGTCTGTAGCATGCTATCAGCATATCAGAGATAGCATACCTTGAACATGAATCTAAACTTCAAGTCCCACTGGGCGTGCCAGAATTTTTATACACTAAGTTTGTACCCTTGTTTCAAGCTCTCATAGTCTTGATAACCTAGTATAACATGTGAATCATCTCCAGGTGTGGGACCTATGCTAACTAAGATGAGACCTCTAGGTTCTAGGTTGGTTCCTCTTAGATAATCACCTTAATTTTCTTCTAGACATGAAAAGTAAATCTTTTGAGGGAAAGGGATAAAAGGAATGCTTAGAAAGGGAAATGACTGAAAGCAAACTACCTACTAGGTGATACACCAAAATTAGGGTATGAATTGTAGCATAGAGGGATAGAATCAATGAAAGGCTTAGGTCTAATAGGTCACAACTTACTGAATAGGCTTGCATAAGTGTTTCATAGGAGGGCTTGAACATAAGACACAACCTATGACTTGCAAGCAGACATTCACTTCTACAACTCAGTGTAGGATTGAGACAAGACTGTTAGGGGGCTAAAGGAAACCCACAAAAACATCTAAATTAGATCAAACACAATAACACACACAATTATAGAAAGTAAGAGGGATCAGGAACCCTAAGTTGTCATTGAAAACATGCATAGACTTCAATTCATTAAGAGATGATCCAAACAAGGAAGCATAGGGACATGAAGAATTGTCACAAAATACCTCTGCAATGTTTGAATTTATCAATGGGAGATTACAAAGAGTAGAAGAACAGAGGGTAGAGAAGATACCATAGATAGCCTTCTGAGAAAGGATGACTTTCTTTCAAAAGTGGACTCTCTCCTTTACAAAATGTGAACTCTCTAAGCACTAAGGCTCCAAAATAAACTATATACACCTCCACTTGGCACATAGGTTGGAGTCGAAACCTAATTAGGGTTACATAATTCTACATATAATAATCAAACCCTAATAGCCCTTTTAGCACAATTACATTATGGAATTCTAAAAATATCCTAGCTGATCAGATATGTCTATATCTTTGCGTGTACATCTCCCTACTAAGTCCACCTACAGACACAAATGACCTTGACTTATCTACCCACCTACAACTCGGCCTTGCCATGAAGGCTTCAAATCTAATCTGGGAGATATCTTTATTTTCAATAATAACACTAGAAAAAGGTGGTGCCAATCCATTTAGCACCTTCGACATGACATGGTACCCTGCAACACCGGCCAATAGTCCTCTCCATCACCTTCTCAACCAAAAATGTCCTAAAGACATAAATTCCTTAGCTACCTCTGCAGCCGCAGCTTGTTTGAATCAATCACTGGCAAAAAACCCTCTGCAGAGATATTCAAATTTGAATTATAACGGCTAACTGGTCATTTTAAAATGTGTCCCTCAATATCTAATTTTTCTTGATAGATGGATGGCCCAGATCACCTTTACAATAGTCATGAACTTCTTTGAAAAGTCAAAAATCTGCATCGGTATGTTTGGACAAATGAAAAATTAGCACATCGGCACACCTGTCAGCTTGGACCCACTTTGATTTTTGTCTTCTTAAGTCACGAAGAACTTATTTTAACCCTGGGCCTAGAATTTCCACTTGTCAAAGTTCTATTCACACTACCCACCCTATCAACAGACACCTTGGTAACCTTTCTAACAATGGACCCACTAAGAACTGGATTCCAATCCAACGGCGCACGCATGATCTCATGGCCCCCAAATATTATTTCAAATCATGCGCCAGCCACTGATCCCCTTAGAACTGGGACCCCACGACACATCAAATTCTCTAAAAAATCCTACTCATCATACAATAGCCAATCATATGTGAGCACATTACTGCCAGGTAGCACATCGGACCTATGACCTAGAGATTCTCATCAGATGGTTGTCACATAATCTCATGGCTCTAACACAACCCATGAGATTATGCGCCAGCTGTAGGATTAAAAGGAACATAGTCTACCGGGCCCACTCTAACAAGGTTACACATCACAACCTTTGGCCAATCAAGAGCTTCCACATCAGAATACATGGCATCAGACCCACACAAGGCTTGAAGTGCAGCACACTTGGAAGAATCAATAGTTGTCACAAGATCGCAAGCCTCTGACAGAACCTTTGCGAAATTACGACGACCGTTGATCTTGATAAACTAGGACCCCACATAAAGAGACCATTGGAGAGCCAAGCGATTACATGACCAAGGAAAAGCTAACCACCTGCTAAGTCATTGGCTATTTAGCAGTGATTGTGAAACATTAAGCAATTGAGAGAATCACTGCAGTCGCCAAATCGCCGAATGGAAAAGGTAACCGCCAGGGAAATAAGAGAACTCACAACCAGCCAATAGGATCAAAGCACACATGGGAATTTGGGAACTTAAGTGGCTGATAAAGCAATAGTGAATTATAACAAGGCCTAGGGTTTTTGGGGGTTTGGCCTATAACGGCTAGTTTTATGAATTTTTTAAGGACTTTTCACCTAGCCAGGGACCTAAAAATAGTTGCAGATACTATGGGGGAATAGATAAAGCCATGAAATTTTTTGGAGCTTCCCACAGGACTGTAGAGATGAATGTCTGACATAAAAACTAGGGCCAAATTTGAATGGAAGGAAAATTAGGGCAACAATTACAATCCTTTATGTCCTAGGAACATAATCATTCCCGATTTCCTACAACATGATTCAAATCTATCTAGCTCTAAATAATCAGACATAACTATCATGGTGTTATCTAGCACTTATAGGGAAGTAGAGTATATAAATTTTTGAACTACTTTGGAAGTCATTCATAGTAATCATCATAAGACCAGGAAATAATATAAAAAACTTTCCTTACAATTCTTTAAGATTTTCTTAGAAAAAGGATAAGAATACAACACTCAAGAATCATGAATTCTTGACCATCTATTTGGACTACATGAATCTTATAAAGAAAAACATAAATAATCCTTTCTTTCAAGATATAATAGTGGAAAAATAGAAAATATACCTTTTATGTCTAGTACTCAAGTTTTTTAACATTAGAAAAATATCCAAAAAGAAGACACATCACATACCCAAGTTTGTTTGGCCGAAATAAGACATCAGTTGAAGAAACACCATAGGCTCAAGTATGGTGATTAGGCAGAGTATGAGTCCCAAGGTTCTTAGTAGAAAAATCTAGGGCTTATATTTATATCCCTATCAAAATGGTCAGAATAAGTTGCCTCCTCAGGGCTAACTTTGCTTCTGATGGGCTCTAGCTTTTTAAAAATCATTTATCAGAGTTATCTCATTTGAGACCCCTCTGAATCATTACTTAGATTTTGTTCTCCCACATATTCCCATTGAAACTTTCTTTGTTGAGATAACAAGGGAGAATCTTGGGCTCACTCCTAAGATCCTTTATGATGTTGGAAAGCATCTTGGAAGAGTATTACAACCTAAGTATAGCTATATAGTTGACATAATTAAAAAGAATGAGAAGAGACTAGGTTAAACATAAATAAACCCTAGAGATCCTAGTGTAGAAACCTAGGGCTCTAATACCAAATGTAATGTTCCCGCAAGGGAACCCATAAGGAAAAAAAAATTTCTTAATATTATAACATATCATCATAATCAGCCACAAATATATTCCTTAAGGTTCCCTTAATGAATTCATTTACCATTATGAAGCATAGAATTTCATTACTTAACCATATGAATTCCATTTCCTTTTTACCTCTACTTTGTATTTCAAAATGAGAGAGAAAGTAATACAACTACATCTTTTACTTCCTATTTCATTTTCATTCCTTTTGCCAATACATCGAAAATCTATCTTTTAAACTTTAATTTACATTAATAATTTTCTCTCATGCCACATTAAAACCAATTACATTAATGAGCTAATTGCATACATTTTCTTTACCTAATTTGCACAAATATTCACTTTTAGAAATGAATCAGAAGCACCTCGTTTATCTAATACACTAAATACATTTATCCTTTCCTCTTTCATTTGCTTTCTCCTTAACCTTATCTATGCAGTATCATCACATAAACTTTCTATCAAAAGTCCTTACTTTCCATTTTCATTTCAAGGATCTGAATATAAAGAGTGTAAATTACTTAACCATCTATTGCTAACCAATATAACCCATTCACTAAATTTTTCACAATTATAACAACCACAAATTATCATCTATGTCATTGTATATATCCAATTTAAGGATTAAGATAAAAACCTAGTTAAAATAACCTTACATCACAACATTGAACTTAGACATTTAAGAACATTAGGAAAGAATTACATCTTAATACTACTTTCAATAACATCATGTTTTCCTTTCCCTTATTATTTTCACCTAGAGATACCCATTAACCCTTACCATATTTTTTCACTAATCCACATATCAAAACAAGTTTCCTTTTAAAGATGTTTACATCTATTTCATTTCCAATACTTACATAGAATCATTACTTTCAATTTCATTTTAAAATGCATAAGAGAGATAGGGTAGGAATTACTTAAACATAATCCATGCCTAATTTACCAACACTCATTCTCCTTTTGAAATTCCTAAAATTACCCTTCCCAAATACATAATCTTCTTTCTTAAAATTTCAACACAATTACAATTACAGCAGTAATTAATACACATGGCTCGAATGCATACTAAGAGATAATTACATCAGGATGCCCCAAGGGATACATCACATATTTAGATATTGCTAACAAAAGATAGAGATACGCGATTCAATAAAAAAATTCTTCACCATTGAACAATTCAAAATCCAAGCCACAACACGAACCATGAACAATACCTCAAAAGAAATTTTCCACCCAACCATGTATGAAACTGGTAATGTTCCACCCCTGTGCTAGGAGATAGAACCAATGTACTCTCAAGACCTTAAGGAAATCTAAGTCTCAAATACTGATAAATCCAGGACTCAAAAGAACAAGAATAAAGCACATAAAATATCATCATACTATAACACTGAGGTTAAGCTTCTAGGATACCACCTAAGTGAGTGTCATCACACCACCTATATATTGGGATCCTCCCTGGAAACCATGTAACCCCAGAACCCCCTTTCTAATTAGGGATCCTCCCTGGTAGTTATCCCTTGTCCTGGTACTCCAATCAAGTCTGTATGGCCTTATTATATTTTCTGTGATTATCTTTCGAATCCCCCCTTCCCAAGTTAATTTGTAAGGTTATCACTTTTTACAAACCCACCCATAGGATCATCTAGAAACTACTTTAGGGTTCCAAAACCTATGGTGAGCTACTCACTTAAGGTCCCTAGTCCCTTACCCAATCACAAACCAAAGATACAAGTTAAAACTTCCAAGTCCTGATCCATAGGTTTAGGAAACTCCCCTGGGCACTCAGGCCCTTAGAGCGAGTCCTAACCTTAGCCATATACATAACATGAACCTTTGGAAGGATACTTATCACAAGACACCTCAAAGCATAGCATAAAACTTACCACATGCACAAATAGAACTTTCCATGGCTAATTTATAGGTTAAGGGAACCCTCTCGTGCACACAGGCCACCGAGATGAGTCCTAGCCTCATAAACTAAGCTCAAGTATATGTCACGTGCAAAAACACCATATTACATAAACAAAAGAAGAAATGAACAAACATTGGTGATAAAAATTTCCACATGCATTAACACAACATTATGATAAACTTAAAGCAATAATATGAATAGTAAGAGAGGTACAAAGATGCAAATAGAGACTAGGATCAAGGATGGAAGATACAAACCAAACGCTAAGCCAAATAGGTACCCAACATTGAAATCCATGACTCCAATATTTCCAAACTAGGTCCAAATAGAACATAAAATTAATATAAATTATAAACATAAAGATTGATGGGGAAATGACTAATTCTAGAAACATATATATGACTGTCATAGAAATACAATCTCGGTGCGGTGAGCATAATGTTTTTTTGAACTGTTGGATTTTCCTAATTTTCACATATATTGGACAAAAACTAATTTCGCACATTGTCACTAGAGATATTTTTATAATAACATCTAGTTCAAAAGTTATGCACAATCGAGTATGGGTATAGGAAAATAAATCAGAACACTTTGTCTATTTCCAATTAACATATTATTTTTCATTATCATCCAAATTACAAACCATTTCACAAAATAAACTTTTCAGACCATATGAACAATATAAATAATTGATAACACACAAATATACATAGATAAATATGCCAAATTATAATTATATAATCAATCATAGACTTCTAGGAATACTTATAACAAATATGATGACAAAAACATGCATTATCCCTTCCGAGATGCATTATTCTTAACCCAAAAACAATTTATATTATCCATACAACCACATTAAATATAAGGTATATAAGAACATATAACATATCTCATAAACACACCCATACATATAAGAGGGTTATTCTTCCGAGTTCCTGACCCTATTTGGAGTCCTATGGAGAAAATCCTTCCCAAAACCTTAGCATTCCACAACAACTGTTAAAACTTGAATGATGACTTCATTCTTGGATAATCCTCCTCTATACTTCTTCCTCTCCACTCATAAAATATCCAAATCAACTTTCCAAAATTATAATGGTGACTAAAATTTCACAGAAGAAATCCAAAAAAACTATCCTTCCAGGAAAACTCTCAAATCTTTCAATATTTCCTTCTGATCTCTCTCACAAAACCCTCCTCTATGAATTATTTAATCCCAACTATATGGTTGGAGGAGTTGCATTCTGGGAAGAAACTTCTCTAACTTCCATAGTTGGTTGGAAAAATCAAACTAAACATTCTCGTAAGAACTTAATATATTTTCAATAAATTTAACTAAAAGAGCTTCCAAAGAAAGCTATATCAAGAAGAACAAAAAAATTGATTTCAAGGAAAACACATAGCATAATTGGAAACCAACTAGCCTAACTTCTAGGAGATCTCAAGTTGAACTCCCTCCTAGATAGCCAGTTTTATTACAAAGAGCATTTATTTTATTAATTACTTATTATATTCACTTTTTATTTAATACACTTTATTAAATACATTTTTTTTACTTTATTTAATTATTAAAATACCATCTTCACAAGTAATTTAAAACATACAAATAATATTATTTATATAAGCATGGGTATATGTGTGTGCACCCACATATACACATACCTATATAACACAATCAATTATAACATAGATATAAAATAAATTATATATATATATATATATATATATATATATATATATATATATATATATATATATATATATATATATATATATATATATATATATATATATATATATGGACAATTCTAACTCACAACATAAATCTCATAATAACATCGAATTGTAAATCACAAGACCACATCACATACTACATTCAAATCCCCCAGCTAGGGTAACCTCCTAAACAAAAATCTAAGTCCATGTGTAACCTGAGAGTAATCTTGGTAATATCTCCACACAACAACAGTTCAAGGATTTTGAAGGCATGCTCAGACCTATGTAGCCAGCTAGAGTCGATGCCTTGTACCTACATCCTTCAACACCAATCGACATGCATACATATATATAAACAAATAGTGGAAAATAAGGAGGAAGAGTGTGACATCGTGTGGACCTCCTGTAGGAGTAACTACAATTGTCTCCCCTCATCCTACACTCACATCAGACAGTGACATCAACAAAGTATAAATGGATTAGTGTGGTTAGTACCAGAAAAATCTCTTTTCTATATTGTATAACAAGAATGCATCATAACATAATCATGTGAATGTAAATCTTCTATTAACTTTCACAAACCCATTTAACCATCAAGCATGTACTCAAGATGTCTCATTATCAAATTAAGATAAACAAATCATATAACCCTAAATGCATTAATCATGTCTAATCTCAAGTAAAATTATTAGAGAAGGTAACACATCTAATCCCTTTAAGTGATTATAATTAATTAACCTAAGATAATCTTAAATATTAATAATGAGCATCTCTCATAGAATCATATAAGTCTATCAGGTAATCCTTTTATCATTAAGGTCCTAAACTATCATTGACACACAGGAAGATGTATAGGAACATACCTATGCAATGTTATTATTTTCCAAATTAAAATATGAAGTTATCATGATTAGGAAGAAACAATCTCAAGAAGGATCATTCTCTTACAAAATAACCATGAAATCACTTATAGCATGATCTAACTCCCTAGTGAGCATAACCAAGATCTTTTAGGGTTGGAGGGGCATTACAAATTCAAGGGATATAAACAAGATCACAATCAAGTATAGGTTTCCATTGCCGCGGATGGATGATATTATAGATTGTTTGAGTGGAGCTGTGTATTTTTTTAAGATAGATCTGAAGAGTGGATATCATCAGATTTAGATCAGAGAGGGAGATTAATGGAAGACTACTTTCAAAATAAAGGAAGGATGATATGAGTGGTTAGTCATGCCTTTTGGGCTAACCAATGCACTGAGCACTTTCATGAAGCTCATGAATGAGGTTCTAAAAGAATTTTTAGGTAAGTTTGTCATTGTTTACCTAGATAATATTTTGATCTTCAGTAAGACATTGGAGGAGCATATAATAATGCATATTCGTAGGGTATTTGAGAAGTTAAGGGAAGATAAATTGTTGATTCATTTGAAGAAGTGTAGTTTTGTGAAGGAGTTAGTGTGTGGGATTTGTAGTTTCAGCAGAAGGTCTAAAAATGGACCCGGAGAAAGTAGAGGCTATCCTTGAATGGCCTACTCCAAGGAGTGCTACTGAGGTAAGATCTTTTCATGGTTTGGATAGCTTTTATAGAAATTTTATTAGGAGTTTTAGTAGTATTTGTGGACCATTGACTGAAACAATGAGAGGAGATAGGAAAGAGTTTAAGTGGACTACTGGTGTAGATAAGAGTTTTAAAATTTTGAAACAAAAAGTTACAGAATAACTTGTTTTATCACTTCCAAATTTTAATAAGTTGTTTCAAGTAGACTGTGATGCTAGTGGTACTATAATAAGAGTTGTTTTGAGCCAAGAAGGTAAACCTATTGCTTATTTCAGTGAGAAGTTAAATGATGCCAAGAGGAAATATTCTCTTTATGATCAATACTTGTATGCTATAGTTTAGGCATTAAAGAAGTGGAGACACTATTTTCTTCCTACAGAGTTTGTTTTGTATAATGGTCATCAAGATTTGCAATATTTGAATAGTCAAGGAAAGTTGAATTAGAGGCATTTGAAATGGGTTGAGTTTTTGCAGAGTTACACATTTGTTTTGAAATGCAGGAGTGGAAAGTCTAAGAGGATTGTAGATGTGCTTAGTAGAAGGCAACTATTGCTGATAGAGATGCAGATTGAGGTAGTTTGGCTCAATGAAATCAAGAGTTTGTATCCAGAGGATCTTGATTTTGGTGAAGTTTGGAAATCTTGTAAAGAACTTGTTACTCTAGACAGAATGAAGTGGTTGGATTTCATCATTCAGGATGATATGCTATTTAGAGGGAGTCACTTATGCATTCCACAAAGTTCTATGAGGGATAATCTCATCAAGGAGAAGTATAGCAGAGGATTGGCTAGATATTTTTGTCATGATAAAACCCTTGCTCTGGTTAGTGAAAATTATTACTGGCCATAGTTGCAAAAAGATGTCAAGAAGTTTGTACAAAGTTGCAGAGTATGTTAGATGGAAAAAGGAGTAAAGCATAATAAATGGTTGTATCAACCATTACCTATACCAAAAAATCCTTGGGAGGATATCAGTATAGATTTTGTTCTTGGTTTTCCAAGGACTTAGCGGGGACATGATTTAATTTTTGTGGTGGTTGATATATTTTCAAAGATGGAACATTTCATTCCCTACAAGAAGACTAATGATGTTGTTCATGTGGTAGAATTTTTTTTCAAGAAATTGGTGAGACTACATGGTTTTCCAAAGATCATAGTTTCAGATCGAGACACTAAGTTTGTTGGATATGGATAGACAGAGGTGGTGAATAGGAGTTTGGGAAATTTGTTGAGATGTTTGGTTGGAGATAAGCCAACAAGATGGGATTTGATTTTACCACAGGCAAAATTTGCATACAATAATTCTATCAATAGGAGCACTGGTAAATCACCATTCCAAATTGTATATGGAAGTAGTCTCATAAATGCATCTGAGTTGAGAAAGATAGACAAAGGAGAAATAAATAGTGTTGAAGCTAAGGATTTTGCAAAATATTTGAAGAACATTCACGAGGAGGTGAGAAAGCACATTACCAAGATGAATGTGTAGTATAAGGCTAAGGCAGATAAGAAAAGGAGGCATAAAGAATTTCAGGTTGGAGATGAAGTCATGGTTCATTTGCGGAAGGAGTGATTTCTAGTTGGTACATATAACAAGCTAAAATGAAGAAGTTTGGGCCATGTAAGATACTGAAGAAGCATGATTCAGGAAATGCCTATGAGGTAGAATTGCCTACTAAGTTGAATATTTCACCAATATTTAATATTTTAGATCTAATAGGGTATCATGAAGGGGGTGTTGAAGATGATATCACAAAAGCACAATGGATTATTCCAGCAACTACTTCAGCTATCAAGGAGATTGAGGATATACTGGATAGTCATGTTGGCAGAAGCACAAAGAACGGGACATATGAAGAATATCTATTCAAATGGAAAGGATGACCTATTGAATATTCATCATGGTTGGCAAGGGAGGATGTTAACCATCTTGGTTTTCCTCTGCACACCTAAGACGTGACAGAGTCACTTCTCAAATTACCCTAGGTGTTTGATGCAAGAGCATCCTGGGTGTAAGAGAAATCTTGCATCACTCAAAAATATTTCTAGTTTCTTTTCAATAAGGGCTATCTTGTGCAGAGATGCTATTTATGGAAACTTACTATTTTTAGTAAGTTGGTCATACGAGCTCAGAATGTTTTGATTTCACAGGTGAACTTTCATCTCAGTCATACTAGCCTACTAGTTGAGTTTCATTGCCATATCATTTGTATTGGTGAAGTTATTGAGGTTTTTGGGTATGAAATCTTTGAGCTTAACCTTGAAGGCCTTAGAGGATCTGAATCATGATTGACTCCCTACTAACTGGAGCTTGCGCAAGTCAAACACTATAGATTAGGTACTGCCATTTCTGAAAAGTGGCTATAATAGAAAAACAAAGCTACAGTTACAAAGTTATGGCCTTCGAAAGTTAGGCTACCTAAAAACATATTTTGTTATTATTTTGAGCCAACCCTATGTAAAAAAAAAAAGGAAAATAAAATAATTCTTAGGGTAGTCGTTCTTAAGGGCTAAATATTTGGAACCTTCTCGGATGATAAAAATTATCTATATAAGGAAGGCTCGTAGTGTTGTCTAGGGCAGTTCGGGGGTAGTAGTTTTTGGTAATAATTCGAGGCTTGTTCCTTCAGAATATTGTAACAGAAATGCCCATGTGGCTTTGCATATTGTAATTCTAAAATTTGTAATTTCACATTTGTGGAGATAATAAGAAGTCCATTTTTTGTTCTTGCAAATTTTTGTTGGTTCTTTGTTTCTATTATGTTTTTGTCGTATTAAGAGGAGCACCCTTCATCACTTTTAGAGAGCCAAATATTTTATTGTAAATTATATGTACGATCAATTAATTTGGTGTTAATCATTGTTGTGAATTATTTTTGTGACGAATCATTGAGATAATTATTCATTTGTGCTTTCAAGATAAATTTGTCTCATGCATGTGTGCGCTCATAGAATCTTCATGATTTGATGAATTAAATGACAAATCATGTGTATCTTCATAATTTTTTATTGATGATTGCATTTACAAAGCATGATTTGTGAGTAATTTTGATTTAGGTTTTGTGGGTTTCCTGCATTTTCCTGGTGTTTTAATTTGCAAGTTTGTAATGCCCAAAATAATAGGGCAAAAACACAACAATTTTTTTTTTTTAAAACAAACTATAGTATACACCTAAGATAACCAAGTTACACAAAAGCCCTTCTACACAAAGCCTTTGAATCGTAAGTTCGCTTGGGCGAGTCACCCAATGACACTTAGGGGATCATGAGGCAAGCGCTGGTGTGCCTCCGTCTCCTAAATGGTGGAAGTCACTAGGTGACGAGGAAGATTACAGAAGTTTAAAGGGAATATCATATCCCTATGGTTTGAGATGTTCTAGGATAATATGACCCACCCCTATGAATTCTCAAGGAGTGATTAAATTCATTAAAGGATAAATTCTTTAGAAATTTAACAATCAAATAATTACCTAGCTAATACTCAAATAAACTAAGTTTTCTTCTCCTGATTAATAATCCTTAATGTTAACTATTCCATTAACTAAGGTTAATAATGTTAATTACTATATTAAATTAAAATTCCTTAAATTTATTCCTATTAAATTTATGTAGAAAATGAGATTATGATATCAATGAGAATTTAACCAAAAATAATAATAAATCAATTAAAGAACAATTATAAAATTACTCTTACAATAATTTTCCTTGATTAATAATACTAATAAAGAAAGAATAAATTCCTTTCCCATTCTTTCTTAATTTTATTTTTTATAACTATCTCAACCAACAGGATAATTTTTAAAAGAATCCCATAATTAGATTTTATTGATAAAATTTAACTATTCTTACGAAAAGAAAATTTAATTCATTTCTATACTATAATTTTAACTGCTAACCAATAATTTGTTCCAACTACTAGAATTCTATTATATAATTTAACTAAAGTATTGTGACATCATGAACGCTATAAAATAAATTTTTTTAAGAAACTATTATATCGTACACCATAACTATGAAATTAGATAGGATTGAAAGAACAAATAAAGAAAAGTGATTTAAATACAACATTATTTCAATCTAAATTTAGACTAGATAAATCCAAACTTTCCACTTCCAAAGGACAACCTTTTATAATAAAGTTTAATAAACACTACACAGCATGATATATATCTTTAATATTAAAAATGACTCCCCAAACCCTAATTCAAAATTAGGGTTGGGGTCACTTTAAAACATAACAAAACCCTAATCTTTCTTATTATTATCTTTTTTTGTGTGTAGGTTGAAGGTTGAAGAGGGATGAAGAAATATTGTTGTGTTGTGCATCTCTCAAGAGTGAGAGGGCATAGAGCAGTAAGAGATCTCTTATGCCATAAGAGAGTTGCTATTTTATTTAAAAAAGACACCCATATGTAGTGTTCTAATCAGTGGGTTAAATATGTATAAATGCTAGCATCTGCATCTGATGTAAACATTTCAGATCTGATATACAGATCATTTACATCTTAGTCTTTTTGAAAACTGCCATAACAAATAGAAAATGTTATTGAGTTTTGTTATACAATACTAGTATTACTAGTTATCTCTTTTATATTTCATTGCTTTCGATTTAATAAATCAAAATGCGGGTCTGCTTTTTTTTTGTAAAACCTTCTGCATTGCATAAAATAAAAGGTGGACTACATTTTTTTACACCATGACGTCTTGCTTCCAACGTGACTAGTCACTGTCGTGACTGTAGCCACGACAGTGCTTAGGTACTACCGCGATTGTAGTCACGATAGTGACTGCAGTCACTGTCGTGGCTCTAAGCCATGACAGTGCTTTGGCACTGCCATGACTTAGAGTCATGGTAGCATTGCTAGTGCGCACAACACCTGATAACACAAGGGTTTCATCCCCCCCCAAAATGCAATATGATTTTTTTTATATTATAATTTAATAGCAAATATGATATGTATAATATATATTATCTATATTATATACTATACAATATTCATTATATAGTATATAATATATATAATATTATATTATATAATATTTCTATTTCATTTATTATAATTTGTATTACATTTTTTTTAATATAATATATTATTATTTATTATATACTATGCAATCTTCATTGTGTAGTATATTATATATAATATTATATTATATATTATCCCTGATTCATTTAATAAATATTTCTTCTATTTAACAATGTAATTTATATTATGTATTGTACAATATATAATGCATGATATGAAATATATATTATTACAACAAATAATGTTACAGGTACATAGAAGAAAAATGTGACATGATTTTAATATGACTATTTTTTTTTGTTATTATATATATTATATTATACATATCTTCATGTATAATATATTATATATGATAATCATAAATATAAACTTTCATATTGCTATCAAAAGAAATGGAACAGAAAACATTTGTTTCATATATAATGTAACTTACTTTTTTAATTTTGTGTTTCTGCATAGTTTCATATTAATAAAACATTTATTTTTATATCAGTTGACTTTAAGGATGTACTCTAAATTGCTCCACCAGTGTCTCAGATTAAGGAAAAGTGATAAGATAATGATAAGGGACAGATTGAGTTCTTAAACAATCTACTGTAAATAGAATGTAGATCAGCTTATACACTAATGCATTTAAATTTTCTTCCTAGTTTAAGTTTCATTTTGTCATACTTCATACTTAATCAAAAATGATATTCTAATCTCTAGCTTAATATTGATTCTGTTTATTGCATTGAACTTTGGCATATGAACTTATAGGTTTCTGAACATATAATTTACAGGTCTGTAATTCATTAAATCAAATCTGTTTAAGCATACTATTCTATTGTAAAGAGAATATAAATTAAATCTTTTGTCTACTTTCAAATGTATAATCCTTAGGTTTCATTTTACTAACTACCTGCTAGACTTAAAACATTTAGTCATGCAAAAATGTGAATCATAGAAATAACAGTATAAACTTTTTTAACAACATTAAGATGCTCATCATAAATACATGAGTTTTCATTTTTTTTTAAAGATACAAATAAAAAGAACTAATTTAACCTTTGATTACATAATTAATTTATATTACAAACATACTGGAAATGTTTATTTAATATCTAAATCTCAGTTGTAGGAAAATTCAACATTTTCTGGAAAATAAAGTAAATTGACATTTTCAGGCCATATCTAAATCTCATAACAATTAAGCAGAGAGCTGAATTTAAATTTCAAATAATAGTTGCTGAAACTATAAATTTTAAGAGAACTTCCAGCTCTTATAAAATTACAATTTATTTGTGCATGAAGGAAAAATGTATAGAGAAAAACTCTCTCAACTAGATACACCTTATAACAGTCTTTAAGAGTTTCCAACTTTAATTTTAACCTTAAGATTTGGGATACTTCTTCAAGTCAAGAAACCAAACTTGCAAACACAAGACCTTCTTCACATGGCCATGGAGGCTCACCTCCCAGCCTAGGCCATTACATGGCCACCTCCGAGTGTGGGTAAATAAGTATAGGATAGGATACACTAATACAACACAAAACATAGATATTCAACACAATTTGGAACATAGATTTTCACATAATACTCCCTTCCCAAGCTTGGACAAAGGACTCTAACATAGAATCCACAAAATGGGTGAAGGTGGAATCTTCCCTTATGGAGACACCTAACTTATAACAAACAACATTTCAGCATATTATACAAGTCTTCACAAGGCCCTTCCAACCAAATAGCTCAAATCTATGAGTATCACAAATCCCTTATGGCCCCCAAAACAAATATAAGTAGGTTCTCATGGTGCCCATACAACCATGCACTCATACATAAGGAAATTTCAACTTAGGCCCTTCACCCCAAGTTCTCCCCTAATCCTCCCAAGGATGAGGAGTGAACTTGCACACCCATAACATGAACAATTCAAGAAACAAACAAGATTAAAAATAAAAATCTCAAAATGATAATAAACAATAAAAGATTCACACATGATAAAATAGTTTACAATTTTCACATAATTCATTTCTTTCAAGCATATTCAAATAAACACAAGATAGAAAACCACCAACCTCCTCCTAAGACAAGGCTGAAACGAAGAGTTGAAGATGAGCTTCCCTTCTCTCCAAGCTTTCTATCCTCAAATCTATTTAGTTCTCCAAAAATTTTTAGAACTCCTCTCCCTCTCTCATTCTCTCCTAGACCAAGATGAACAAGTGTGTCCTTCCTAAGTCTCTCTCACCTAAAGTCATTCAAGCATTCTTCTCTCACCTCACTTCCCAAGGCAATTAGGTTTCTAGATCTAAGACAAAATGATACTTGCCCTTACCTAAGGTTTGGAATGAATTTCAACACATGAATATGAGAGACATCCTAGATAGCATTTTCCATTTTCGTACATTTCAAAAATGGCCCATTTAGAAAGGTAAAAAGGTGGCCTAGGAAATTGGGAATAGAAAAAATAAGCCCCCTAACCCATGTACTAACCTTGGGGTACCAAAATTCAACCTAAACCACACCCTGGGACTCCACAAAACCTCTCAAAAACCTTAATTAATCATGCATCCGAAAATGAAGTATTGGTTTCATCAAATCTTGGTTCCTTCACCCACCTACCTAGCTTGGGAATGCTCAAGATAAACTAAGGAGTGGGTGGGGTCCATAATCCACTCAACATGCCACTTCATCACAAAGGTGTCAAGTGACACATCACAATAATACACATCACAAACATACTTGGCATGCTTAGTGGCAAATTGTAATTTTATTTTCACAAGAGAAACTTACATACAAACATACATTTACAAACATTGTCAGCCACATAAATACATGCAACATGTTTACAAAAGAAATCACATTACAACAAGGTCGTACTCTTCTTAAAGTTGACCTTGGTTTCAAACTGATTGCACTTAGATCCTATCTTGTTTCCCCGACTTACAACCATGACCATGTTCCTGCACACTCAAATTTGATGTTAGTACATTATAAAATATTGCATTAATAATCATTTCAAAAATAGAGTAGTAACATCTAAACTTGACAAATACATATATATCTACATTCATAAAACATTACGTAATCCACATAAGCATGTAATCCTAAACTTATCATAGAACCATGATTTCACCAATATTCATTATACTGAAAGATGACATAACAAATGCAGAATGCAGTATTCATATATCATAGATAATCATGGAACCAAAATCAGCATATATAAAAGTACAACTAACGTGATCATCAGAAGAATCTATAACAACTATCTCATAAGATCCAATGATAGCATATGCAATCTAAAATAGATCAAATTTCTATACTCAAGGTATCATCCTCATGAATCAAATGTCAAAATGAATGTTGAACTAGGACGGTTCGGGATAGGACCTCACATCCTCCCACCTAGGCATGAACTTCCTCCTAGAGTTCATCAAAAAGATGGGGGTATTGATCTCTCATCTGTGTTGTGTCCACCCATGAAGCTATGACCTCATTGTAGTAATCCCACTGGACCCTAACTTGGTCTAGCTCTTGACTTCGAAGGGCCAGGGTCGTGCAAGCCAGAATATGTATTGGCTCCAAAGCTAGCTATTCATCTGACTCCACCTATAAAGCATCCCAATCAATAATATGAGACTCATCATATATATACTTCCTCAAAATAGACACATGAAAGACATCGTGGATGCACGACAGCCTAGGTGGCAAAGCTAAATGGTATGCTACTACATCTATCCTCTCCAAAATCTCAAAAGGTCCAACAAAGCAAGGGGCTAGCTTAGAACCCTTTCCAAAATGGATTGGGCTCTTATGTGGCCTCACTCTCAAAAAGACTCTATCACCAATAATATACTCTCTATCAATCCTCCTAGCATTTGTATACTTCTTCTATCGATCCTAGGCCTCTCTAAGATGCTGCCTAATCAGATCTACCTACTATTCCATCTGTCTAACCAACTTTGGACCAATGGAAACTCTATCCTCAATCCTGTCCCAGCTCAATGGTGTCTTGCAAGATCTACCATACAAGGCCTGATATGGAGACATACCCAAAGATGAATGATGCCCATTATTATAGGAAAACTCAACTGAATGTAGGTACTCCTCCCACCTAACTTGATGATCTATCACATACATGAGTAGCATGTCCTCTAACACATGATTAACCCTCTCAGTCTGACCATCCATCTCTGGGTGATATGCTGTGCTGAAATTGAGCCCGGTGCCCAAAGCAGTCTATAGCTCTCTCCAAAAAGATGAAGTAAAAAGTGAGTCCCTATCTGATATGATCATATGTGGAATGCCATCAAGTCTAACAATATCCCTCAAAAATGCGTGTGCCACTATAGGTGCTATAAAAGTAGTACATATGGGTGACAAGTGGGCTACCTTAGTCAACCTATCCACCGTCACCATAATGGCATCATGGTGACGAGATGACATAGGAAGACCAACTATAAAATCCATAGATATAATGTCCCACTTCCACTTTGGTATGTCATGAGACTGCAGAAGTCCACCTGGATGGCGGTGCTCCACCTTAACCCACTGACACTCTAAGCATCTAGCCACTATCTCAGCAATGTGTGTCCTCAAACCTGACCAGTGATAAAGCTATCTCAAATCTGCATGTAACTTCTTGACTCCAGGGTGTGCTGCATAAGGAGCTTTGTGAGCCTCAAGAATGATGAAATCCCACAACCCACCATAAGAAGGTACATAAATGCATCCTCTATGATGAAGAAGGCCATCAGACTCCAAGGTATAATCGGTGAGCTTCCCCTCAAGGGTTCTCTAATCTTGAACCATCTATCTAACCTCTTAATAGAAGACATCCTCCTATAAGTGCTGCAGTATGTGCCCTCTCAAATCTATATTAGTAGTCATAGCTGAGAGCTCATGATGTCTCCTACTCAAGGCATTTGCTACCACATTCTCCTTACCTTTGCTGTAGTGAACGTCAAAGTTATACTCACATAGGAACTCCATCCATCTCCTCTGTCTAGCATTGAGGTTCGGCTATGTGAATATATACTGGAGACTCTGATGACCTGAATGAAGCTCGAATCCATGGCCTAGTAAGAAATGTCACCATCTCATCAAAGCATGCACTACTACTACTAACTCTAGGTCATGGGTAGGATAATTAAGCTCATGAATCTTGAGCTTTCTAGACTCATAGGCAATAGCCCGACCATCCTGGATCAGTACTGCCCCAATCCCATCTAAAGATGCATCTATGCATACCACAAAATCTATTGAAGGATCAGGTACCACAAGTATAGGTGCACTGGTAAGAGCCCTCTTAAGCTCCTAAAAAGATCTCTCGCACCTCTCTATCCACTCAAACTTCTTCCCTTTCCTCTGAAGGGAAGTGATAGGATGGACCACTCTAGAGAAACCCTTGACAAAACATCTATAATAGCCTACAAGGCCCATGAACCTCCTGACCTCTGTCACACTAGTAGGTGTTGGCCAATCCATAATCACTCTAATCTTAGATGGGTCTACTGAGATCCCATCTCCTGATATCACATGGCCTAAATAGTGAACCTCTGTCCTAAAAAATACACACTTTGGCAAGCTACCGTATAACTAATTATCTCACAAGCACTGCAAAACCTACCTCAAATGCTCCTCATGCTCGTGCTCATCTCGGGAGTATATCAATATGTCATCCAAGAATATCACCACAAATTTATCTAAAAATGAATGAAATACTCCATTCATGAGGCTCATAAATATAGCTGGAGCATTCGTTAGTCCAAAAGGTACCACCATGAACTCATAGTGTCCATATCATGTGTGGAAAGAAGTCTTGTGGATGTCACTATCCACAATCCTCAACTAGTGATATCTCGACTTCAAGTCTATCTTCAAGAACACTCAGGCTCCTTGAAGATGATCAAATAAGTCATCAATCCTAGGAAGGGGATATCAATTCTTGATGGTCACCTTGTTCAGCTGTCAATAATCCATGCACAACCTAAGAGATCCATCCTTCTTCTTAATGAAGATGACGGGTGCACCCCATGGAGATACACTAGGATGAATGTTCCCTTTCTCCAAGAGATCCTCTAACTAAATCTTGAGCTCATTGAGCTCATGTGTAGTCATCCTATAGGGTGCTCTAGAAACTAGCTCTGCTCCTGGTACAAGATCTATATGAAATTCTACTGCCCTAGGTGGTGGCATACCCAGTAACTATGAAGGAAATACATCTACAAACTCCTATAGAATAGGGTGGTCATCAAGAGAAGTCTCCTTCTCTACCTCCTCTTTGTCACTGATAGCAATAGCATATAACTGACATCCCTTCCACATGCACTGCTTAAGCTACATAGCAGCAATCATATGAAGGGATACAGGCCTCTAAACTCCTGCAATAACTAAGGTCACCCCATCATCATCTAAGCACTCCACTATCTTCTGCTTGCAATCCATCTTGGCTCTATGGGGATAGAACCAATCCATGCCAAGAATGACATCATAGGATCCAAGTGGTGTGACTCGAAGGTCAATTGTGGTGGAAAAGTCTCTAATCTACAACTAGAAACCTCTCACCAAGGAACTAATGGATACCCTAGCTCCTGAGGCTAACTCAACCTCCCAACTAAAATCCTACCTAGCTGCCACTAGCCCACATCACTCCACTATGAAAGGTGAAATAAAAGAGTCAGTGGTGCCAGAATGAAAAAGGATAGAAACACTACTACCTCTGATCACACCTACAGTCTCAATGACTGTAGCTTGGTGCTTAGCCTGACAGTTATCAACCATTGCGAACACTCTGTGTGCTCTACCCATGTCTCCTGCAGTAGGCTTGAAAGCTACCACTCTTTGACTACTGATTGAATGGACCATAGGACAATCCCTAGCTATGTGCCCCATGGCACCACATGTGTAGCATGGTCCTCTAGCCTATAGCTAAATATCCTAAGGCCTAGACTGCTATTGTCCTCCTATAGCACTAGACCCACTGAGTCCACCTCTGGAAGCCTGAGACTATCCCCTCTGATCTCATCGAGATCCCTATGAGTGCCATTGCTTGGGCTTAGAGCCTTGCTATCCTTGAGAAGATTTCTACCTTTGGTTTAGCTGAGACTATTGTGGATGTTGCTGCTACTGCTGGGGTGCCCTAGATGATCCTGATGAGTTCTTATGGTTTCCCTTCCAATGAAACTTCTAGAAACCAAAAGTCTAAGATGTGGCATTCTGGTTCTATGACCGGTCTTGGGCATCATGAGATCTATTATGGATCTCCTCAGCTACCATGGCCCTCTCCACTATATCACATAGATCCCCTACAAGTAGCAACCGCACTTTGTTAGCTATGGCATAGTTCAACCCCTTCATGAAGCGGTTGACTTGGAGTTTCTCTCCCTTCATGTAGTCCACATAAGGAAGGATTTCGAGAAACTTATCTTGTACTGGGCTATTGACATGCCTCTTTGTTGTAGGTCATGAAACTCATCAATGCAACGCTGTCTAAAATGCTCTGACATATATCATGCTCAAAATCTCTCCAAGAAGATCTCCCATGTAAGGGTGTCCATGGTAAGGTGACTCTTAACCTCCTCCTGCTTCCACCAAGTGGTAGTGTTACCCCTCAGCATGTGTACTGCAAAGCATTCCTTAAGGTTGCTCTCGTAAGAACAAACCCAAAGCAACACTTGAGGCTTAAAAGCCAAGCTTCTGCCTCTGTCCCAACCATGGATCCCAAAAAGGGTGGCAACTATAATTTGATAAGGTCACTGATCAGGTCCCCTATGCCATGAGGTACTCTCGGCAATAGCCTTGGTGGTAGCTCCGGCCTGTGCACCGACTTGCCCTCATGAACTACCTGCTCTACTACTCGTCTAGGAGGGGGACTCCTACTCTACTCTCGGTGTCCATCTTGTTAGCCTCCTTGAGGTAACCTATCCATGATAATCTCGACTAGATTCTGTAAGGCATTAAGGACATCCTGAATGGGATTAGGTGGCAGCAAGGGTGGAGGCCTCTGCTCATCACCTAGCCCCTTAGCTGCTCACTCGTCTCCCTCTCCTGCCACACATCTGCCTCTGGGTCTACGCCCATGTCAGTGAGCACTATGCATGACTAGAGGCATCCTACACTAGGGACAAAACAACTATAAGTTAGGTAAACATAATGGTTAAAAAGGTTCCTAGAGTAGAAATTGTGCTCTGATACCAGAATGTAATGCCCAAAATAATTGGGCAAAAACACAACAACAAATTTTATTTTTTTTAAACAAACTATAGTATACACCTAAGACATCTAGGTTACACAAAATCCCTTCTATGCGAAGCCTTGGAATCGTAAGCTCACTTGGGTGAGTCACCCAATGACACTTACGGGATCATGAGGCAAGCGCTAGCATGCCTCCATCCCCTAAATGATGGAAGTCACTAGGTGACGTGGAAGATTACAGAATTTTAAAGTGAATATCATATCCCTATGGTTTGAGATGTTCTAGGATAATACGACCCACCCCTATGAATTCTCAAGGAGTGATTAAATTCGTTAAAGAATAAATTATCTAGAAATTTAACAATCAAATAATAACCTAGCTAATACTCAAATAAACTAAGTTTTCTTCTCCTGATTAATAATCGTTAAAGTTAACTATTCCATTAACTAAGGTTAATAATGTTAATTATTATATTAAATTAACATTCCTTAAATTTATTCCTATTAAATATGTGTAGAAAATGAGATTATGATTTCTATGAGAATTTAACCAAAAATAATAATAAATCAATTAAAGAACAATTATAAAATTACTCTTACAATAATTTTCCTTGATTAATAATACTAATAAAGAAAGAATAAATTCCTTTCCCATTCTTTCTTAAATTTTTTTTTTACAACTATCTCAACCAACACGATAAATTTTAAAAGAATCCCATAATTAGATTTTATTGATAAAATTTAACTATTCTTACGAAAAGAAAATTTAATTCATTTCTATAATATAATTTTTAACAGCTAACCAATAATTTATTCCAACTACTAGAATTCTATTATATAATTTAACTAAAGTATTGCGACAACATGAATGCTATAAAATAAAATTTTCTAAGAAACTATTATATCGTACACCATAACTATGAAATTAGATAGGATTGAAAGAACAAATAAAGAAAAGTGATTTAAATACAACATTATTTCAATCTAAATTTAGAATAGGTAAATCCAAACTTTCCACTTCCAAAGGACAACCTTTTATAATAAAGTTTAATAAACACTACACAACATGATATATATCTTTAATATTGAAAATGACTCCCCAAACCCTAATTCAAAATTAGGGTTGGGCTCACTTTAAAACATAACCAAACCCTAATCTTTCTTATTATTATCTTTTTTTTTGTTTGTAGGTTGAAGGTTGAAGAGGGATGAAGAAATATTGTTGTGTTGTGCATCTCTCAAGAGTGAGAGGGTATAGAGCAGTAAGAGATCTCTTATGCCATAAGAGAGTCTCTATTTTATTTCAAAAAGACACCCATCTGTAGTGTTCTAATCAGTGGGTTAAATATGTATAAGTGCTAGCATATGCATCTGATGTAAACGTTTTAGATCTGATATACAGATCATTTACATCTTAGTCTATTTTAAGACTGCCATAACAAATAGAAAATATTATTGAGTTTTTTTATACAATACTGGTATTACCAGTTATCTCTTTTATATTTCATTGTTTTCAATTTAATAAATCAAAATGCGGGTCTGCTTTTTTTTTGTAAACCCTTCCGCATTGGATAAAATAAAAGACAGTCTGCAATTTTTTACACCATGATGCCTTGCTTGTGGCGTGACCAGTCACTGCCATGACTGTAGCCACAACAGTGCTTAGGCACTGCTACAACTGTAGTCATGATAGTGACTGCAGTCACCACCATGGCTCTAAACCATGACAGTGCTTCGGCACTGTCATGACTTAGAATCACTACAGCACTGCTAGTGCGCACAATGCCTAATAACATGAGGGTTTCGCCCCCCCCCCAAAATGCAATACGATTTTTTTTATATTATAATTTAACAGCAAATATGATATGTATAATATATATTGTCTATATTATATACTATACAATATTCATTGTATAGTATATAATATATATAATATTATATTATATAATATTTCTATTTCATTTATTATAATCTGCATTACATTTTTTTTAAATATAATATATTATTATTTATTATATGCTATGCAATCTTCATTGTATAGTATATTATATATAATATTATGTTATATATTATCCCTGATTCATTTAATAAATATTTCTTCTGTTTAACAATGTAATTTATATTATGTATTGTACAATATATAATGCATGATATGAAATATATATTATTACAACAATTAATGTTACAGGTACATAGAAGAAAAATGTGACATGATTTTAATATGACTATATTTTTTTTTTGTTATTATATATATTATATCATACATACCTTCATGTATAATATATTATATATGATAATCATAAATATAAACTTTCAGATTTCTATCAAAAGAAATGGAATAGAAAACATTTCTTTCAGATATAATGTAACTTACTATTTTAATTTTGTGTTTCTGTATAGTTTCATGTTAATAAAACATTTATTTTTATATCAGTTGACTTTAAGGATGTACTCTAAACTACTCCACCAATGTATCAGATTAAGGAAAATTGATCAGATAATAATAAGGGATAGATTGAGTTCTTAAACAATCTACTGTAAATAGAATGTAGATCAGCTTATACACTAATGCATTTAAATTTTCTTCCTAGTTTAAGTTTCATTTTGTCATACTTCATACTTATTCTAAAATGATATTCTAATCTCTAGCTTAATATTGATTCTATTTATTGCATTGAACTTCGGCATATGAACTTACAGGTTTCTAAACATATAATTTCCAGGTATGTAATTCATTAAATCAAATCTGTTTAAGCTTACTATTATGTTGTAAAGAGAATATACATTAAATCTTTTGTCTACTTTCAAATGTATAATCCTTAGGTTTCATTTTACTGACTACCTGCTAGACTTAAAACATTTACTCATGCAAAAATCTGAATCATAGAAATAACAGTATAAACTTTTTTAACAGCATTAAGATGCTCATCATAGATACATGATTTTTCATTTTTTTTAAAGATCCAAATAAAAAGAACTAATTTAACCTTTCATTACATAATTAATTTATATTACAAACATACTGGAAATGCTAATTTAATATCTAAATCTCAGTTGCAAGAAAATTCAACATTTTCTGGCAAATAAAGTAAATTGACATTTTTAGTCCATATCTAAATCTCATAACAATTAAGCAGACAACTAAATTTAAATTTCAAATAATAGTTGCAGAAACTAGAACTTTTAAGAGAACTTCCAGCTCTTATAAAATTACAATTTATTTGTGCATGAAGGACAAATGTATAGAGAAAAACTCTCTCAACTAGATACACATTATAACAGTCTTTAAGAGTTTCCAACTTTAATTTTAACCTTCAAATTTGGGCTGCTTCTTCAAGTCAAGAAACCAAACCTGCAAACACAAGACCTTCTTCACATGGCCATCGAGGCTCACCTCCCAGCCTAGGCCATTACATGGCCACCCCCAAGCTTGGAAAAACAATTATAGGATAGGATACACTCATACAACACAAAACATAGACATTCAACACAATTTGGAACATAGATTTTCACATAATACTCCCTTGCCAAGCTTGCACAAATGACTCTAACATAGAATCCACAAAATGGGTGAAGGTGGAATCTTCCCTTATGAAGACACCTAACTTATAACAAACAACATTTCAACATATTATACAAGCCTTCACAAGGCCCTTCCAACCAAACAGTTCAAATCCATGAGCATCACAAATCCCTTATGGCCCCCAAAACAAATATAAGTAGGTTCTCATGGTGCCCATACAACCATGCACTCATACATAAGGAAACCCAAACTTAGGCCCTTCACCCCAAGTTCTCCTCTAATCCTCCCAAGGATGAGGAGTGAACTTGCACACCCATAACATGAACAATTCAAGAAACAAACAAGATTAAAAATAAAAATCTCAAAATGATAATAAACAATAAAAGATTCACACATGATAAAATAGTTTACAATTTTCACATAATTCATTTCTTTCAAGCATATTCAAATAAACACAAGATAGAAAACCACCAACCTCCTCCTAAGACAAGGCTGAAATGAAGAGTTGAAGATGAGCTTCCCTTCTCTCCAAGCTTGCTATCCTCAAATCTACTTAGTTCCCCAAAACCTTTTAGAACTCCTCTCCCTCTCTCATTCTCTCCTAGACCAAGATGAGCAAGTGTGTCCTTCCTAAGTCTCTCTCCCCTAAAGTAATTCAAACATTCTTCTCTCACCTCACTTCCCAAGGCAATTAGGTTTCTAGATCTAAGACAAAATGACACTTGCCCTTACCTAAGGTTTGGAATGAATTTCAACACATGAATATGAGAGACATCCTAGATAGCATTTTCCATTTTCGTTCATGTATAAAATGGCCCATTTAGAGAGGTAAAAAGGTGGCCTAGGAAAGTGGGAATAGAAGAAATAAGCCTCCTAACCCATGTACTAACTTTGGGGCACCAAAATTCAACCTAAACCACACCCTAGGACTTCACAAAACCTCTCAAAAACCCTAATTAATCATGCATCCTAAAATGGAGTATTGGTTTCATCAAGTCTTGGTTCCTTAACGCACCTACCTATCTTGGGAATGCTCAAGACAAACTAAGGAGAGGGTGGGGTCCATAATACACTCATCATGCCACTTCATCATAAAGGTGTCAAGTGACACATCACAAACATACTTGGCATGCTTAGTGGAAAATTGCAATTTTATTTTCACAAGAGAAACTTACTTACAAACATACATTTACAAACATTTTCAACCACATAAATACATGCAACATGTGTATGAAAGTAATCATGTTACAACGAGATCATACTCTTCTTAAAATTAACCTTGGTTTCAAACTGATTGCACTTAGATTCTATCTTGTTTCTCTAACTTACAACCATGACCATGTTCCTACACACTCAAATTTGATGTTAGTACATTATAAAATCTTGCATTAATAATCATTTCAAAAATAGAGTAGTAACATCTAAACTTGACAAATACATATATATCTGCATTCATAAAACATTACGTAATCCACATAAGCATGTAATCCTAAACTTATCATAGAACCATGATTTCACCAATATTCATTATACTGAAAGATGACATAACAAATACAGAATGCAGTATTCATATATCATAGATAATCATGGAACTAAAATCAGCATATATAAAAGTACGACTAATGTGATCATCATGAGAATCTATAACAACTATCTCATAAGATCCAATGATAGCATATGTAATCCAAAATAGATCAAATTTCTATACTCAAGGTATCATCCTGATGAATCAAATCTCAAAATGAATGTCGAACTAGGACGGGTCGGGATAGGACCTCACAAAGTTGATATAGTAATGGTTTATGTCCATTAGGTTTTCACTTCAAAAAATTTCTTTAATTCTTGTTACTTTGTTCTTTTGGCAATTTTTGAGAAATTATTCATTATAGATTAAGTTAAATTCACATGCCAGGAAATTGCATTTCATTTAAAAGGTTGAAAACACAAAAAGTTATTATAAAGTTTTTTTTCCAGACCTCAAACAATGAAACTAGCAAAGGCCTCCTCATGAATAATCATATTTATCTTCACTTGATCTATTAACGCGGTTAACAAAAAGCCTTAACCTTAGGAATAACTTTGTTATTCTTTCAAGAGGGGAATTAGGAAATTGAATTCCTAGTATTTGACTTGTGTAAAAATAATGTTCAGCACGTTCCTTTATGAAATTTCATTCCTTTTTCAAGGTTGATTCCTAAGCCAGGGTTTGATTGAGTAAACTCCTTTATATGATCTTTTCCCCATTTTTCTGTGTGCAGGAATAGATTATGGAGTCGTTATAACTTTTCCTATAGATGTACTATTTGTGAAAATTTAGAAAAACATAATAGGGACAAGTCACCATTCCTAGCATGTCTCGGGTACATGTCAGGATTTTCATCATGTCCCCTACATTTTGAGCTCATATTTCAATGATAGGTTAAATATACTTTTTGGTTTCTATTTCAGTATATTTCATCTCACTATCTCTTTGTATTAGTCTATTTTTACCATTTTTGTAGTAACTTGTTTAATTGATCATTTTCATAACCCCACTTCATCATTTCCATTTCCATAATCACATATTTTAATTAAGGATCATTGTCCCACTTAGTTTTTGAGTCTCCTGATCTTGAACCTAGTGGGACATCTTCCTTTTGCAATGTGCAATTAATAAAATGGTAAGTGATTTACCTACATATGCATTGCTTCCCTTTTCTTTATGTACATTCTTTGTGAACTCTACTAATAAAATTTCAATTCTTCTTTAGTTTTTAGATATAATTTTATGTATTACATTAATCACTTCTTTTTTACATTGTATGAATTTAGATCACTATTATGCATGCTTTACATTAGACATACTTTTCATTGAAAAATTATCATTTATCTTAGTTGAACTCCATATTTCTTTTGAAATTTACATTTGTACTAGACATATCTTTCTTTCATTTTCTTTTTCATGAGTGTTATTACCTTGATTCGTACTAATATCATTCTAGTTACAAAGATTTGTAAACTTATGGGTTCCTTTGATCCCGAGTCATTTAATTCTCCTGGTAATCTTGATGAGACCACCATGCATCCTAATGACGTTAATCCTATCATTGAGAATAAATCTGCCCACTCTTCTCATGATGAATATGAGGCCTTAAGAGTCCCTCTTACACAAGTTCAAAAAAAATTCCATGACTTTGAAAATTTTGAGCAATGGTTATAATAAGAAAAATCTAATCCCAAGGTCATATCTATTGTAGAAGTTTTGAGGAAGATAATTCATAATGATGAGCATGGTGTTAATATCTTGTTTAGTATCTTGCATCTCATTGATAGTAATGTCGAGCCTATTAGAGATTGCACTCAAGACCTAGGTTTCATTCCACCTACCACTAGTGTTGAGACCTCAATTCCTATTTCTACCTCAATTCTTAGTGTGTCCACTTATGCTCCACATATCATAACAAATTCCATTCAAAATATCAACCATGTACATGTTATCAACCCTAATCCTATTGTTCCTTCTATTCCTTCAAGTATTCCACATGTTTATTTACCATATCCATTATCAATTCCCATTTATAATAGTGTACATTTTTCATACTCTACAATTCCTTATGTTTCTCATAATGCTCCAAATATTTCAAACATATCTCCTACCACTCTTTCTACTAATTCTACTATTAGTAGCTTAGCACAAATTGTGTCTTCCTTGCAATAAAAAATTGCTTCCATAACCCAATCCAAGCTCAACATTCATACTTGTCACATTGCTATCCCTTTGTCCTTTGATATCATATTTTTTGTTATTCTATAATATAAAGATATTCCTCAGATAGAGACTTATAATCATAAAGGTGATCCCTTGACCCATGTCAAAACTTTTCAAACATTGTGTAGTGATTTCTCTCATGATCATATATTCATAGACAAATTATTTACTAGAACCTTTAGAGATAAATCCTTGCAATGGTATTGTTATTTTCCTCCTTATTCTATTGAATCTTTTCAAAAGCTTGCTAATTATTTCATCCAATAATTCCAAAATAATATTGGTCCTAAGATTTATTTAACTGATTTAATTCATTGTAAATAAAGTGTTAAAGAAAAAGTGATTAATTTTATTGGTATATTAAATAATTTGCATGCTCGTATTTCTTATCCTATACTTGATATTGACGTGCAACATATTTTCATTTCTAATTTATAAAAATACATTAGAGATAAGATTCTACTTTCTAAATTTTCTTCTTTTACTCAATTGTGTGTATTTCTAAATAATTATCAGCTTCAAGTGATTTGGTTTGAGGGAACCACTCCAATGGCTCCATTTGACAAGAGTGATATTGCATACCAATCCTATAACAAGTTTTAGAAACCAAATAACTTTATTAAGATCAATAATTCATTCAACAATATTGATGAGAAAGTGGCAGCAACATCCAAAGTTGTGGCTCCTTTTTCATGTGTTTTTAGACCTTCTTGTCATTTTACTCACATTTATGAATCTTTTCATAATGTGATGTTGAATTTGGTTAATAATTAAAGTGTTAACTCTTCCTCCTATTAAACCGATTGACACATCCAAACCTTTTCCTAGATCCTTTAATCACAAATCTTTCTATGAATACCATCATCAAACTAGTCATGATAGTTTAAGGTTTTTCCATTTTAAATCTTTTATTCAACGTCACTATTCTAATGCTATATCTATTGAGGGTGTACATGATCAAGGAAACAAATTTGTAGCGCCTCCCAACCAAAACTTGCAAATATATACCAATCCTTTTCCATCTCATTTGACTAATACCATTGAGCCTATTGAATATTTTCCTTCTTCTTCCACTCATGTTGTTGACTATGATGATAAGTGCATTGAAGCAAATAATGTTGCATAAACCTTATTAATAAATAAAACCAAACCCAAACCTGAACTTGATTTTTTTATTACCGTTGGTCCTAGTCAAATGATTAAAGCACCTGATGGTCCTCTTTACATTGTTTCAAAGGCTAATGATCTTTATTCTCATGGTGTTCTTTTTTACCCTAATTACGTGGTGAATGTGATAACTAAAGAAAATCTTTAAAATATAATATTGCAACTTGATTTCTATGATAAATCTAATGTTATGATCTAAAATACAATTGTTTCTTTTATCCTACCCATGGTTCTATTGTATTTCTTGTAGAGGTTGGTGGTAAAAAATTAGATGTCACCATTTTTGCCATCCCAACTTCTGATAAATTTTAAGTTAACTTTGTCTTCCTTGTCTTACTTCCATGAAATTTGTAGCCTCTCTTGTCCAGAAGTGCTTGAAATTTCACCATTATGAGAAATCATGATTGTTAATCATAGTCTCTATCATCCTTCAATACCTTGAGAGTCTATTAACCTTGATTTATTTTATCCTTTTATGCCTCAACCAATTCAATCCCGCATAGAAAATCTCTTTCAATCATATCATAAGTACAAAATCTAACATATTTGTTATCTTAGAAATCCTAGGGATGTTCTATCTCCTTTCCCTGGATGTAAACTTCTCTCTATACCTCCTAAACCCCCTATATATTCTTCTATTATGCCTCCTATATCTTATAAAGTTTTTATCAATGCTATCTCTCAACCTAGTGAGGTTCCTTCCATGTTTCATCCTAAAGAAGGAAAGGGCCCAATGTTGATAGATCCTCAACCAAACCAAATTTCTAGCAAAACCAACTGTAAGAATTACACTTGTAATCATCGCTATAACTATTATTCTAGATCTTGTCAACATGCTTCCCAAAACCATTATTCACCCAGAACACCTACTAATTATTTGTTTCTCTTTGACCATCTTATGCTTGACCCAAATAAGGGAGTTAATTTAAAAAATATGAAATTGAACAAACATGATAATTCTATTCATATCTTGGACTATATACAATTAATTTATATGGAGAAGATACTCTTGATAATGATGATTTTGATGTTCCTAATGAAGCTAATGATGATATTCATGCTAGTCATTATAATGATATGTTTGAGATTATTCATGTTAATCATGATTGACCAGCTATGTTTTCACAACAATTATCAATTAGTCCTAGTGATGAACAAAATGAGTCATCCTTATTGCATGGTCCTTGTTTGGCACTATCTATTGTTCCATTTATCATGCTTGATGTTTCTCCTCTTGCATGTTTCTCACCTTCCCTAAACACTACAGGTTGAGATGGGGATCATGAAATATGTTGGACCAACTCCTCTTTTACTATGGACTCTTTGTGTTTACTTGTTGTAATGCACTTCTCCCAAGATGTTCTTATTGATATATATTTATTTTTTATTTCTTCAAAGGACCCTTGTTACTCCATTGGTGCAAGGTGATAATAGAATTGATATCTCATGAAATTCCTCTATTTGTATCTCATTTATTTTATTTTTTGTTAAATATTATTTTGAATACATATGCCACTATTCATAAATGTGCCTTTGTGTTGTTTAATTAGTGATGATGCAAAATTGTAGCTACCTATTATTTTTGTTCTCCATGATGTCAACCCCAAAAGACTCTTCTTTGTAACTCTTTCAATAAATTCTTCAATTGTGTTTGTAGTTCTACTACCTTCAAGTTATGATGACATTTCATTTTGATATAATAACATGCATTATCATATGATCATACTGACCCCTAAGTTAGTAGATCCCTTTTGAGCTCTCTTTTTTCATGTGCTCATTTCCCTTGATTTTTCCTTTCTTGAAGGTATCTCATAGTGGAAACATTTATTTTGGGTCCATGTATGCTCCATTATTGCCAATGCTCCCATTAAGGTGTTTACAATTTCTCTAACATGGGGGCATATACTTCTATCCTTGTTTCCCATTTTTCACACACATACACATTGATTAAATGCAACCTCTTTTGTAGATGGCCAAGGAGACAATGTTTTCTTTGTATTCATCTTTTCATTGGATCACTTAAATAGATATAATGTTTTCTTTAAGGACTGGTCCTCCTTTCTCTAGATTCCTTAATGGAGGAAATGATTTCCTTAAGGACTAGTCTTCTTTTCTTTGATCCCTATCAACACAATTCTTTCCTTAGGGTTGATTTCTTTCCAGATCACTTAATGGAGGCAATGTTTTCCTTAAGGATTGATATTCCTTTTCTTGATTCTTTCAGAGATAATGCTTTCCTTAGGCATTATCACCTTGTTGGATCTCTTAATGGATATGATTCTTTCCTTAAGGATTGATCCTCTTTGATGGGATGACAATAAAAATGCATCTTGGTAGACTTTTAATGCCATATTTTGTAGTGCTTTCTCTTTTCTTGTTCCATAGTAAGGCATTACCTTACTAAGCTAGTGGTCATGCCTATTTCTTTCTCTATTTTCAAGTGACACCTCTTTTATCTTGGCTTTGGCTTTGATATGGATTTAATTTAGTTAGGGGCTTGATTTTTTTGTCTCCTTGACCTTGATAAAGTTATTCTTATGCATTGATCTACTTTATCCTAAGCATGGTTTTTATCATAATCCCACTAAAGTGGGGCTAAATGTATTGGCCTAAAAATTTATCACCCATAATTGGTTTCTTTGTTAGAATCTATTTGATCCCATTTTGGTGATTTCAAGATCTTATGTCTGTTATGCTTGATCCTGGCATGTTGATCCCTCATTTCCCCTACCTTTTCACTCCTCCTAACATCCCATTTTGATTTTGGCCCATTCTTCATGGGACATGTTGGCAAAATTTTGATAGTGGCTTCTATTTTTTATTTCCAAAATTACTGATCAGGATCATTTTTGTATTTTGTTAAATTTTCAAGAAATATTTTTTAGGTGCTAAAAGAAAAAAATCATACTTTTTTAGGCCCACAACATATTGCATTGTAGATCACTATTTTTTGGCATAATTTATCTAATGAGTTTTTTCAACTTCAATGATGGATTGATATCTTTATCCCTTTTTCAAGACTTAGTGTGGCATGTCTTAATTACAGATATATATATAAGAAATATGTTTGGTGGTGTTTTCATGTATTTTCCTATGTTCACCTTTACCTTCATCTCATATTTTAAGTGGTGTATACCTTTTATGGTGGGTTTCATCAATCTTCCTCTTATGAGCCCTCTAGGTGATCCTTCGCTGCAGTCTATGGTTCATTCCCACTATTTTTCCCACCCTATCTGGGCTTTTTTATTACATCAAGATAGTTTTTTAAAGGCAATAAATTATGTTATTTCTTAAGATAAATTCACTAGAGGGATCTATAACCTCCTTAGTTTATTACAAGTAGAGTAAAGAATATTTTTAAGTGTTTTAAATGGCTTCATATCCACTTCTATTACAAGTAGGGGCTTTAATAAATTATAGCCAGCTCTCACATGCTTGGGTGTTTGGTTCATCATGATTGATGATTTGCATGGGCATTGAGCATTGTGACTTATGGTAACATGGCAATTTTGTGGCACTATTAAATTTCCACTTTTTAAATATTGATATTTTAATCCCTAAGGGGCTTAGTTTTCTCCCTACATGGATTATAAAAGTTTCTAAAATAGACCTTTTTTTCAAATGTGTGTAGCTTTTGAAAATGGAGTATGTTTTATACAAATGAGAAATCGTTAGAAAGTTTCTTTGATGATATTTTCTATATGTCATGGGTTGTCCAAAAAAGTCTATTTTTTATTGTTTCTCTAGCTTGAAGTTGTAAATTTTCTCTATCTGTCATGTCCCCTCTTTAGTGACATGTCATTTTTCAGTGGCTTTGCCTATCATGGACTCTCGTAGGAAAATGGTTTTGGTGAGAGAGTCATTCTAATGATTATTTGAGGATTGGATGGTCTTATTTGCTCTTGGAGAGATGGTGTTTATCATATTTTTATTATAATGTGTTATGTGGGGCAAAAATGTTATAATTTTGAGTTGAGTTGCACTTTTTATTTTATAAAGTTACTTTTTATATAAAAGTGCATTATAAAGGGATTTTATAAGAATATTTTATGGACACTTCTAGAAGTTCTAGTGGCTTCTTAGAAAAGTGAATAAATAGAGTGCTTGGCCTCTCATTTGGAGATCCCATGACTTGAGTTTACACTACTTTTCTCTTTGAGCATTTGTGGTGCCATCTTGGTCTACAGATTGTCATTTGATCATTAGGAACAAAGTCTCCTAAGGATTTACATAATAGAGGAGGTGAAATATCCTTTGAAGGGTTGCACTTTGGAAGTGGTGTTCAGCCATTTCAAGTTGAGCTTATTTGGAGTCCTCAGACTTACCTGAGGGTTTGAGTTTTGGTTGCAAGAGGAAAAAAGAAGATCCAAAAAAGCAGTCTGAAAAAGAAGATCTGAAAAAGAAAAGTGAAAAAGCAGTCTGAAAAAGCAAAGCAAAAAAGTAGATCTGAAAAAGCAGATCTAAAAAAGCAAAGCGAAAAAGCAGATCCGAAAAAGAAAAGTGAAAAAAGAAGATCCGAAAAAGCAGAGTGAAAAAGTAGTTTGAAAAATTATTGCAGTCATCTACAATTAGGTTCCTCACTTCTCATTTGGCATTTGCCATATTTCCTGAGAAATGTATGTTTTCAGTTGAGTACAAAATATAGCTTCAACACTTTACTATTTTACATTGTACTTGTCTTTGTTTGCCATTTGGCATTATTGGTATCAAAGGAAGGCTATGATTTTGCAAGTGAAAGGGCATTGTAATTTTTAATCCATCTATATTGTAAACCTAGGGTTTGATGATCATATTATTGACTAAAAAATGTATGGCATTGTTGAAAATTGTTGATATATGAATGGCATATGGTTTTGAGCAATTTCCTACATCATTGATAGTGTTTTAGATGGTATTTGGTTGCTATCTATTATTCTAAAATTTTGGGACAGCGAACTCATATAATACAAAATAATTTTCAATCTACATTTTGAGTTGCATTTTTGAGGAGTTTTTAGTGGCCTATTGGTAAGGATCATTATAGTGGTATCAGAGTAGTGTTCTTGCCATCTTGTTGGGTAAGAAATCTTTATGCATCATTCAGCATTTGGGCATCACAAGTATTATACACGCAGGAGAGATACACTTGAGGGTGAGTAGGAATTCAGAGATATACTTACTATGGGTGAGAGATAGTCATAGAGTCCACCTAGAGTCCCTAGGATTGATGATGATGAGGCTAGAGACTTCTTCTGGGCTATGACTATTGGACAACAGGAGATAGTTCAGTCTATACATGCCTTGACCACTATGATGGAGAGAGTTGCTCAGCAGAGGAATCAGGAACAGGGTAGAGGGACACCAGAGCGGGATAACAGGAGTGTAGCAAGTTCATAGGGTGCTCCTAGGCATAGGTCATGGACTACAGATAGGCCTACACATCCTACATTCCTTAGAGAGGAGGCCCAAGAGGTAGGAGAGAATGATATGCCAAAGGACTTTTAGGATGATCTTAGAGCTACAAATGCAGAATGGAATGCATTACCTCCACATGTTCATGAGTTGCTAAATTTTGATCACTACCTAAGTGAAAGAAGAGAGCACATGAGGAGTAGTAGGTAGAACAGGAGACCTAGAGGAGGTCAAGACAATGAGTTGTAGCAAGCTGCTAGCAAGCTCACCTTACCATCTTTTGATGGTAGTGGATAGATGACAGCACAGGCTTGGATCCATAAGTTAGATACATTCCTAGCATTGAGGCCTATGTCAGAGATGGATGCTATTAGGTATGCCACTTTTCATTTAGAGGGTGCAACACATGATTGGTGGTCACATGGTATGATTACATTGCAACATAATTAGGTGACATCCTACCAGGATTTTATGGATAGATTGGTAGAGTGCTTTGATAAGAAAGACCTAGAGGTCTTCTTCCATGATCTTGCATAGCTGAGATAGACAGGTAGTTTGGAGGTCTACATCAGTGAGTTTCAGAGATTATTAGTGATGGTGCAGGATGTGTCCAAGAGGAGGTTGGTTATACTATTCATAGAAGGGTTGTCTAAACCTCTAAAGGGTTGGATCAAGGCATTTGATCCCCCTTCATTGTAGGAGGCTATGAAGAAGGCATAGAGTATGGAGCTCATAGCACCCTCTAGCAGATTCACCCCCAGGAACACTTCTTCATTCTAGGATGCTAAGAAGTTTGATAAACATAAGGGTGACAAAGATGATACCAAGGGTAAATCTACTACACCTCTGGATATGGAGACATTGAATGACTTGTGTAGGAAGAAGCTATGTTTCTACTACAAGGGTCCTTACAATAGAGATCATGATTTTCCTATGAGGCCTAAGGGGAAGGCCAACAGGGTTATGTGGGCTTACTACAAGGATTCAGATTCTGATAGTTCTGGACATGAGGATGATCATAGTGATGTAGAGCTTGAGGTAGAGGTAGAAGCTTCAGAACCTAAGGAGGAGCCCAAGTTGCACTTATAGAAGGTGTGCTTATCTAGCATTCAAGAGGAAGGATCTTTTAGTCTACGTGGTGTTCTAGCAGGTCAGAGAGTTATTACATTGGTTGATACAGGTGCTACACATAATTTTATTGAGGCACATTTTGTTGAGTTCCATGGTATTATGACTGAGGAGTTTGAGGGACTTCGAGTATAGGTTGCTGATGGTTACACTCTTAAGTGTAACAAGATGGTTAGAGATTTTCCCTTATGCCTGAACAACTATGAGTTCAAGGTGGACTACCATGTTGTCAACATGGGTGATCTGGATATCATGCTTGGGATGAAGTAGTTGCACTCATTTGGAGAGGTCACCTTTAGATTGAAGGACATGGAGATTAAGTTTGAGGTGGATGGGAAACAACATATTTTGAGAGCCATCAGAAATAGTGACATCAGGACTATTTCCTTTAGACGGATGGAGAGGTTAGCTAGACATGATGACATTGAGTGGGCAGTAGTATGTACTCTTATGCCTACATAGGAGGGACAACATAAGACAAAGTATCATCCAGACATATAGAGGTTGAGAGTGAAGTATGACAGAGTCTTCAGTGACATTCCACCTGGCAGGCCACTAGATAGAGGTATTGAGCACATCATTGAGTTAGAGGAGGGTGCTAAACCCATGATGATTACACCCTATAGGAATCCTAAGAGACTCAAGGATGAGATAAAGAAAACCATCAAGGAGTTTCTTGTGATGGGACACATCAGACCGAGCAAGTCTCCTTTTGCTTCTTCGGTAGTGTTGGTGAAGAAGAAGGATGGTAATTTATGGATGTGCATTGACTATAGGGTGTTGAATAAGAAGACAATTAAGAATAGGTACCCCATTCCATGGATTGATGAGTTGATTGATGAGCTTCATGGTGCATGTTACTTCATGAAGATTGATTTGAGATCCGGCTACCATCAGATCAGAGTTAGAGAACATGATATTAAGAAGACAGCTTTTAGATGTCATTGTGGGCATTTTGAGTTTGTGGTCATGCTATTTGGGTTGACCAATGTGCCAACTACTTTTTAGTCTACTATGAACAGGGTCTTCCATCATCAGTTGAGGAAGTATGTTTTAGTCTTCTTCGATGATATTCTGATATACAGTCGGACTTGGCAGGAGCACATGGAGCATCTAGAGATAGTTTTGGGGATCTTGCAGTCGAAGTCCTTGTATGCCAAGGAGTCCAAATGTGATTTGGGCATGACAGAGCTATTGTATTTGGGTCACATCATTAGTGTAGAGGGAGTAAGGATGGATCCTGATAAGATTTGTGTTATTGTGGATTGGTCTACTCCAGAGAACCTGACATAGTTGAGAGGGTTCCTTGGGTTGTGTGGTTTCTACTGCAGATTTTTCAATGGGTATTCTTGTCATGAAGCTCCTATGATAGATTTTCTAAAGAAGGGAGCCTTTTTTTGGACACCTGAGGCACAGGCTTGCTTTGAGAGATTCAAGGAGATCATGACTACATTCCCTGTGTTAGAATTGCCCAACTTCTCAAAGCCATTTGAGCTTCAATGCAATGCATCTGGAGAGGGTATTGGTGTTGTTCTGATGCAGGACAAGCACCCCATTGCATTTGAGAGTAGGAAGCTCCATGGGCCAAAGAGATCATTTAGTATATATGACAAGGAGATGTTAGCCATTATGCATCCATTGGCTAAATTTAGGCAGTATCTGGTGGGTGGTAAGTTTTGCATTAAAATTTATCACAATAGTTTGAGACATTTCCTTGGATAGAGAGAGCTCAATGACAAGCAGTAAAAGTGGGTTAGTAAGCTACAGGCTTATGATTTTGACATCTCCTATGTGAGAGGGACTCAGAATGTGGTAGCAGATGCTTTGTCACATAGACCACATCTCAGTGCTATGGTTAAAATATCTGAGGATTGGAGGCATGTGATTATTGCAAAGTATGCTAGAGACTCATGGGCATCTGGGATTGTTGATGGGATAGTTGTTGATACTAGGTACATGCTTGTGGATGATTTGATTATCTACAAGAATAGGATATTCTTAGTCCTGGGATTGAAGGTGAAGTGTATTGTTATGAGATCTCTCCATGACTCACCTACAACTGGCCATCCTCGATACTTCAAAACTTATAGGCAAGTGTGAGAGAATTTCACTTGGAAGGGGCTCAAGGTGGATGTGTTGTAGTATGTATGAGAGTGCCCTATTTGTCAGCAGAACAAACAAGAGCACACCTTTCCAGCAGGGCTCCTACAGCCACTTCCCATTCCTAACAGGAAGTGGGAGGGTATATCCATGGATTTCATTATGGGCTTTCCTAAGGCCCAAGGACATGATTGCATCTATGTGGTGGTGGATAGGTTGACAAAGTATGCACACTTCTTTCCCATCACTACTACTTACACAATAGTGCAAGTGGCTGAGGTCTTCTTCAAAGAGATTTTTAGACTACATGGGATACCTCAGAGCATAGTGAGTGATAGGGACAGTAGGTTCTTGAGTCATTTTTGGTAGGAGGTGTTCTATTTATGTGGCACTGAGCTTACTCCTAGCACCAGTTACCACCCGCAGACTGATGGGAAGACTGAGATAGTAAATAAGTGGGTGGAAGGCTACTTGAGGAACTATGTGGTAGGGAAGCAGAAGGCATGGGTTAGGTGGATTTATCTATGTGAGTATTGCTACAATACCACATACCACATGTCTATTTAGATGACTCCTTTCAGGGCACTATATGGTTATGAGGCACCGAGTTTTTTGGATTTTCTTATGAGTGATGTTAGAGTTCCTCATGCTGGAGATTTGCTTCAGGAGAGCAAGGACATTGTTGATGCTCTCAGAGATAATATTGCCAGGGCACAAAATCAGCATAAGTAGTATGCAGATCAGAAGTGGAAAGAGAGGATTTTTGAGGTTGGTGACATGGTTTATTTCATGTTTCAGCCCTATAGACAGTCTACCCTGGGGAAGAGTGGATCAGAGAAGCTTAAGCCTAGGTACTATGGTCCTTTCAGGATTATCAGGTGTATTGGAGAGATGGCATATGAGCTTGAGCTTCCAACAGATAGTAGGGTACATAATGTTTTCCATGTGTCATGCCTCAAGCAGGCATTGGGTCAACATGTTGTGCCTTCAGCAGTTCTTCCTCCATTGGATGATGAGGGGAAGTTGGTTCTTGTTCCCGAGTACATCATTGACAGCAGAGAGAGGTAGCTCTACAGGAGGACCATCAAGGAGTATTTGGTGAAGTGGAGAAATTTGCCTAAGGAGGATGCCACATGGGAGGGAGAAGATATTTTGCAGCACCCAGTTTTGAGATTTCTTGAGGGCAAGCAATTTTAGGAGGGGCAGACTATCATGTCTCCTCTTTAGTGACATGTCATTTTTCAATGGATTTGCCTATCATGGACTCTCGTAGGTAGATGGTTTTGGTGAGAGAGTCATTCTGATGATTATTTGGGGATTGGATGGTCTTATTTGCTCTTGGAGAGATGGTGTTTATCATATTTTTATTATAATGTGTTATGTGGGGCAAAAATGTTATAATTTTGAGTTGAGTTGCACTTTTTATTTTATAAAGCTACTTTTTATATAAAAGTGCATTATAAAGGGATTTTATAAGAATATTTTATGGATACTTCTAGAATTTCTAGTGGCTTCTTAGAAAAGTGAATAAATAGAGTGCTTGGCCTCTCATTTGGAGATCCCATGACTTGAGTTTACACTACTTTTCTCTTAAAGCATTTGTCGTGCCATCTTGGTCTGTAGATTGTCATTTGATCATTAGGAATGGAGTCTCCTAAGGATTTTCATAACTGAGGAGGTGAAATATCCTTTGAAGGGTTGCACTTTGGAAGTGGTGTTTAGCCATTTCAAGTTGAGCTTATTTGGAGTCCTTAGACTTACCTGAGGGTTTGAGTTTTGGTTGCAAGAGGAAAAAAGAAGATCCAAAAAAGTAGTCCGAAAAAGCAAAATAAAAAAGTAGTCTGAAAAAGAAGATCCAAAAAAGAAAAGTGAAAAAGTGATGAAGGGTGCTCCCCTTAATACCACAAACACATAACAGAAATAGAGAAACAACAACAATAATATGCAAGAACAGAAAATTGGCTTCTTATTATCTCCACAAATGTGGAATTACAAACTTTCAGAATTACAATATGCAAAGCCACATGGGCATTCCCTTACAATATTCTGTAGGACAAAGCCTCGAATCAATACCCAGATCTACTACCCAGAACTATTCTGAACTGCCTAAGACAATAATACAGCCTTCCTTATATAGGCATTTTCCACCGCCTGGGAAGGTTCCAGAATCTTTAGCCAATAAGGCCGACCAAACTTAGAATTATTTTATTTTACATTTTTTTATTACATCATAGTCAGCTCAAGATAACCTTTGAAACCCGAACAGAAATTTTGAAGAAAATTATTTTTCGCCATTTCAGGTGGCCCAACTTCCGAAGACCATAAGTCATCACCCGTTGACCCGCTCGGCTATTATAACCCCATTTTAGAAACACCACGAAGCGCTCTACAGGCTTGACATGCGCAAGTGCCCGTCACCCAAATTTTTGACCTCATCCGGGGCCTCTAAAGCCTTCAAAACTGAGTTCAAAGTTTCTGTACCCTGCTGCCAATACCAAAAATCTTCAATATCTTCCAACATACACTTGATCTGGAAATGAAACTTTACTGGCAGACTTATATGACCAAAACAAACCTCCAAGAAAGAAATCAGATCATTCTGAGCACATACGAAAATTACCAAAAATAGTAACTTTCCATAAATAGCAGCTCTGCACAAAATAGCCCTTATTGAATATAAAAACAAAAATATTTTTGGGTGATGCAAGATTGCTCTTACACCTAGGATGCTCCTGCATCAGACACCCGAGGTAATTTGAGAAGTGACCCTGTCACGACTCAGGTGTGCAGAGGAAAACCAAGACGGCTAACCTCCTCCTTTGTTAGCCACGATGAATCTTCTACTGGTCGTCCTTTCCATTTGACCAAATACTCTTCATATGTCCTATTCCTTGTGCTTCTACCAACATGACTGTCCAGTATGTCTTCGATCTCCTTAGTGTCTAAACTAGTTGCTGGAATACTCCACTGTGCTACTGTGATCTCATCTTCAACACCTCCTTCATGATACTCTGTCAGATCTGAAATGTTAAACACTGGTGAAATATTTAGCTCAGTAGGTAATTCTACCTCATATGCATTTCCTGAATCATGTTTCTTCAGTATCCTACATGGTCCAAACTTCTTCATTTTCAGCTTGTTATATGTACCAACCGGAAATCGCTCCTTCGGCAAATGAACCATGACTTCATCTCCAACTTGAAATTCCTTATACCTCCTTTGCTCATCTGCCTTAGCCTTATACTGTGCATTCATCTTGGTAATATGCTTCCTCACCTCTTCATGGATGTTCTTCAAGTGTTCTGCAAAATCCTCAGCTTCAGCACTACTTATTTCTCCTTTATCTATCTTCCTCAATTCAGATGCATTTCTTGGACTACTTCCATATACAATCTGGAATGGTGATTTACCAGTGCTCTTGTTGACAGAATTATTGTATGCAAATTCTGCCTGTGGTAAAATCAAATCCCATTCTGTTGGCTTATCTCCAACCAAACATCTCAGCAAATTTCCCAAACTCCTATTCACCACCTCTGTCTATCCATCAGTCTATGGATGATGTGATGAACTAAACTTCAAATCTATCTTCAACTTCTTCCACAATGTACGCCAGAAATATCCAACAAACTTAGTGTCCCGATCTGAAACTATGGTCTTTGGCAAACCATGAAGTCTCACTACTTCTCTGAAAAACAATTCTGCTACATGAACAGCATCATTAGTCTTCTTGCAGGGAATAAAATGTGCCATCTTTGAAAATCTGTCAACCACCACAAAAATTGAATCATGTCCCCGCTGAGTCCTCGGTAAACCCAGAACAAAGTCCATGCTGATATCCTCCCAAGGCTTCTCTGGTATAGGTAATGGCTGATACAACCCTGTATTCTGCTTCACTCCTTTCGCCATCTGACATACTCTACAACTCTTTACAAACTTTTTCACATCTTGCTGCAACTGTGGCCAATAGTAATTCTCACTAACCAAAGAAAGGGTTTTGTCATGACCAAAATGTCCAGCCAATTCTCCGCTATGCTTCTCCTTTATGAGATTCTCCCTCATAGAACTTCGTGGAATGCACAACTGACTCCCTCTGAATAAAATATCATCCTGGATGATGAAATCCAACCATTTTGTCCTGTCTAGAGTAACAGGTTCTGTACAAGCTTTCCAAGCTTCACCAAAATCAGGATCCTCTAGATACAAATTCTTGAGTTCCTTGAACCCAACCACTTCAATCTGCATTTCTGTCAGCAATAGTTGCCTTCTGCTAAGAGCATCTGCAACCCTATTAGACTTTCCACTCCTGTGTTTCAAAACAAATGTATAACTCTGCAAAAACTCAACCCATTTCAAATGCCTTTGATTCAATTTTCCTTGACTATTCAAATATTGCAAAGCTTGATGATCAGTATACAAAACAAACTCCTTAGGAAGTAGATAATGTCTCCACTTTTTCAATGCCTGAACTATAGCATAAAATTCTTGATCATAAATAGAATATTTCCTCTTGGCATCATTTAACTTCTCACTGAAATAAGCAATAGGTTTACCTTCTTGGCTCATAATAGCTCCTATTGCAGTACCACTAGCATCACAATCTACTTGAAACACCTTATTAAAATCTGGAAGTGCTAAAACTGGTTGTTCTGTAACTTTTTGTTTCAACAATTGAAAACTCTTTTCTGCCCCATTAGTCCACTTAAACTCTTTTCTATCCCCTCTCATTGTTTCAGTCAAGGGTCCACAAATACTGCTAAAATTTCTGATAAACTTTCTATAAAAGCTAGCTAGACCATGAAAAGATCTTACCTCAGTAGCACTCCTTGGAGTAGGCCATTCAAGGATAGCCTGTACCTTCTCTGAGTCCATTTTTAGACCTTCTGCTGAAACTACAAATCCCAAATACACCAACGCTTTCTTCACAAAACTGCACTTCTTCAAATTAATCAGCAATTTCTCCTCTCAACTTCTCAAATACCATACGAATATGCATCATATGCTCATCCAATGTCTTACTAAAGATCAAAATATCATCTAGGTAAACAATGACAAACTTACCCAGAAATTCTTTCAGAACCTCGTTCATGAGCCGCATGAAAGTGCTCAGTGCATTGGTTAGCCCAAAAGGCATGACTAACCACTCATATAGTCCTTCCTTTGTCTTGAAGGTAGTCTTCCATTCATCTCCTTCTCTGATCCGAATCTGATGATATCCACTTTTCAGATCTATCTTTGAGAAATACACAGCTCCACTCAAACAGTCCATAATATCATCCATTCGTGGTAATGGAAACCTGTACTTGATTGTGATCTTGTTTATTGCTCTGGAATCTATACACATCCTCCATTCTCCATTCTTTTTTGGTGCTAATACCACTGGTACAACATAGGGACTCAGACTCTCACGGATCAAACCTTTCTGTAACAGTTCATGTACTTGTCTATTCAACTCCTCACTTTCTATAGGTGTCATTCTGTGTGCTGCCTTATTCGGCAAACTCGCTCCTGGGATCAAGTCCATCTGATGACTGATCTTCCTGACTGGTGGTAATCCATCAGGCACGTTATCGGATACAATATCCTGAAACTCATTCAACAAATCTACAACTTCTACAAGAGCATCTTCTACTTCCTCTTTACCAGCTTTTGGAATTAAAGCAAAACATACATGCTCATGCCTCATACCATCTAGGAATTTCCTTCCATCAACAAATGTTATTCTTGCATTACCACATACCTTTTCTTCGGTTTCCTTCAATGGCTTTAGCTTATGTCACACTCCATCCTTTGTCAGGGAATAGGTATTCGCACGACCATCATGTACAGCACATCTGTCAAACTGCCACGGTCTACCCAACAACATATGACATGCATCCATAGATATGATATCACACAATACCTCATCTTGGTATCCGCCAATCTTGAACTTCACCAGGCATTGTTCATTGACCATGACCTTGTGGTCATCCTGTACCCAGGCAATCCGATATGGATGTGGGTGTTTCTGTATCTTGAGCTTCAACTTTGTCACCATCTCTTCTGACACCAAATTATCAGTGCTTCCACTATCAATGATCACATCACAACATTTACCTTCACACTTGCACCTGGTGCGAAACAGGCTCCTTCTTTGCTTAGGTTCATTCTCACCACTCAACAGGACTCTTCTGTTAATCAACGTTTCTCCTCTTTCAACATCTTCAGAATTTGATGATCTGGCATCTTCATCTACATGTGCAACTCTGGCCTGGCCTTCATTTCTTCTGTCTGTTCTGCCTTGGTGCTGAGGACATTCAAATGCCCTATGACCTTCTTCTCCACAGTGAAAACATGTTCCACGGAAGCCACCTCTTCCAGATCCTTGTCCTCTTCCTCTTCCTCTCTGATCTCTATTATTCTGATCCTGGAAGCGATTGGAATTATTTCCTCGCTGATTCTGACTACTACTGGCCTCATCCTTCTTTTTCAGATCCTCATTTCGGCCACCATATGATCATCCACCAGATCGTCCACCGCGACCTCTTCCATTTTGTCTTCTCTCAAACTTCTTGTTCAGCTTTTCTTCTACTTTTAGGGCAAACTAGTATGCCTCTTCAATACTGTTCATTCGAACCAGATTCAGCTCCTCCTGAATGCTTGGCCTTAACCCATTAAGGTATCGGGAAACTTTCTCCTTATCAGCTTCTGCGTGGCCTGTTTTGATGAGAAGTCGATAGAACTCCTCTGTATACTCCTGAACAGATCTTCCTGCTTGCTTCAAACTCTGCATTTTCTTCAGTAGCTCAAGCTCATAATCAACAGGAATGAACTGTCGCTTCAATTTATCCACCATCCGATCCCATCTTGTGATTTTATCTATCCCTCTTCTATTTCGCTCCAATTGAATTTCTTGCCACCAGATCTTTGCATGACCTTTCAGTCTGGCCTTCGCAAATTTGACCCTATCAGGATCGTCAACATCTTCATACTCAAAATATTCCTCACATTCATTGATCCAGTCAATCAATTCCTCTGGGTTAAGATTTCCAGAAAATGTAGGAACCTCAATCTTAGGTCTTTTCCCAATCTTGGAAATGGCCCGAAAAAGTCTTTCTTCCTCCTAGTTCACAATTTCGGCTTCTCCTTCTTGATATTCTTCTTCGGCTTCATCCTCTCTTTCATCTCTGACATTGAGATTCATTCCTCTATGAATCTCTTCTTGCAATGCTCGCACTTGTCTCTGCAGCTCTCTAACCTCAGGTGTCACAGCACCAACTCTTCCGCCACGTTCTCGTCGTGGAGGCATTTTCGCGATGTGCGATGAAACCCTAGCCACAGTCCTGGTGCAAACTACCTCACAGTCGGCGATCTGTTTACACACTCAAGAACTCCTGCTCTGATACCACCTGATGAAGGGTGCTCCCCTTAATACCACAAACACATAACAGAAATAGAGAAATAACAACAATAATATGCAAGAACAGAAAATTGGCTTCTTATTATCTCCACAAATGTGGAATTACAAACTTTCAGAATTACAATATGCAAAGCCACATGGGCATTCCCTTACAATATTCTGTAGGACAAAGCCTCGAATCAATACCCAGATCTACTACCCAGAACTATTCTAAACTGCCTAAGACAATAATACAGCCTTCCTTATATAGGCATTTTCCACCGCCTGGGAAGGTTCCAGAATTTTTAGCCAATAAGGCCGACCAAACTTAGAATTATTTTATTTTACATTTTTTTATTACATCATAGTTGGCTCAAGATAACCTTTGAAACCTGAACAGAAATTTTGAAGAAAATTATTTTTCGCCATTTCAGGTGGCCCAACTTCCGAAGACCATAAGTCATCACCCGTTGACCCGCTCGACTATTATAACCCCATTTTAGAAATGCCATGAAGTTCTCTACAGGTTTGACCAGTGCAAGCACCCATCACCCAAATTTTTGACCTCATTCGGGGCCTCTAAAGCCTTCAAAACTGAGTTCAAAGTTTCTGTACCCTGCTGCCAATACCAAAAATCTTCAATATCTTCCAACATACACTTGATCTGGAAATGAAACTTTACTGGCAGACTTATATGACCAAAATGAACCTCCAAGAAAGAAATCAGATCATTCTGAGCACATACGAAAATTACCAAAAATAGTAACTTTCCATAAATAGCAGCTCTGCACAAAATAGCCCTTATTGAATATAAAAACAGAAATATTTTTGGGTGATGCAAGATTGCTCTTACACCCAGGATGCTCCTGCATCAAAAAGTAGTTTGAAAAAGCAAAGTGAAAAAGGAGATCTGAAAAAGCAGTCTGAAAAAGCAAAGCGAAAAAGTAGATCTGAAAAAGCAAAGCGAAAAAAGTAGATCCAAAAAAGCAGAGCAAAAAAGCAGTCCGAAAAATATTGCAGCCATCTACAATCAGGTTCCTCACTTCTCATTTGGCATTTTCCATATTTCCTGAGAAATGTATGTTTTTAGTTGAGTACAAAATATAGCTTCAGCACTTTACTATTTTACATTGTACTTGTCTTTTTTTGCCATTTGGCATTATTGGTATCAAAGGAAGGCTAGGATTTTGCAAGTGAAAGGGCATTGTAATTTTCAGTCCATCTATATTGTAAACCTAGGGTTTGATGATCATATTATTGACTAAAAAATGTATGGAATTGTTGCAATTTTTTGATATATGAATGGCATATGGTTTTGAGCAATTTCCTACATCATTGATAGTGTTTTAGATGGTGTTTGGTTGCTATCTATTATTTTGAAATTTTGGGACAGCGAACTCATATATTGCAAAATAATTTTCTATCTACATTTTGAGTTGCATTTTTGAGGGGTTTTTAGTGGCCTATTGGTAAGGGTCATTACACTATCAATGTCATTTGGAAAAATTGGTTTTTAGGATTTTGTATTTTGTTTGTATATTATGTCAAGATTAAGGGTTTAATTGCTCACTCCAAACAACTATCACGCGTGGAAGCTCAATATGTCTCACTTATTACAATTTTTGGATATTTTCATAATATTGGATGAGGACCAACTTGACCGTACTAAGGAATTTGAGAAAAATTTCATCAAGATAAAATATATGATGTAAAAGGACAAATTGGTCTCCATCTTTTTAATATTCTATTGTTTCATATCGTAAAGTGTAAGACACTTAAAGAGGTGTGGATAAATATTATTTAGTTGTATGGTAAGTTCAATTAGTTTAGGATCTTTAAGCTTGAATCGAATCTCACTTCTCTTTCTCTAGGTACATTTCCTACTATTTAAGATTTCCTTGTATATATCAAGATTATTTTTTCACAATCAAAAGGATGTGGTCATACCAAATCTGATATTAAGTGTATCTTCTTGATTTTATCTGATCTAAGAGGTAATTTTGAAGTATTTTCCTCCAATTTTTTATTCTACTATGGATGTTATGGGAGAGGATCATAATATGCCTACATTTAAGGTGTTTTGAGATTGTCTAACTTGGGATTATGCCAACTTGATTCAAATGGATGCTCCTCCTAAGACTCATTCTTTTATGACTGAATCTTCCAAGGGAAAGAACAACAATAAGAAGAAGACCAAGATAGATTCTCTTGTAGGTGGTGAGCTCCCTCCAAGCCTAAGGTGAAGAATGATCAAAAGAATAATCCTCTAGCTCCTCCTCATCCTAACTCAATGTATTCATCATACAAGTATAATAAGGATAAGGGGAATTTTTCCTTTTGTAGGAAATATAGGCATAATGATGTAAATTATTTTATGAAGCTAGAATCATTAGAGGAAGCTATGAGGAAGACAAATATTTACATATCTAAGTATTATTCCTTAGGAAAAGGAAAAGCTATTTTAGGTAGGGATTTTTCCTCTATCAATGATTGTCTGATTCTTGATTTTAGTGCTTTACACCACATTACTCATACTTATTGGATTTTATTGATCCTATTTCATCTAGTAGTACTTCTTATGTTGTTGTTGGGAATAATTTACACATTCTAGTTCTAGGGATGGGCTTAGTTTAAATGTAGAACAATTGGATGGATTTTTTTCTTCTTGTTCATGATCATATTTCTCATAATCTTCTTTCTATTTATCACATTTTTCATCAAGATGATTGAAGACAAGTTGAGTTCTCTCCCAATGATGTGATTATTTGAGAGTTTTTGTATTATGAGAAGGTTGTTTCTACAAGAATAGTTGATCATTTCAGCCAGCTTTATAGGTTTAATGGATATGATTTTTAATTAGGATCATCTTTTATTTCTCATGCACGTTCAACAAGAGAGATTTGTCACTAGTAGTTAGGATGCCTAAATTATATATATATCTAGCAAATAAGCATACAAAACTTATAGATTGGTCTTAATAAGATATACTGTTCAAATGGATTTTTTCAAGGGTGTGTACTTAGTAAACATCACAGGGATCCTTTTCTTAATGGTTTTTCCATATGTGCTTTGGAATCCCTTGAGTTTGTACATGGTGACCTCATATTTTTTATGAATCCCTCATTTTAGGGGCTAATTATGTTCTCATTTTATTGATGAACTCTCTTGGAGCAAATGGATGAACTTTTTGAAGTAGAAGGATGAGGTTATTTAATATTTCATGACCTTTGTTGAAATTATGGAAATGTAGTTAGTTATATCATCTTAGAAGATCCACATCAATAATGTGTGGAGTGTATCCACTAGTCATTTCATGAATTTTGTAGTGATCAAGGTATTCTTAATGAGCACAAAGTATCATACACTCCTAGTATAATGGTATGGTCGAGTGGAAGAATAGAAATTTGAGGGAAATAGTCAATTGTATGCTTCATTCTAGGTCCATGTCTCTAACATTTTTGAAAGAGCCTATCAATTGTACCAACTACATTTAGAATTATATGCATCACAAGGTACTCTGGAATATAAATTCTGATGAGGCTTGGTCTCATGTCAATTGTAAGGATTTTTTTCTTTAGAGTAATTTTTATTGATGCATGAACAATCATTCTACATGGTAGGTGAAAATAAATAGAGAAGAAGAGTCAATGGTTGACTTTTGTTGGCTAGTGTGAGGATGTGAAGGTTTATTCTTGATTTGACCCTATCACTCAATAGGTTCATTTTAATCATGATATTCATTTTGATGATTCATTCACTCTTATGAATTGTCCATCATATACCTCTTCTTCAATTATTCTCAATTCTTCTTTAGAGGATATTTTTCTTCCTCATGGTGATGGTGATGGTGATGGTGATGATGATTCATTCACTCTTATGAATTATCCATCATATACATCTTCTTCAATTATTCTCAATTCTTCTTTAGAGGATATTTTTCTTCCTCATGGTGGTGGTGGTGGTGGTGGTGGTGGTGGTGGTGGTGGTGATGGTGGTGGTGATGATGATGATGATGATGATGATGATGATGATGATGATGATGATGATGATGATGATGATGATGATGATGATGATGATGATTATGGTGATTATGGTGATGGTGATGAACATGATCATGATGATTGTAGATGTTATCTACTCATCCTTCATCCAAATTAGTTTGAACACGATTGGAGATAGTGTGAAAGTGACAAAATGTGAAGAATTAAGAAAAATAAAAAATAAAAAAAAATTGGTATTTTTCTATGTTTTAGAAAAGTGCATTTTTAGAGGCCTTCAAAGTTGAATTTTGGGTTAAAACTATCATCCATCCCTTAGCACGATGTGCTAATGGTATGGTACTAAGGGGTTGGTTTGAGATCTCCTAAAAACCTTTCCAACAAGGTATTCTATTCAGAATTTTGAGTAGTGTGTAAAAAGTTAGGACCCTACAAAGTTGGGGTAGCAAAATGCCAAAATCACACAATTTCTACCAAGTTTTTGGACCCATTTTCTTCAAGTGCTTTACTCTCAAAGGATGCTCATGTCTGTGAGTGAGACATGTTGGAATTATAGAGTTTCAAATCCCTCTGCACGAGGCTTCCCCTCTAAAAACAATTCCTTCCAACATGTGTCCAGGCTACAATCAAGTCAGCCAAAAGGTGGTGGGGTCCACCTCCTTCAAAGAAAAATACCAATTTTTCAATTAGAAAAAAATCTATAGGAGTATTTTATCTGGAAAAATGTGATTGCCTCCACACACAAAAAATAAGGAATCATAGAAACTGGAGTTGGGAATTTATTCCCTCGTAATGGCAAGGTGGTTACAAAAGGAACAAGTAGCCACCATGTTTTCTGGGTGAAGGAAGATTAATAATGCAAAGATTAGCATGCTGAGACAACTATTGCAACCTCCATAATGATTCTTCCACATGGAAAATTCATAGGACCCTTCTCAATTACGCTTTCAAATTTTAGTTGAGGGATTTCTTTCTATAAAAGCATGCAAGGACATTGTAATAATGAGATCGATTGGATCTGAACTTCTATTCTGGATTCTTTTGTTCACTTCATAGAAGAACACATAGAAATAGTTGGATTTTTCATTTTTCAGACCCTAGTCTTTTAATTTTGACATAATCAATAGAGACATATTGAACTATGCCCATTTTTATTTTATTATGTATTTTCTTCTATTTTTTGGATGATTTTAAAGCTCCGTGTCAATTATCACTACTACATTTGAGGTCAAATTTCAATGGCCATTTGTCAGATTTGCAATGCTAATTTGTCAGCATTTCGACAAATGAGTCCATCACCATTTTTGCATAGGAAATTGTGATAGAAGAGGTATCCATCAGTTTACCAACACTATATCACGTTGAAAACTTGCACATGGCAACAAATTTGTTATGGCATTTCCTGTGGTTCATCCATCAGAATTTTGACACAACGATGTATCAGAAATATACAATCTCTGTCAGAATTAACTGTCGAAAACATATCCTTTCTGACATTATAACTATTGGAATAGTGATAGTTTCCACCTAATTCTGACAGATATACCTGTCAGTGATATGGCATTAATGTCGAAGTTTCTGTTAAAAAATTTCTATTTTTGACACTTAAACTGTCAGAAGAGCGATAGTCCTTCAGCATTTCTCTGATAGGTTTCCCTGTCGAACATATAGCATTACTGTCAGAAGTATTGTCGTAAATTATTTTTCTCTAACATTTTATCTGTCGAATGTGTAGCACTTCTATCGAAATTAATTATGAAGTGTCAAAAAACTGACAGATATGCACATTAAAGATAAAACAGCTCAAGAGACCATCATAGGTTCTCTCTTTCTTCGGTCTATATTATTGACAGGATGTTTTAGCTTTCATTAGCTCATCAAATCTGGGGATTTGAAAGAATTTAATAGAATATTTTCATGACAATGTATATTATTTAAGTTTATGTTTCACGAATTTATCTACTTCGCACACTTGTAGACTATGAGGATGGCGATAAAGAAGCATGGCCATGGGAGGAGATGCTTCTTTATCACCGTCTTCATAGTATACAAGTGCACGAAGTAGATAAATTTGTGCAACGTCAACTTAAATAATATACATTGTCATGAAAATATTCTATTAAATTATTTCAAATCCCCAAATTTGATGAGCTAATGAAAGGTAAAACATTCTATCAATAATGTAGACCGAAGAAAGAGACAACCTATGATGGTCTCTTGAGCTGTGTTATCTTTAGTCCTAGCTACCTATCGATCATCGAGAATAATCACCACCTTGCATTTATGTACACTGCACAAATTGATCCCAATCTTGCAAAAACATTTTACACTTGTACATCTCATCAATACTAGAGGCCTAAAGTAATTTTATACAATCACTAGCACATTTTGTGCATGGATGAGAAACAGTTTCCAAAGTTTCTAGATAACTATTTTTGAGAAGAGGAGTGAGTGCAAGCCAAAGAAGGGATAATTCCACAAAAGAAAGGAAGACATCTTTTTAGCCTAGGTTTGGATCCTACCCCAATTGTCAAAGGATCCAAGGCCAGTCTAGAAATATGCCTTCCCATTCTGTCTGCAACATTGTGTCCATCCATGATCTTAGGAATATCATCATCTTTCTACTCTTCATTTGCCAAAATATATCACTTCTTCAAGCTTGTAGAGTAATCTTATTAATAAAAGAACTCTTGCCAACATTAGGGTACCCACAGATCAAAATAGTTGATGTGATTGGTGCTTGTGCTCAAGGATATTGATTCACTATTTTGAAATGGCCAAATCATTTTTATTTCATTTGTAGAGCAAAGGAGTGCAAGAAAATGAGTGGGTGAAAGTTGATCAAGCACGAGAGAAGGCATTGCATTTTATTTGATCATGAATGCTCTCTGAAATGACCAATCATGTTTTCTATTCAATTTTTTTTGGTGTTTTTTTTCCCATATTCAGTAGATAAAAATCATGGCGGCAGCCACTTAGCCATCTTTTTGATGTTCCTTGTATTTTACAAAGATATAGGTATGTGGATTTATCATTTAGTTGCTTGCAGTTATTGGTCAAATGCAAATATTTTGTCAAGTTGAAAGGGCAAGATATCAATTTGGTATTTTCGGTTTATGTTAAAAGTTGATTTGGTAAAATCCTCAAAAAACACACTACATGTTCTAAAATGTAAATAAGTTGAATGTTAAATGTAAGATATATATCTCATCCATAGTAATAAAAAAAAAGGACATGAAACTTATAAGGAGATTTACCAATCCAAAAATATAAGCGAATAGGAAACATGATTGGTACCTTATGAATTGGTTTTTGAGATGCACAATCTTCATCAATCTCCTGAGAACAAGACCCCTCATGAAAAATGCATTTAATGGATTAAACAAATCTACAAAACTAAACCAATGGCATGTCTAGAACAAAGAAATAGATTGATAATAATATGCTGAAAATTCTATTATGTTTAATACACGCAAAAGGACCAGTCCCAACAATTCTTAAACATACTTTATCTGATATGATAACAACATGCTAATTAAGCTGACAAAGGTGTTAATTGCATTTAATCTACCAATTACTAATTACACAAAAAACAAATTACAAAACTAAACCAATGGCATGTTCTTCGTGTGGTACAAGGAAGATTTGGCTATGAAAAAAAAAAGTGAAACGGCCTCATCATTTTTATTTCAATTGGATAGAGGAGTGAAAGCTGAGCACGAGAGAAGGTATGTGATTTCTTCATCTTTGGAGCATCTAGCATCATATTCGACTGCAAATTTCAAATGCATTGCATTTTATTTGATCACGAATGCTCTTTGAAATGATCGCATTCTACTGGTGTCATGCCCTAGCCTATGCTTTTATCTCCATTATTTGATATTATTGGTGCTTGTGCTCAAGGATATCAATTCACTATTTTGAAATGTTTGGATCATTTAGACAGTTGCATTTCCTGACTGTTCCTCTAGTACACAGTCAGGAAATGTAACTGTCTAATGATTATATGTAATGTTGAATGGATTAAATGCTTTATTCTTGGTAGAAGTGAATGGAAGGAATAGTGTGTATTAAATAAAATCTAGTCATTTATTGAATGCTTTGGAGACTACTGGTTTGACTGTCCATGCGCTACCAGTGACTGAGATTCATTAAAGGATACAAAACCCTTCATTTTGGGGTTATTATGTGTGGATTCAAATGTAGGTTTGATTTGGTTAATGTTTAAAGAGATCAATAAAGTATTTAAAGACAATCTTACATGTTTGGAGAGGTTTGAGAGGCACTTATCATGACTGTACCCTCACAAACATCGGCATAGACTGGTTTTATTAAGTTTCCTTTCTCTATTTTGAGGTTTCCTTTCTCTATCGTAGGGGTACAGTCAGAGGGTTCATTGACAAAATGATCCTTTGAATGGTTACTATGAATATGAATGATTTGATATAGCATATTGCTCATTTTACTTGAAGTTTGGAATAGATTGTGGAAGGGTGAAAGTAGTTTTGATCATTTTGGTCATGACTGTTCCTCTACATAGTCAGGAAATGTAACTATCTAATGATTATATGTAATGTTGAATGGATTAAATACTTTATTCTTGGTAGAAGTGAATGGAAGGAATAGTGTTCGTGTTAGGTTTCATTTATTATTGAATTCAATGGTTTCCAAGATGTGTTGAGGATTTTTCTCCTTGTTTAATGTTAATTGTTCCTACACAGCCCACTCATACAATAGTGAAGTTACAAAACTAAACCGATGGCATGTTTAAAACAAAGAAATAGAATGATAATAATATGCTAAAAATTCTATTCTATTTAATACATGCCAAAGGACCGCATTCTAAATTGTTGTCATTGAAATGACCGCATTCTACTGGAGTCATGCCCTAGCCCGTGCTTTAGCTCCATTATTTGATGTTATTGGTGCTTGTGCTCAAGGATATCCATTTTTTTGAAATGTTGACTATGGTTATCAAATGGAAAGCTCGTGAGCTTCTAGCTAGGTGCCATTTGTATTGATAGCTTAGGGCATCAAATGTATTGTATCATTGATATTTGATACTTTGTTAAAAGGAAATAGGACAAAGAATGATTTTTATTTAGTTTCTCTATTTTGATCCCTAAGTGGCTTACAACCCTAGAGAAGTATATGCAGATTTACGAATGTAGTTGTAGGATACATAGAAACTGATAATTCACAATAAATCCATGCATCCAATTTGAATAGAAATTAATACAAAGAACTAGGGTCCTCCAATGGCCCAATCATCCGAACCTTGACTATCCCCTCAACCAGTGACCCTTCAAAACTGAGTTATCATGCAATCAATGAGTGATCCTTCATTCTCCTGGTGAGCTTCTAGGTAGGTGCCATTTGTATATTTGATAGCTTAGGGCATCAAATGTATATTGTATCATTGATATTTGAGACTTTGTTAAAAGCAAATAGGACAAAGAATGATTTTGATTTAGTTTCTCTGTTTTGATCTCTAAATGGCTTACAACTATAGAGAAGTATATGCATATTTATAGATGCAGTTGCAGGATACATAGTAGCTGATAATTCACAAGAAATCCATGCATCCAATTTGAATAGAAATTAATACAAAGAAATAGGGTCCTCCAATGGCCCAATCATCAGGACCTTGACTGTCCCCTCAACCAGTGACCCTTCAAAATTGGGTTATCATGCAATCGGTGAGTGATCCTTCATTCTCCTAGTCTGCCCTGCAACCAAACATATTGGAAATACACAATACAATGATAACAAGCCTTTCAAAATCCCCCTTCCCTCAATGAACACTATCAACCATCCCTTCCACATAGCATTTCACTGTTGTATGAGTGGATTGTGCAGGAACAATTAACATTAAACAAGGAGCAAACTCCTCAACACATCTTTGTTGTAAACATGCCATTGGTTCAGTTTTGTAAATTTGTTTTTTGTGTTAAATGCATTTAAATGGAACATTAAGCATAGTGATAATATGCTTAGTCTATTAGTAATTGCAAATTAAATTCCCATAACACCTTTATCAGTTTAGCATGTTATTATAAGATACTAAAGAAGACCTGCTATTTGTCAAAGAAATCTTCACTATCCCCCACAATGAAGACAATGAAGATTGACCTCCTGCCCCATAAAAAAGAACATTGTAATAAGAATAAGATAGTGCCAAGAAACATTTTCACAAATATGAAACGTGAGGAAAAGTAATAACATTAACAATGCCAAGATTCACAACATTAAATTTCACCTGCGGATGAGTTTCTGCAGAGGGTTGCCCAGCATCAAAAATATGTTGAGTTGCATTTGAGCTATAACTAAGAGTATCATGTAGAACAGACCCTAAACTTTGAAAGCATTCTCCAGCCTAGCAATTCAAAATTCAATCTAGGCAAGCATCAATAAGTGAAATAAATTATAGACATCAACATCAACATCATCATAATCATTAGACATAAATTATAGACATCAACATCAACATAATCATAATCATTTGGAGGGTATTCATTTTCATCCTTGGATAGTACTATGTTTCTTGAAAGTTCTTGTGATGCTTCTAAAATTTAAAGACATATTTTATGGCTTAATGATAATATAGATTAGTGTTTTTTTTTCTAATGGAATGTTGTTGATCATTCATGGTCTTGAAGAAACTTTTGATTGTTTTGATTCTCAAGTCTTGACATTATTCTCAATGTGATATAGACTGACCACAAGATGGTTCATTTGGTCTTCTCTTTCTATTTAATCATTTGTCTTCTTCATTGTGTAAGTGTCAATATGTTATAATCCAACCAGCATGTCATACCCCTACTTCTCACAAACCTCACAGCATGCAAATCATAGCCAAAGACTTGGGTGATCAACATACACAAACAATGATTACCCTTAGGAAACAATGATCATTAATATTCATTAATGGCGAGCAGTGATTCCTTGGTAATAAAGGCATTGCCAGCATTCATCATCTTAACCAAGTCGTGGGTGGTGATCCTTGAATTTGGAGCGAGAAAGAAGGAAAATTGGAAAACAAAATATGGAATAATCAAGTTGGAATTGGAGAAGAATTTAGAAATAAACTTGAATTAGAAAAAAGCCAAGTTATCTAGTTCTTTGTTTGAGGCTGGGTTCTGATTCTACTTTTGTTCTCCTCTAGGTTTGACTTGGGTTCCTTTGGTAGGAACTTGGGTGCCTAGGCCAATCCCGAGTGTACTTGTAGTATTATAAATATGATACATGAGGTATTTTATTCATAATTTTATAGGCTAACTCATTATTATGGTAACATGGGTATGACCACACTCCATGCCTTATAATGGTACCCAACATGGAGTGTGGTTCAAATGAAGTTGAACCAAATATTGACTGTGATGGCTATGATCATGATGAAGATAAATATGAATATTAAATCTAAAATATGGCTTGTAATTTGAATTTTCATTATGAATGAAGAAACTATAGATTCAATTTGACTCATTCTATGTTGTAGTATATTTGTTCCCTAGATCTACCATATTATATATGTGTAGCCTGTAAGGGACATCTTCTGCTCATCCATGTATCATAGCTCAGTGAGAGTTCTTAGGAGAAAGACAAGATGTCAGTGGGAGATGGAGAAACCAATATCAGAACACCACTTGAAGCCTTGCAATGTTGAGAGTGGGATAAAAGCTACACTTGAGACCCTATATAAGGAACAAACTTATTGAGTTTCACTTTGTTTTGAGAATAGTTTTATATTCTATACTAAACAGGGCCAACCACATGAAGGTGGAAGCTCATTTGGCCCCACGCTCCCCCCCCCCACCCTTAACATCACTCTAAATTCCCCGTTAACATCTAACATTCATTCATTATTTCATCCATTAATAAAATGTAACATTCATTAATTATCACATGATAACATTCATTCACACATTAATAAAATGTGACATTCATTAATTATCACATGATAACATTCATTAACACATTATAAAATTTATGAACATTCACTACCACATAATTAAATTCATTGGCATATAAAAATCAGTCATTATCAATTAAGGTGCATAGATGACAATCATTTCTTTTTTTTCTTTTGATTTCTAGTTTTTAAGATATAATTGTTAAGATGAGTATCGATATCATCATCATTATCATCTACCCTCTCATTAGATCTCAATGCATGCCTAGTTCTCTATTGATGCAAAGGGGGGTCATCTACAATAACATATAAAAGGGTTAAATTAAAAACATTTTAAACATTTTAAAGTATTTCAGTACTTTATAGGCCATAATCGTATAGCTCTTTACCTGATCTAGTCACATCATCAACATTGAGGTCAGTTTGTCTGGCCTCGGCAAGTAATGTGAGATATTTTGCAAATTGTGAAATACATTAATCTCTATAGGGTGTATTGACTTATACCTATTGATCCATGAGACTATGTGGAATGTTCGTGAAAGGAGTCTGGGTACCTACATATGTAATTCAATTATCTAATGTTAGCTAAAAATCTCATGATACATATACTCAAAACCACATAGTAAGTACATTAAAAACCATAAGCATCCCATAGTAAGTACATCATGAATTAGTTAGATTAAGCATTGATTGCATAACTACACATTTCTATCAAGAAATCAATACTAAATAGATTAAGCAGTGATCATGTAACTATACATTTCATTCATGCCATCCATCTTCTTCATCGAACTAATCACCATGATCATCGTTGACGTCGACATCATCACCACCACTATCATTGTCTTCATCTTTGTCATCGTCGTCATCATCGACATCATCATCATCATCATCATCATCATCATCATCATCATCATCATCATCATCATCAGCAACATCATTATCAGCAACATCATCATCATCATCATCATCATCATCATCATCAGTAGCAGCATCATCATCATCAGTAGCAGCATCATCATCATCATCTTCTTCTTCTTCAAGAAAAGTTGGGTCAGGAACATCATCAACTAACTGTTGTTCATGATCATCATCTACATCATCTTCTAGTTGTTCACAATCTTCTTTCATCGAATTATACCCCATCAGCGTTCCTCTTGGATCATGTCTAACAACAAATGACCAACCCGATTTATGTGGAACCTCTGAGTAAAATACCTTCTCACATTGGCTTGGAAGAACATAGGGTTTATCCCCAACTGGCTCAAACCACCTTGTATTAATCATTGGAAATCCATTGTCATGTTCAATAATAGTTCTATTAGGATAATTTTGATTAAGTCATAGCCTAGACCATCTGATGATGAAGAGAACTAATCTGAAGGAATTAAAGTCACACTCAAGTATATCATCCAAAATGTCATAGTATCAATTTTTGGACTCTTGAGGATGTAAGTCATTTCTAGATGAAATATTAGTCACCTGAAAGACTGCACTTATCCCAGAATCACAAGTTTTCTTTATGTCATCCAACTTTTTGATGCAAAATTTATGACCATTGCAAAACATAGCCTTGTGGTGTTTGACTTGCAAAAATATATAAAACATGTATAAATTAATGCATCGAGAGTTCATAAACGTACGAGTGATTAACAAATTTATATGTATTTGGAAATCTTTTAAACCATGTGCTAAATCTATTTCCCTTTGGGTAACATTTGGATCTCCATTACGATGAGCTTCATTAACCAATGAAGACACAACTTCCCATGTTAATGTGTGACTTAAATGATGACATCGTTCAATCCATTTTGTCATCCAATCTTTATTGTTTGCAATATACTAATGTATTGCATCCCACTCTCGAGCAGCTGTACAAAAAATAAATAGATGACTTACAACTGATTAATTTTGAAGATTAAGAATTAATTAACAGCTACAATAACATCTTATAATTTATTACCTCTCACTTTCCTCATTCTGCCTTACCCCACCAAGTACTCCCCTTCGAATTTTCTAATGGTGTCGAGATCCCAAATGCAATCTATATGGATCTTTGCTGCAAGCTTAGGAAGATATTCAATAACATACACCATAGTCCGGTATACCATATATCCCTCCACCATAGAACCCTCAGGACATGCTCTTTGCTGAACCAAAACCATCAAAAATTTCAAGTGCCTCTCAACCATCCACATTGATCGAGTGTGTACGGGTCCACACATTTTAATCTCCTCAACTTGGTGTATGAGGTAGTGTTCTTGTGCATTGAAAAAGGTTGAATGTAGACACTTTTGCATTTCACACATTAGAAGAGGAATTCTTCTCTTCCAGTATTTTATATCTGCTCTATAGATTTCTTTAGATGACAACCACCTACAAGACATTCAAGACATAAAAATATATAAACATGAGACTTTACAATATATATATATATATATATATATATATATATATATATATATATATATATATATATATATATATATATATATATATATATATATATATATACAACACATTGAATAGATATCATTGCTTACCTCATGTATTTTCCAAGATCATATATCACTTGTTTGATGTTATTGTTAAAGTTCTCTGGGAGAGATAGGGGTAGCATGTACTGCAACAATTATAAAAATAATCATGTCATTCTTTTCTCATATAATACAATGAGAAGTACATGCAATTTACAAATATATTGTAAATAAAAAAGAATATGACTTACCTTGATGAAGGTATGCCAATCATGCATTTTCAACCCTGGCCCAAATTCACCTTTCTTTGATATGGTATTGCTTATGTTTGCAGCAAATCCTATGGGAAATCAAATTTTTCGTATGACTTCTTTTATGGCATCACCTTGTTTTTCTGTTAATAACCAAGGAAGGGCACTTGTATTAATCTGTTCTCCATTTCTATTTGATTCAATGAAATTTTTCATTGCATGATTGGATTCATGAATGTCGCTACAAATTTTGACAATTTTTTCTTTGTCATGCCTTCCATCCAATATCTTCCACAATGTCTCCGTTACATTCTTTCCACTATGCATAGTATCAAAAAAATGCACATCAAGTAGTTGCTTGTAGTAGGGAAACCTACTAAATTGTCTGGGATAACTCTTTAGTCCCTTTGGAAGGTGCTCAGTAGTGTTGCCTTGACAAAATTCATGATCATCAATCACATAATCATCAAACAAAACACAATAAAAATATATAAATTCCAAACATAAACTGTTAGGTAGAATGGTAGTACCTTGATGATTAATTCTATTGTATTCCAACTTCCATAAGTGAGGTGTCATTCTCCGTGGCTTAGATGTAGTCTCTTCTTTCCCATTGAAAATATTTTTTTCGGTAATTCGATAGTTATGATTTTTGTGGAGAAAGTGTCTATACTCATCAAACACTTGCTTTCCTAAACTTTTTGAATAACGAGATTTCATCTTTGGACCACAAACTGGACATGCAAATTTTCCCTTTGTTTGAAGACCTACAAGGTAATGATACAATTGGATTAAATATGTTATTTTTTATTTTTAGAATTATCATGTGCAACTTGAATTCACCATAACATACCAAAAAAATGTGTTAGCCCTAGGGCATCATGTATTGTCCATACAAGCATTGCATGGAATTGAAATTGTCTATCTCCTATTGGTCTAGAGATGTCATACATAGTGACACCTTTCCATAACTCCACCAACTCGTCGATAAGAGGCTCAATATAAACATTCATATCTTTAACTTGGTATTTACCTGGTTGAATGAACAATAACATTACATAATTATTGTGACCATTTTACTACAAGATTTATAATTACATGCAAATAACTATTAAATGATCAAATACTTAGAAAAATCATTTCCAACATAATGTGCTCCCTCTTTATTGACATCCATGAGGAATGTTATTGTTGATGACAAAAATAGGCCAAACAGTGCAAACAGATCTTAGCTCTCCAAATGGATTGACACCGTCTACTGCCACTAAAAGCTTGAGATTTTGAGGTTCTTCGATAAAGTGTGGCCACTTTTCCTCTATGTCCTTAAATATAGAACCATCCACAAGCATTTGAATAATGTCATCTTGACTCCCATTGCATGCATGGTAATCCATAAATTGTTCCAAGCTACTACACCTAAATAATATTTGCAAATGTGGTATAATGGGGATGTAACAAAGAACCTCGTGAGGCACCTTTTTTGTTATTTGATCTATTCGATATCTACTCGTATGACATTCAAGGAATTCTATTGCAAATTCATGTTCTTTATGATAAATAATATGATCATTGGGACAACCATCTATTGCTTGATACTCTATTCCAATATCTTTCATAGTGGCACATAATTCTTGATATGAGCAAGGGAGAATATTCGATGGTGGTAACAAGAACTCACCTATCAATTTGTAGAAAAAAATATATGTTGTTAATATTAAAAATATTTATGGTACATGTTTCACCATTTAATTACTATAATGACATATATGACATACCGTAGCATATGTGACATTGTTATGTTGATAAACCATTCATAACCTTCAAGCTCAACAACAACAATACAACAGAGAAAAGAGTTGTTTGGGAGCCTTTGTAAAGGGGCATGGCTACCTTCTCAAGTAGAGGTATATCATGGATGACATCAACATCATCCTGGTCATCATCATCAGTTGCACCAATACCAAATGTGTCATGGATCAATATATTAGTACCATCATCTGGCGAATCATTGTCATCTTCCATGGGATCATAATCTTCAGCTTCAATATTCACACCTCCATGATCCCCCACTTCCAAAGCCATATTCTCAATATTCACACCTCCATGGTCCATATCACGTACTCCCCTAGGGAGGTCGACCTATATTAAAATGATGAACACAAATAAACCATGATAATGATCTCATCATTAGGTGTATTTCATATATATATTCATTGTTAAATAAATATAATGAAAGACTTACCAATTCATGATAATAAAAGCCACCTTCAATGTGACCATTATCCCTAAAATGTCTCTTGGTTGTTTTGATTAGCAATCTTCTAATGTTTAAGTCCTTACAATTATTGTAGGGACAATAACATTTTCCATCGCATTTTCTTTTCAAGTTCGACCACAATCTATTGATTGCATCCCCATTACCTTCTTCACTTGGATTGTCTAACATGATGCTTCTTCGCTTAGATTATCTATAACCTAATTATATATAGAAATTGAAAACTTAGTTATGAAATGATGTCGTAGTATAGTATACCAAATTGAAACACTTCTATTATTGTAGTCTTCCACCTCAAACTCTTTCCTATTGTGGCAAGAAAGAAAGATATTCAAATAATATAGTAGTTTTTAAATCAAAATAAAATGGAGGCAAGTTGTTGATTGAGGGTGCAGGGAACAACACCCATTAGTACTTTTATCAAATTGTAAATTTCAATTTTGAAACATTCTATGAATATAAAACATGGATGTAATCTCAAAAAATAACAAAATGTAGACATGATAGATTACTTATTTTGTTATTCTACATTACTTACTATTTGAGTGCACGTTCCACCTGCAACTTGATCAAGTCTTGTTTGGTGCTTCAATTTTGTGTTAACTGTCTTGTAGAAGTACACATTTTTGTATTTGCCCAATATGTTATTCAAAAAACAACAATAGAATAAAATATTTGTTGAGAAAGATCATCATAGGAGTATCAAAAACTCAAGATTTAAGGTAACACAACATTATAAGACTCTTACATTCAACCTTCAACTCATGCACCTAATAAATAGGAGAAAAAATACATGAAATTAAAAAATTTAACTAATGAATTGTGTTTTTCTTCTCATTGTAATTGGTCAAATTTATATGAGATTCTAAAGAAGGCCTCACTCTTAATCAGCCAAATCTTCCTTGTACCACACAAAAAAATTGTGTGATAACTATGTCTACTCCAACCTTAATTGTTTAAGAATTCATCATATCAGATAAAGTATGTTTAAGAATTGTTGGGACTGGTCCTTTGGCATGTATTAAATAGAATACAATTTTTAGCATATTATTATCACTCTATTTCTTTGTTGTAAACATGCCATTGGTTCAATTTTGTAAAAAAAAATTGTGTTAGATGCATTTAAAATTATCTTCATTGTCTTCCGATTGTCTAAATGCTTCTTTATTTGTCAACCAATTAATACATGCTACTATATAAAGAAGACAATTAGAAGACAATGAAGATTTGTCTGACAAAAATGAATACACTAAACTGAACCAATGACATGTTTACAAAAATTATCACAACTCGCTAGTAAAACTGAAACAATGGCATGTTTATAACTCATTAAGAGTGAGGAATAGCTTGTGTAAGGGTGAAAGTAGTTTTGATCATTTTGGTCATGACTGTTCCTCTACACAGTCAGGAAATGTAACTGTCTAATGATTATATGTAATGTTGAATGGATTAAATGCTTTATTCTTGGTAGAAGTGAATGGAAGGAATAGTGTTGGTGTTAGGTTTCATTTATTATTGAAATCAATGGTTTCCAAGATGTGTTGAGGAGTTTGCTCCTTATTTAATGTTAATTGTTCTTGCACAATCCACTCATACAACAGTGAAATGCTATGTGGAAGGGATGGTTGATAGTGTTCCTTGAGGAAAGGGGAATTTTGAAAGACTTGTTATCATTATAGTGTGTATTTCCAATATGTTTGGATGCAGGGCAGATCGGAAGAATGAAGGATCACTCACCGATTGCATGATAACCCAATTTTGAAGGGTCACTGGTTGAGGGGACAGTCAAGATCCCAATGATTGGTCCATTGGAGGACCCTATTTATTTGTATTAATTTCTATTCAAATTGGATGCATGGATTTCTTGTGAATTATTAGTTGCTATGTATCCTGCAACTGCATCCATAAATCTACATATACTTCTCTATGGTTGTAAGCCATTTAGAGATCAAAATAGAGAAACTAAATCAAAATCATTCTTTGTCCTATTTCCTTTTAACAAAGTCTCAACTATCAATGATACAATATACATTTGATGCCCTAAGCTATCAAATATACAAATGGCACCTACCCAGAAGCTCACTAGGAGAATGAAGGATCACTCATTGATTGCATGATAACCCAGTTTTGAAGGGTCACTGGTTGAGGGGATAGTCAAGGTCTGGATGATTGGGCCATTGGAGGACCCTAGTTCTTTGTATTAATTTCTATTCAAATTGGATGCATGGATTTATTATGAATTATCGGCTGCTATGTATCTTGCAACTGCATCCGTAAATCTGCATATACTTCTCTAGGGTTGTAAGCCACTTAGGGATCAAAATAGAGAAACTAAATAAAAAACATGTTTTGAAGGGTCACTAGAAGAGGGGAATGAAGGATCACTCACTGATTGCATGATAACCCCACCAAGCATTCTTTCCTTTAATTTTCCACAATATCTCAAAGTATGATCATTATTATTTACTTTCTTCTATATGCTATTATTTCTATGGTTTTGTTATCTTAGAAATATATCAAAAACATTGGAGATGTGCATATAAAAGTAAAACATTTTCCTTCAATTGTTCCACATTGAAGCATTTCCTCTTTGGAGTATTCTCTTTGTTTTTACAATATTTGTCAAAAATGGTTCCCATATTTCTTCAAGATCTATTTTAATCTTTATATTGTAATTTTGATTAGATTTGACCTATAGTTGATTTCATTAGTATTTTATAACATATACTCCTAATGTGAAATGTGGAGAGAAAGAAAGAGACACACTAGGTATGAATTACACGATATACCCGTCATCACTTAGCACTTAAATAATAAATTATGGACAGGGAACAACCCCCTAACCTCTGGATGTTTGTTTCATGTTGGCCTCTTATTATATGCAAAGGTAGGCCTCTCTTAATTAGGCTAACAACCACAGTGTAGGGGCCATAAATTATGTAACCAAAAATAGTGCACACTTGTATTAAATTAGGTTTAGTATACTACAAGGGAATGGAAACCATGCAATAGTGCCTCATGGGGATGGAAGAAACCCTTCACCAAGAAGATAGTTGTGTCTGCAATATTTACTAGAAGAAAAGAACATAATTTGGTTCCAACAATTACTCCTAGAAGATAATGGCATCCACAATTTACACTTGGAAAAGATAGCACTCACTATATCTTTTATCACTCTTTTAAAGTTGGGATAATAAATCTCAAAGATTGATCAATGAATTCTTGAACACAAAGAACCATTGACAGATATGATTCATGTGTACAATAGCGAACAACCAATTGTTCCAATCATGGTGTCCAATAATTATGTTAGAAAAAGCATCTACAAATCCCTTACACAACCATAATATATTCAAACCATGAACTATAAGAACCTAAAAATGGGACTAACAAAGATACAACCTAAACAAATCTTGATCATATTCCACCCTATTGTAAGGCCCAAGAAGTAACTCTATCTTAAAGCTACACATTCCTCTAGATGAAGCTCAAAGGTTAGGTAGCTAAAGCATAGCAATACTTGAATGAATATAGGAATAATTTGAATGTACCATCATTTTCTAGCTTGGTTTGCGGGTTTTCCACATAATATTTTCCCTTTAACCACATTTATAGTTTGAGAAAATTAGAAAAAAATTGTTTCAGATTTATATTATCCTTTTGAACTAGCACACTACCATCAAAATGCATAATCATTGGTCATCTCAATAAAAATCCTATTGATTAGTAGGATATCCTTATAAAAATTTGATGCATGGATTTCTTGTGAATTATCGACTGCTATGTATCCTGCAACTATGGAAGGAATAGTGTTGGTGTTAGGTTTCATTTATTATTAAACTCAATGGTTTCCAAGATGTGTTGAGGAGTTTGCTCCTTGTTTAATGTTAACTGTTCCTACATAATCCACTCATAAAATAGTGAAATTATATGTGGAAGGGATGGTTGATAGTGTTCCTTGAGGGAAGGGGGATTGTGAAAGACTTGTTATCATTTTATTGTGTATTTCCAATATGTTTGGATGCAGGGAAGACCAGGAGAATGAAGGATCACTCACTGATTACATGATAACCCATTTTTGAAGGGTCACTGGTTGAGGGGAAAGTCAAGGTTTGGATGATTGCACCATTAGAGGACCCTATTTCTTTGTAGTAATTGCTATTCAAATTGGATGCATGGATTTCTTGTAAATTATCAACTGCTATGTATCCTGCAACTACATCCGTAAATCTCCATATACTTCTCTAGGGCTGTAAGCCACTTAGGGATCAAAATATAGAGACTAAATCAAAATCATTCTTTGTCCTATTTCCTTTTAACAAAGTCTCAACTATCAATGATATAGTATACATTTGATGCCCTAAGCTATCAAATATACAAATGGCACCTACCTAGAAGCTCACCAGGAGAATGAAGGATCACTCACTAATTGCATGATAACCCAGTTTTGAAGGGTCACTGGTTGAGGGGACAATTAAGGTTCAGATGATTGGGCCATTAGAGGACCCTAGTTCTTTGTATTAATTTCTATTCAAATTGGATGCATGGATTTATTGTAAATTATCAGCTGCTATGTATCCTACAACTGCATCTGTGAATTTGCATATACTTCTCTAGGGTTGTAAGCCACTTAGGGATCAAAATAGATAAACTAAATAAAAATTGTTCTTTGTCCTATTTCCTTTTAATAAAGTATCAACTATCAATGATACAATACATTTGATGCCCTAAGCTATCAATACAAATGGCACCTAGCTAGAAGCTTATGGGCTGTCCATTTGATAACCACAGTCAACATTTCAAAAAAATGGATATCCTTGAGCACAAGCACCAATAACATCAAATAATGGAGTTAAAGCATGGGCTAGGGCATGACACCAGTAGAATGCAGTCATTTTAGTGACAACAATTTACAATGGCATCATTAAACATATATGCCAGTAATATCAACAAACATGAATCCAAACATTTGAATACAGTGAATCGATATCCTTGAGCACAAGCACCAATAACATCAAATAATAGAGATAAAGCACTAGCTACGGCATGACACCAATAGAATGTGGTCATTTCAGAGAGCATTCATGATCAAATAAAATGAAATGCATTAGAATATGATGCCAGAGGCTCGAAAGATGAAGAAATCACATACCTTCTCCCACGCTCAGCTTTCACTCCTTTTCTCCCGCTCCCTCTATCCAATCGAAATAAAAATGATGAGGCCGTTTCACTTTTTTTTTTAATCTATACCCCAAATCTGTCAGAATTTAGATGGTCAATTAAACTCCCATCGAAATACTGACATCATCGGGGCCTATTACAAAAAACAAACACCAAATTCATAATAAAAAGTTACCCGTCGAAAACTTCTGTCGAAATGTGGCCCCAAATGTAGTAGTGTATGAGTGAAATTAGCTATCATTTGTTATTTTGAGCTCTTATAATTTATCATAGATGTAAAATTATTGAACCGTGTCTAATTACTTTCTCGATGTTTATAATTTTGGATTATACCATGCTATTTTGGTGAATGAAATTCTCATAGAATAGCTTCTTTTGAGGGGTAATAGAAACATTTCCTACAAGCCTTGGTGGGTGTTTCTCATGGGAAGATATGAATGTTTTGACATATGTCTATGATATTTTTATCATCTTCTTTTTCCCAAAAATGAAGAGTCTATGGCATTATGTTCTCATTTATGGGATTGTATGTTCTTGTTATTTCTGAAGGGAAACTCAAAGGATTTTATAAATCTCTTGCATGTCACCTTGGTTTTTTGTTTAATATTCCTTCCCCTTTCCCAAAACACCAAAATAATATTTGGTTTCTATAAAACCTTGAAGGTTTCTTTGCAAGTCACATTTATGTCTCGCTCTTGTAAAGCTTATCGAGTACCCTTATTTAGGCACGATCCTTTTAGGGATCAACAATGGTTATGATGATGATGATGATGATGATATTGATGAGATTCCTCCATCACCTCTAGCACATACTTGGCCCCTCTAGTCTTATACTCTTCTTAAGGAGGATGGTTCTCTTTCAAGTGATCTTATACCAACTCACTATACTTGTTCCCAAACTTTAGGTATTATTATTTTTATTCATACAATTTCTACTAGTCTTGATAGTTTTTTAAATACTTAAAGTGTTCCAGAGTGGGATAGTTCTATGGCTAACAAGTATTATTCTTTGATGAATAATCATATTTGGTATCTTGTTCCTCTTCCTAAGGAAAGTGAGTTGGCTTAATGCAAGTGAGTGTATTCTACCAATCTTTTAGTTGATGGCTCTATTAACAAGTACAAGGCTTGTCTTATAGCCAAGGGTTTTATTAGTTTGAATAAATTGACTATTTTGAGACCTTTTATCCTATCAAAAAGACAAGTTCCATACATCTTGTACTTTTTATTGCTACATCTCAAGGTTGATAGATGTATCAAATAGATGTGAAGAATACATTTATGCATGGTGATCTTTAAGAGGAGATATACATAGAGTATCTACTTGTAATGGCATAAACTTTACACCCTCATGTAAAGGCCATTTTTTTCACTTTGTCCCCCTTATCCTAAGACACAATTCTACCACTTTCATTGATCCTTGTCACCATGCCAACTCACCATTCAGTTAAAATTCCACATAAGAAATCACTGGCAGCAACAAACATGTTGCACCATAGAGATGTCTGCATGCTATGCTTGCATCCACAAATCTATAGACATGCAAAGAGCCATTAGAGCATTAAAAACCTACCATTTTGTGGTTGTAACACACAAACTAATGTCTTTCCCTACACAATTCCATCATGGTTGTTCAAAAATACTCTCTTGTATGTATGTCTCCCTCTCTTGATCACTCATTCAAATTTTCATGTCTTCACACTTGCATTATTTCTCTCTACACTTCAATTCTTGCACTCTAATATCACTTTGTTGTAGGTTTTTTAGCATTGTTGAAAACTCAAGCTATCATATTTCATATTACAACACTTTTTGGGGCTCTTCACTTGCATTTTGGGAATTCTCTAGCCCCATTATGTATGTCTTTCAAGCATAAATCTACTATATCTTACTTCTCCTTCACAATTATTACATATTTATCTCCTTTATTATGTTATCTATCACCATTTATCATGTCTAAATAGCTATCCATGGAGGTGGAAACACCAAAGTAGGGGTTTGACCATAACCATTTTCTCTTCTTATTCATGTGCAAGTTTTTATCCTAGAGTCGGAAGTCACAATTTAGAATGCTTTATCAACCTTTGAATTAGGTACCATTTTTCTATTTTTCCTCTTGCATTTTATCATTTCAATTTAATAATCAAAATCTACCAATTAGGTTTTTTTCCTTTATTTTATCTATTTAAACCTAGCCTAGTTGCATTCTCATAGTTACGTTTGAGCATATTTCTGCATATTTAGTCTTCAACTTTTCATTTCTTTGTTTTATTTTGTCTATTTGTACCATGTCTATACAAGACGCCAATTTTTCACACTAGTATCCATCAATCACATTGTCATCCTCTGGGCCACACTTTTGTCTAAGGTAATGAGCTCATGGAGTTCATAGTTTATTTGTTGTTTTAGGTCTTTTTGGTTTCTCTAGTTTAAATACTTTAATCATATCATTTCATCACTTAATTTGCATTCAATAATATTAATTCACACTTAGACACATACATTGTTAAATCTTTAATCACACCTATCTGAACCTCTTGCATCAAATCAAGAATCTCTCTACAAGTTGGGTTTGATCTACCTGGCACTCCTAGCTGACATATAGAGGTGGTTTGAAAGGAATCGTGTATCCCTTGAGGCTTTAACTAGCTTCTAAGTTGGTGCATTATTTTCTTCCCCATATTTTGGTGAACTCGACGTGAAACTAAAAGACTAAAACTAAAATCATTGAAGGCATTGTGATAGATACATCACAACCATGGTGACCATCATACCTATTTCCCCATAGACCCATAGGGTTTCTGAAATGACTATCTCTTTCACACCTCTAGATTATTTGTACAGTGGAGATCCTTCTCCCTTATATGTTTTGGCTTCCATCAATGGAATCTCCATCAAGTGTTCCTTAGTGGATCCTTCAAGCCAAGTTGACATGATTACATCAGAAGTTCTCTATGTGAACTACTTAAACCATGGTAAATATGATAATTGTTTTGTTTTCATCCATACGCATGATGGAATTTCCCTACCTCCCTTGGGTTCTACCACCTTGACAATTCAATTTGGGCCCAAGGATATTTTTACCACTTTCATTGTGATCCCAAAATTAGATCTTTTGAAGTCAAGCTAGGTATCCCTTGATTAACTTCCAATGGATTCGTCACATCAATGATCCAAAAATATTTGAAGTTCTTTCATGAAGGGACTATCCATTTAGTCTAGGACACTAGATACCATCCATTGGTGTCTTTTGGGGGCTTCACTCTTGATCATTTCTGGCCCATTCCTATTGGACCCATGTTTCCCTATAAAGATGCTATATTGTTTACCTACCAAGTGTATAAGGCCAAGAAAATGAGCTTGCGCACCATAGATACTTCAGGTGTCCCCTCCTCATGAGGCTCAACATGCTATCTCTCCTGCCCCTTCTTCATCAAGGGTTCAAAGGAAACATAATGATTCTATGCTCATTTATGGAATTGTATGTTCTCTTTATTTCTGAAGGTAAACTCATAGGATTTCAAAAATCTCTAGCCCATCTCCTTGGTTTTTTGTTTAATTTTCCTTCCCATTTCCCAAAACACTAAAATAAGATTAGCTTCTATAAAATCTTGAAATTTTCTTTGCAAGGCACATTTATGTCCCACGATTGTAAAGCTTCTGGACTACCTTTATTTAGGCATGAGCCTTTTAGGGATAAAAAATGATGATGATTATATTGATGAGATTCCTCCATCACCTCTAGCACACACTTTCCCCTTAGGGATCATACTGTTCTTGAGGAGGATAGTTCTCTTTCAAGTGATCTTGTAGTGACTCACTACACTCAAGCCCAAACTTTAGGTATTATTTTTTTAATTTATACAATTTCTACTAATCTTGATAATTTACAAATATTCTAGGTGTTCCAGAGTGGGATAATGCTATGGCTAACAATTATTCTTCTTTGAATAAGAATCATACTTTGTATCTTGTTCATCTTCCTAAGAAAAGAGATTTGGCTCAATGCAAGTGGGTATATTCTTCCAAGCTTGTAGTTGATAGCTCTATTAACAAGTACAAGGCTTGTCTTATAGCAATGGGTTTTCTTAGTTTGAAGGAATTGACTATTTTGAGACCTTTTATCCTATAGAAAAGATAGGTTCCATACATCTTGTACTTTATATTGCTACATCTTGAAATGTTGATCAATGTATCAAATAGATGTGAAGAATGCCTTTCTACATGATGATCTTTACGAGGAGATCTACATAGAGTATCTACTTGCAATGGCGTAAACTTTACACCCCTATGTAAAGGTCATTTTTGTACTTTGTCCCCTTTAGCCTAAGAAAAAAATTTACCACTTTCATTCATCCCCATCACCATGCCAACTCATCATTCAAATAAAATTCCAAATAATAAATTCATGGCAGCATTAGACATGTGTGCACCACATATATGTTTGCATGCTATGCTTGCATCCATGAATCTACAGACGTGCAAAGAGCCATTTAAGAATTAAAAACTCACCACCATGTAGTTGTAACACCTAAAATGATGGATTTCGCTTGATGGATTCCATCTAGGCTTTTCAAAAACACTCTCTTGAATGCATTTCTCCCTCTCTTGATCACTCATTCAAATTTTCAAGTCTTCACACTTGCATTCTTGCTCTCTATACTTCCATTCTTGCACTCCAATATCATTTTGTTGTAGTTTTTTCACCATTTTTTACATCTCAAGCTATCATATATTGCATTACAATACCCATTTGAGATCTTGCATTTGGGGAGTTCTCTAGCCTCATTCTTTGTGTCTTTCAAGCATAAATCTACTATATCTTACTTCTCCTTCACATTTATTGCATATTATCTCATGTATTCATTTATCTATCAACGTTTGTGATGTTTAAATGGTTTTTCATGGAGGTGGAAAAACCAAAGTGGGGGTTTGACTGAGGCAAACCTCATAAATAGCCATAACCATTTTCTCTTCTTGTTCATGTGTAGGTTTTTATCCCAGAGTTGGAAGTCACAATTCAAAATTAATTAGCAACCTTTCTATTGGGTACCATCTTTCTATTTTTCCTCTTGAATTTGATCATTTCAATTTCATAATCAAAATCTACCAATTAATTTATTTTCCTTCATTTTATCTATTTAAACCTAGTCTAGTTGCATTTTGTTAGTTACATTTAATCATTTTTTTGCATATTTAGTCTTCAGCTTCATATTTACTTATTTTATTTTTGGTTGCATGTATCATGTATGTGCAAGATGCCAATGCACCACACTAGCATCCATCAGTAATGCTATGGTTCTCTAGGCCGAGCTTCTATCTAAGGTAATGAGCTTGTGGAGTTCATAGTTTGTTTTTTGTTTCCAGTCTTTTTAGTTGCTATAGTTGAAATACTTTAATCATTTTTTTGCATATTTAGTCTTCAACTTCATATTTACTTATTTTATTTTTGGTTGCATGTATCATGTATGTGTAAGATGCCAATGCACAACACTAGCATCCATCAGTAATGCTATGGTTCTTTGGGCCGAGCTTTTGTCTAAGGTAATGAGCTTGTGGAGTTCATAGTTTGTTTGTTGTTTCTAGTCTTTTTAGTTTCTATAGTTGAAATAATTTAATCATATCATTTCATCACTTAATTTTTATTCAATCAATTTAATTCACACTTAGACACACACTTTTTAAAATCTTTAATCACACCTATTCGAACCTCTTGCATCAAATCAAGAGTCTCTCTACAACTTGGTTCTAATCTACCTGGAACTCCTAGCCGACACAATGAGGTGGTTTCAAGGTAATTGTGTATCCCTTGAGGATTTAACCGGCCTCTAAGTTGGTGTATTATTCTCTTCCCAAAATGTTGGTTAACCCTACATGAAACTAAAAGACTAAAAATAAAACCATTTAAGGAATTGTGATAGATACGTCAAAATCAGTGTGACCATCACACTTATTTCTACATAGACCTGGAGGGTTCCTGAAGTGACTATCTCTTTAACACCTCTGGATGAGATAAATAGTAGAGACCCTTCTCCCTTATCCATTTTGGCTTCTATTAATGGCATATCCATCAAGTACACCTTAGTGGATCATTCAAGCCAAGATTACATGATCACATCAGAAGTTATATATGTTAATGGATTAAACCATGGGAAATATGATGATTATGTTTCTTTCATTTGTACGCATGATGGAATTTACCTACTTCTATTGGTTTCTACAACCTTGACCATTTAGGTTGGGTCCAAAGCTATTTTTACCACTTTCATTGTGATCTCAAAATTATATTTTTTTTAGGTCAAGCTAGGTATCCCTTGATGACTTCCATGCGAGTTATCCCATCAATGATTTACAAGTATTTTAAATTACTATATGAAGGGAATATCCATATAGTCTAGGACAATAGATATCATCCATTGGTGTCCCATGGGCACTTCACTCTTGATCATTTCTGGCCCATGCCAATTAGACCCATGCATCCCTGGAAAGGTGCTATATTTTTTACCTACCAAGTGTATAAGGCCAAGGAAATTAGCTTAAGCACCATGGCTTCTTTAGGTGTCCCCCCACTCATGAGGCTCAATATGCTATCTTTTCTTCCCCTTCTTTATTAGGGGTTCATAGGAAACACATGCCCCATGGGAAGCCACCCCATCCACTAAAGGTTATGTAACCTCCAGTAGTGTCTTCTATTTGTGCGCCCACTTCACATGTTGACAAAGGAAATGCACCTATGTTTCCTAAGCCCAAGGTTCTTCTAGTTTTGCAATATATGTCCCTTAGTCGTGCCCACATATACTCCAAAACTAGCTTGCATGTGAACATAAGTGATGTAGGTAGGAGAGGTCCCTAGCTTGAGAGGCCACTAAGAAGGTAGATAGTGCATCCTTAAAGACTATGTTTGTGGCTAATTCAGTATCTTCATCCAGTTCTACTCCTTCCTTTGTATCCCCTCAGTCTTCCACCACTTTTATCTCACTTCCCCCTACACTAGGAGTGACTATGAGACCTCATGCCAAGTGGGTCTAGGTATTCATTTCTCTATTGTAGGATCTACCACTCATCACTACTTTTCCAGACATACCTCTATTTCTTTGAACCTGTAAATATGCAACACATACAATTTGTTCCCATCTTATTCATTATTGCTCCATCTATTTCTTCTTCACCTCCCCATTGCCACACTAGCTACCCAAACATCCTAAAGCTATCCATGGTAGATCAAAGGACTATACCTCCATCTTGCAATCATAAGATTAAGTAGGGATCAATTATGGAGTTCATATACCACAAGTCTTCTCCTGTGGAATTTCTTTCTATATCAAATCTCATAGTGGAGAAAGCTCTGACTTCTCCTAGGTTTGTCTCTATCCCTTTTGTAGAGGTCAATATAGATACTTCTTAATCATCACTTCTATGTGAGTCCCTTTCAAGCATTGATTCTCATCTCTTTGAATCACTAGAGGAAATCTTGGTATTAACAAGGATCTTCACAAGATCCCTCTCACTTGCCATGGTTTAGCTTCTCGATGAGGACTTGTTAGGTGTCTCATCCCTAACCCTAGTTTTTAGTGAGGTTCTTGGGACCACCCTAGTAGTCATTCCCTAGCAATGTCAACCTCCCTCCCCATATGATCAAGATTGGGAGGATGATGATCTATTTATGGACAATCTATAACGGTGATAACTTCTTCTACATCTTTAGATTAGCATGTGTTTGTACATGTCACCTAGTATGTGTACATGTTATCATTTTTCCCTCTTGGAGGACCCTTGTATTCTATTGGCACTTAAAAATGAGATGTTTTTTTGTTGTAAACCTTCTTCTATATGTTATTTCTTTCTTCTTTGTGTCATGATCTTATAATTTTGAATTTGTGGATGATGAAAAGTGCTGTGGGCATTTAGGCACCACTTCCATGTTGACCCAAAGATTTTATTTTTATTTTCATGCACTCTTCTTCATATCTATTTTATGGATGGCAATGATGAAATACCCACTAAGAGTGGACATTTATCCTTACTTCTAGGTTCTAATGCCAATCCTATCAAATCTCCTTGTGTATCTATGTAGTATGTGATGCAAACATGTATCACCCGATAGGAAGTGACATTCCATGACAACATATCACATGTTGGTGTGCCATCTCATCCCTTTTCCTTCCTTGGAATGATCTATCTTCCCCTCTGAGAAGCATAGTCCATCCCAAGAGGGGCTTAGTTATCTACATGTATTGTTATCTTTTATCTAACGATGTCTCTATACCATAGGATTTTCTCAAAAAAAAATCAAAATTTGTGACAATACTTTTCTTAGTAGGGTCCAAACCACCGATCTATGTATCATGCATGCTTATCTATCTCAATGCTACATGTATCAGAAACAATCTTAAGTCAACCTAGTACATGCCTAGCTAGCTTAATGCTACACATGTCGATGTATTGTGCATAAGCTTCCCTATCACATGCATATCTAGCATTTTCTATGCATGTCAGTGCACCATCAAGTCACCCTATCACATGCCTATCTAGCATTCACTAGGCATGTTGGAGCTTATCAAACATTTCCCTATCATATGACTTGGCATAACACAACTTTCTAGCCATATCAGCGCACCTATCAATGATCTCTATCATGGGTGTCTTTATCATCTAGCATACCCAAGTATGTTAGATCCAAATCAATATCAAATCAAGAATCCCTAGCTGGGGGTAACTTCATGTAACTAAATTCTCAAGGTTAAGTCAAGTAAGACCTTAATTTATCTTCACACTCTCCTCTTATGGATGATATGCTCACTAAAATGGGGGAAAAATGTAATAGCATAAAATTTGCACTCCCGTGTAAAGGCCATTTTCACACTTTGTTGCCCTTAGCCTAAGACACAATTTTTCTACCTTAATTCATTCCCGTCACCATGCCAAATCACCATTTAGCCATAATTCATGTAAGAAATCCTTCATGGCATTGGACACATGCACATCATGGAGATGTTTTCTCTTTGCGCTCGCATCTGCAAATCTGCATATGTGCAGGGAGCCATTTGATCATTAAAAACCTACCACCCAATAGTAGGAATGCCCAAAATTATGGCTTTCCCTACATGAGTTCCATCTGAGTTGTTCAAACACCCTCTCTTGCATGCATTTCTCCCTCTCTTGATCACTTATTTGAATTTTTAGTCTTCACACTTGCATTCTTTCTCTCTACACTTTCATTCTTGCACTCCAATATCACTTTTTTGTAGGTTTTCCACCATTGTTGACATATCAAGTTATCATTTCTAGCATTAAAAAACTCATTTGAGCTCTTCACTCACATTTACAGAGTTCTCTAGCACCATTTTTTTGTCTTTTGAGCATAAATCTACTATATCTTACTTCTCCTTCACATTTATTGAATATTATCTCCTTTATTCAAATATCTATCACCGTTTATCATGTCTAATTGGGGGTTTGACTGAGGAAAACCTCTAAAATGACCACAACTATTTTCTCATCCTGTTCATGTGTAGTTTTTTATGGCAGAGTCAAAATTCACAACTCGAAACACATTATCAACCTTCGATTCAGGTACCATCTTTATTTTCCTTTTCTATTTGATCATTTCAATTTCATAATCAAGATCTTCTAATTAGTTTGTTTTCCTTTATTTTATCTATTTAAATCTATTATAGTTTCACTCTATTAGCTAAATTTAATCATATCTTTGTATATTTAGTCTTCACCTTCACATTTCCTTGTTTTATTTATGTCTATATGTACCCCTTTTGTGCGAGACACTAGTGTGTCATGATAGCATCCATGAGTCATGTCGTCTTCCTCTAGGTCATGCTTCTATCTAAGGCAATGAGCTCTTGGAGTTCATAGTTTGTTTTTTGATACCAAACTTTTTGGTTTCCATAGTTGAAATACTTTAATCATATCATTTCACTACTTAATTTGCATTCAATCAATTTAATTCACACTTAGATACACACTTTGTTAAATCTTTAATCATACCTATTCAAACCTCTTGCATCAAATCGATAATCTCTCTACAACATGGGTCTGATCTACCTGGCACTCTTGGCTAGCATAGTGAGGTGGTTTCAAGGGAATCATGTATCTCTTGAGGCTTTAACCAACTCCTAGGTTGGTGCATTATTTTCTTTCCCACACTACTAGGATTTATTTTTGGACCCTTAACTTGTTTTTAGGATTTAACATATATTTTATAGTATCAGAAAAACCTCTAGGGATTGGTATAAGAAGATGGATATTTTTTTGTTGGATTCTAGATTAACTAGATTTCAATCTAATCCTACAACCTATATTCAGAGGCACTTGGGGATCTTCTCATTCTTTTTCTTTACATGCATGATTTAATTTTGATATGGAACTATCCTATCATAATTGACAATACTTAGAGAGATCTCATGGATCATTTTGATATGATCATCCTTGGTCCATCACAAATATTTATATCTTTGAGTGGAAGTATGCTCCCAATTTTATTTATAGATTTGTGATAGTTGATTGTAATCTTCTACCTACTCCTTTTCAGTTAGGTGTTGTATTTTTTTTAATTGCACCACCCTATTAGTTGATGTCACTTTTTATTAATACTTTGTAAGTAGTTTTTTGTACTTAACACATAGTTCTCCTAATATCTCTATTGGATGTTGTCTTATCTCCCATTTCTCTCAAATACTCATGTCAAAATTATTGAAAGATACAAAAACATATTTTAAATTACATTCATAGCATTGCATAGTTCAGCATTCACTACATATTAGGAGCTACTTAGATTGTGAAGTTGATGATTGGAAGTCTACTTTTGGTTTTTTTTTTATCTTGGTTTTGGTCTAGTTACATTGTATTTCAAGAATCAAAATACTATTTTATTATCGTCAATGGAGTTTGAGTATAAAGGACTAATTTTGGCTAGTCAAGAGCTTTGGCTTCAATAATTGATGGCTAAGTTTGGTTTTACTTATAGGAATCCCACTACTTTTTGGTGTGACTTTCAGAATTCCATTCATATTTACTGAAACTCAGTGGATCATTAGTTTTCTACAAATATTGAGATATAGGTGCACTTTTTATAACAACTCATTTAAGATGGTGCTCTTTCTTTGGAGTATTTTAATATGAAGTAGTGGGTTGTAGTCATCTTTAGTAAACCTTTGGCATCTCCTTTCTATATTTTTTTATTATCAATGTTAGGGGTGAAGGAATTTTTCTTTGGAGGGTCTTTTGGAATCCTCCTTTCTTTCACTTTTTTTTTTCTTTTGAGCATTTTTCAATTTTCTCTATTTTTGGAAAGCATTTTTATCCCATAGTGTTTTTCTCCTTTTCTCCATTTTTGAGAGTGATCTTTTTGTTGCATAGTAGTTTTGCATGGGTACCTAACATGGCCTAGTTGATGGGACCCATCTTGCATATCATATTTCATAATAATATACCTAATTTGCACTTAAGGGGGCTGTTTGTGTAAGCTTAATTTTACTTAGGAAACTATCAATATTCTACATTATGCTAGGTATTAGTCACTAGTTAATATCATATTTTGCATTTTTTATTTTGGGTTGAGGCAGTTGGTTGAGGGATTTTCTTCTACCTCCCTTTAAACTCTATTATATATTTAGGTGATTGTCTATTATGTATAGTTATATTGTTCATTAACTTTAGTAAAATAGCATCTTATTATGATGCTTCTCTTTTTACTCATGAATTTCCATTTGGTTTGCAAGTCAAGGTTATGGGTGAATTAAGCTCATGAGTAGGAGTATGCATCAAATTATTGTGTTGTTGACTTTTAGGGAACTTTTTTATAAAGGAAATGAATATTTTTCTATAGATTTCCATTAGTATCTCATAAAAAGTAATTTTTAAACCAGAGACTTGCCAAAAAAATGCCCCTTATAATCACCTAAATGAGGTTAGATTCAAGTGAAATAGGGATGTTATATTTGTCGGGACGTTGAAGACAAATGTCATTATAGCATCTTCAATAAACAACATTAAATAGGGTAGCATATTGTGTATAATGTTTGTGAATTTGAGCTATAATATTAATAGTTGTAAATTTTAGAAATGTACAATCATAAAAACATTAAACTATGTGAGAGTAGCACTCATTAGAATCCATGTTGCAAAAATAAACAATCTTACTAGAGATACCATAAATTATGGATGAAAAATTGATAGTCTATGGGTGAATCATTGAGGAATATAAGGGAAGAAATTCTCATCACTACATCCACATATCAATTATCTTTTTATGGTATAAGATCAATGGTGCAAGAAGAAAATTTCTTTAAAAATGAAAAGAATAAGTCACGATATTGAGAAAGTTTATTTTTTTTCATAGTTTTTTGTTACTTGACTCATGCTTAACTAGAGTGTGGTCTATGCTTTTATTTTTTTATGCACTTCTCTATAATTGAGAAGATAAGAGGTGATTTGTGGAGGGTGGATCTTGTCATTTTTGAAGGATGGAATAACAATACAACTATTTGGTATGAATTATAGAAAGGAGGTTTTACTCCTTACCTTGAAAAGCTCCATGGTTATGATCACAAAGTTATGAGGATTTTTTTCACATAATGGAAGAATGGAAAGATTAACCTATTTGGAAAGAGTGTGGTGGTTGATGAGAGCCTTCATGCAGAGGTTACAAGTTTCATTTATGCTTTTATTTTTCTATGCCTTGCTCTAATATTGAGAAGATGGGAGGTGATTTGTGGATGCTGGAGCCTATCAGTTATGAAGGATGGAATAATAATACAACTATTTGTTATTGATTGTAGAGAGGAGGTGTTACTCCTTACCTTGAGAAGCTCCATGGGCATCATGAGAAAGTTACCCTAAAAATGAGGAGGAGAAGGAGAAGATCATCAAGACTAACAATTCTTAATTTTTTTGAGAGAAGATAAAGCCTATATGGACGGATCTTTTAAAGCCTATTATGGAGTACTTTACTCTGGATGGGAGATTCATTAGTGTTCACGGGTATCATCTGGTAATGTTGACTATGAGATTCACTAGTGTTCATGGGCTTCTCAAGGTAAGGAGTAACACCTCCTCTCTACAATCAATACCAAATAATTGTATTATTATTCCATCCTTCAAAACTGATAGGCTCCACCATCCGCAAATCATCTCCCATCTTCTCAATCTCAAAGCAAGGCATAGAAAAATAAAAGCATAGATGACACTTGTAACCTCTTCCTGAAGGCTCTCATCAACCACCACACTCTTTCCAAATAGGTTAATCTTTCCATTCTTCCATTATTTGAAAAAAATCCTCATAACTTTGTGATCATAACCATGGAGCTTTTCAAGGTAAGGAGAAAAACCTCCTTTCTATAATTGATACCAAATAGTTGTATTATTATTCCATCCTTCACAAATAACAAGATCCACCCTCCACAAATCACCTCTTATCTTCTCAATTATAGAGAAGTGAATAAAAAAATAAAAGCATAGACCACACTCCAGTTAATCATTAGACAAGTAACAAAAAACTATGAAAAAAAAATAAACTTTCTCAATATCGTGACTTATTCTTTTCATTGTTAAAGAAATTATATTCTTGCACCATTGATCTTATACCACAAAAAGATAATTGATATGTGGATGTAGTGATGAGAATTATTACCAGATGATACCCATGAACACTAGTGAATCTCCCATCTAGAGTAAAGTACTCCATAATAGGCTTTAAAATATCCCTCCATATTGGCTTTTTCTTCTCTCAAAAAAAGTAAGAATTGTTAGTCTTAATGATCTTCTCCTTCTCCTCCTCATTTTTAGGGTAACTTTCTCATGATTCCCATGGAGCTTCTCAAGGTAAGGAGTAACACCTCCTCTCTACAATCAATACCAAATAGTTGTATTATTATTCCATCCTTTGCAACTAATAGGCTCCACCATCCACAAATCACCTCCCATCTTCTCAATCTCAAAGCAAGGCATAGAAAAATAAAAGCATAGATGACACTTGTAACCTCTACTTGAAAGCTCTCATCAACCACTAAACTCTTTCCAAATAGTTTAATCTTTCCATTCTTCCATTATTTGAAAAAAATCCTCATAACTTTGTGATCATAACCATGGAGATTTTCAAGGTAAGAAGTAAAACCTCATTTCTACAGTTGATACCAAATAGTTGTATTATTATTCCATCCTTCACAAATGACAAGATCCATCCTCCAAAAATCACCTCTTATATTCTCAATTATAGAGAAGTGCTTAAAAAGATAAAAGCATAGACCACACTCCAGTTAATCATTAGACAAGTAACAAAAAACTATGAAAAAAAATAAACTTTCTCAATATCGTGCCTTATTCTTTTCAATGTTAAAGAATTTTTCTTCTTGCACCCTTGATCTTATACCACAAAAAGATAATTGATATGTGGATGTAGTGATGAGAATTTCTTCCCTTATATTCCTCAATGATTCACCCATAGACTATCAATTTTTCATCCATAATTTATGATATCTCTAGTAAGATTGGTTATTTTTGCAACATGGATTCTAATGAGTGCTACTCTCACATAGTTTAATGTTTTTATGATTGTACCTTTCTAAAATTTACAACTATTAATATTATAGCTCAAATTCACAAACATTATACACAATATGTTACCATATCTAATGTTGTTTATTGAAGAGGCTATAATGACATTCTTCTTCAACATCCCAACAAATATAACATCTAGAGTAAAGTACTCCATAATAGGCTTTAAAAGATCCCTCCATATAGGCTTTATCTTCTCTGGAAAAAAGTAAGAATTGTTAGTTTTGATGATCTCCTTCTCCTCCTCATTTTTAGGGTAACTTTCTCATGATGTTGATCTGATTTATGAAAACTAGATTACAATACCTGGTGTGATACCTGCAGTATTGTAGAATTCAACATGAAAATTGAGAACAACAAGATTGCAAACCAAAAACTATCTCCATTCTATTCAAAATTGGAGTTTATACAAGTCAGATGGATCCCAAGGGTTGCACAAATCCCTTGGAATTGAAATGAAGTAGGAAAATAGGGTCTCAACAATTCCACATTGAAAACTGGATGCAATCCCAAAAAGGATGGCAAATTAAGTTCAAAAGCATTCTCACCAACTTGTTTCACAGTAGTGTATGGTCCATAACGAAGAGGACGAAGCTTCCTATTTGGTCCATGTAGGTGCTCTTTCTGAAGATGTAACCATACCTTGTCACCAATCTGAAAATGATGAGGAGTTCTATGTTTATCATGCCTTTCCTTATACTTATGATTACTCTGCTCCAATATCTCATAAACTTGTTGTTGTAGGTGTCTAATGTTATCAATGAATTTTTTTGCTTTATCTACCTCCTTGTCACCATTAAATGGACTATTAGAGTGTAGATAGGGTATTTATACATCCATAGGTGCCAATGGCTGGTACCTGAGAGAAACCTCAAATGGACGGTGCCTTGTAGTACTATGGAGTGCATAGTTGTAGCTGTGTTGCACATAGGGTAAGCTTTCATCCGATGTGCGAGGATGTTTTGAATGATACATCTGTAAAATATGAATAATCATTCAATTCACCACTTCTGTCTTCCCATCTGTTTGGGGATGGAATTTTGTGGACTTTGTCAATTTCGTGTCCATTTTATCCCATAGTGCAGACCAAAATTTGCTGATGAACCTACTATCCCTATCAAAAATAATGGTTTTTGGCAAACCAAAATGAACCCAAACATGTTCAAAAAATAGCTTGGTAGTATCTTCTGTAGAAATCATCTTTTTACATGCCACCATGATAGCCATTTTAGAAAACCTATCTACCACAACATATACAAAATCATGCCCCCACCTAGTAGTTGGAAGCTCAAACATAAAATCCATTGAAATAGACTGTCATGGCTTATTAAGAATAGGTAATGGTAAGTATAGACCCAACTTACAATTTTTTGGCTTTGCAATTGCATAGGCTACACAAGCTTGTATATGTGAAATGATATCCTACTTCATTTTTGGCCAATAGAAATACTTTTGAAGGATAGCAGTACTCTTACTAATACCAAAATGTCCTACCCTACAACATGACTATAGTGAGCTTCCCATATCATTTTCTTTCATTCTTCAGTGGGTACACATATGTGACCATTATGGAAAAGAAACCCATCTTGCAAGTGAAAATCAGAGATAGATTTTCCTTCTACCAAATTACTATAGATGTTAGCAAAATCAAGGTCAGTACTATATAGTTGTTCCCAAGTAGATGATTGATGACCGCATGAATCCAATACTATTGTCAAACCTGCAATTGGAGGCCTACTCAAAAAATCTGCCACCTTGTTACTGCTTCCTTTTTTATGATGAATGTTGAGGTGAAATTGTTGTAAATAGGCTAACCACTATTGATGTCTATCATTCTCTAGCTTCCCTTGTGTTTGCAAGAATTGGAGTGTTTTATGGTCTATATGTATAATAGTTTCCTTTCCCAGTATATAGTGTTTCCATTGTTTGGAGGCCTAAACAATGTCATACAACTCCTTATCATAGGTGGGATACTGCTGAACATAGTCTTTTCTTTAACTCCTCAAATGCTTGTTGCTTTGCCTCTATCCACTGAAATTTTTCTTGTGCTCCACCCCTTAGTGATTGATTAAGAGGTCATGATATGTGTGAGAAACCAAACACAAATCTGCGATAGAAGTTGGCTAAGCCCAAGAAGCTGCAAAGCTCTGTGAAATTTTTAGGGGATGGCCAATCTTGGATTATTTGAATCTTTGTGGAATCAACATGAAAACCCTCAGTGTCCATGATATACCCTAAGTATTGAATACTCTACATACCAAAAGAACACTTCTCAATGTTGGCATAAAGTTTGTGTTTTTGTAGAGTTGAAAGAACTTGTTCAACATGCTGCAAATGCTCAGACCAAGTTCTGCTAAAGATGAGTATGTCATCCAAATTAAAAACTATGAAAGAATAAATGAATGGTCTAAGCAAATCATTCATCAATCTCATAAATGTAGCTGGGGCATTTGTTAGGCCAAAATGCATGACCAACCATTCAAACAAACCTTCCTTAGATTTAAATGCAATCTTCCACACATCTGTTGGATCAATTGGTACTTGGTGGTATCCAGACTTCAAGTCAATTTTTGTAAAGAATTTAGCCCCCCTAATTTGGTCCAACAAATCATCAATTCAAGGGATTGGATATCTATTTTTAATAGAGATTTTGTTTAATGCTCTATAATCAATACAAAGCCTCCATGTCCCATCTTTATTTTTAGCAAGGACAATTGGACTTCCACAAGGTGAAGCACTTGGATGAATGTGTCCTTTCTGAATCAACTCCTAAATTTGTCTCTTAATCTCATCATTTTCCAAAACTAACCTCCTATATATTGGCTCATGTGGTAGTGGTGTGCCTAGGATTAAATCAATAGAGTGCTTGACTTGATAGTGTGTTGGTACTCCCACTAGTGGTGTAAACACACTATGATATTCTTTCAAAATTTTATCCATCTGATTTTGTTGATTCTTTGTTACCTTAGCATGTGTATTAAGAACAACTAACTTTGTTTGTTCAAGGAGAATCATGAGTACAAAAAAAGGTCCAGTTTGAGAAATCAATTGTTTACATTGTTTAGCACTAATTAAAGAAGCAGTTTGTGTTGGACATACCTCTGGTATTCGATACCTCTTCCCACAAAGCTTGATTGTAACACTATCTGGCCTAGACTCATACACCCCATGCCTCTGATACATGTATGGCTGCCCCAGCAAGACATCGCATACATCCAATGGTGCTACATCACATATCACTTCATCCTTGAAAGGCTTGATTGAATATGGCAAACGACATTGTTGATTTATTTGTGTGAGGTCCTGCCCTGATCTGTCCTAGTTCAACTTTCATTTTGACACTTGACTCATTAGGATGATATCCTAAGTATTGACATTTGATCTATTATGGTTTATACATGCTATCTTTTGGACTTTATGAGTAGCTTGTTACAAGTTTTTTTGATGATCACAATAATCATACTCTTTATATATATGCTCATTTTGATACCTTGATTATCCATGATATATGTATTCAGCATTGCTATGATTATCTTTCAGCATTATGATCATTAATGGAATCCTAGTTATAGGATAAGTTTAGTGTTACTTGTTTATGTAGAATATGTAATGCTTTATGATGCAGATGTATGTATATATATAGTGTTTGGTTTAGATGTTATTCCTTTATGTTTGAAATGTTTATTGATGTAAGTTTTTCATGATACATACTGACATCGAGTTTGAGCATGCAGGGATATGGCCATGGTTTTAATTCAGGGAAACAAGATAGGACCAAGTGCAATCAGTAAATCAAAGGTCGACTCTAGAGAGAGAGTGCGACCTCATCGTATCGTATTTTCCTTTGTGAATGTGATGACGGAATATGTATGATTGATAGTGTTTAATTTGTATGTGTGTAAATAATTTTTATTTTTTGTAATGTTTAAATGTCTTTGCACACAAAGCATGCCACATAGGTTGTGATGTGTATTCTTTTTGTGATGTGTCATTTGACACTTTAGTGTTGAAGTGGCATGTGAAGTGGATTTTGGACCCCACCTCCTCCTTGTTAACCTTGAGCATTCCCAAGCTAGTAGGTGGTTTATGAGACCAAGAAAAATTTGAAAATCTAACCTCAATTTTCGGATGCATGATTCATTGGCATTTTTAGGAGGTTTTGGGAAGTCCTAGGATGTAGTTTTATGTAAATTTTATTGCCCCAAGGTTAGGACTTTGGTTGGGGGGCTCAATTCACCTATTTTCATCTTCCTAGGCCACTTCCTTATCACCCAAATCATGTCATTTTTGGGTTGCACGAAAATGTCCATCTTCCCTAAGCTCCCATCATTTTGTTAGGTGGAAATGCATTTTCTAGGAATCTTAGGAGTGGCAAGTGTCACATTTGCTAGAATCTAGATATCTAACAGATTGGGAAGGGTGTAGGAAAAAAGGGAGAATGTTTTAAGTAGTAGGAAAAAATTGGTTTTTTGGGGTTGGCTAAATAAGTAGAGGAAAAATGCAGGAAAAGTCTTAAGGGCCTAGTTTTAGGAGGTTTTGGAACAGCAAGCTGTGAGAGTGAGCAAGTTCAACTTCAACCATAATTCAATCTCATATTTGAAAGGAGGTTGGTGGTATCAAAACTTTATCATTCTATTTTATTTTCTGTCTGAAAATGATGTGAATTGTGGAAGAAATTGTTACTATTCTTTTGTCATGTGTTAAGTGTAAAATTGGTTTATTATTGCTGATTTAAAAATCTGAGCTTTGAATTTTAGTTTCTTCTTTGCTGTTATTTGCAATTGTTTTGGTTAAGGGTGTGCAAGTTCAATCCTTATCCTTGGGAGGAAAGTAGGAAAACTTGGGGTGAAGGGCATAGAGTTGAGATTGCATTTGTTGAGTGCATGGTTGTATGGGCAGCCATGATAACTAGCTTATGTTGGGGGTCATAAGGAGTTGATGTTTTGCTCATAGTATTGAGCTGTATGTTGGGGTTGGAAGGGCCTTGTGAAGGTTGTATGCTTGTTGTTTAGTTGTTATTTCATAAGCATGGTGACTCCAAGTGTAATTCCACCTTCACCCACTATTGGATTCTATGTTTGAATCTTTTGTTCTAGCCTGGGAAGGGAGTGTTGTAAGCTTTGTGTTGAAATTTTGTTGAGTGTCATGATGTGTTGCTTGTATGTTAGCCTATCCTATACTTGTTTCCCCAAGCTCGAGGGTGGCCATGTAATGGCCTTAGCTAGGAGGTGAGCTCCATGGCCATGTGGAGAAAGTCTTATGTGTGCAGGTTTTGGACTTATGGCTAAATGATGCAGTCCTAAATCAAAGATGGAAAAATTCTAAAATTATGACTCTGTTTTCTTATACCCTTGGAGCAATCTTAAAAACTCTGCACTTAATGCTTACATCTTAAGTCTAGTTTTGTACAATGTTTGACAGATTTGATATGAACAAGGAATAGTATTTCAATCTTTGTATTAATTGTTCTAGAGAAGTGGAAAAGGACTAAAATGTGAATCTCCTATTTATCAAGTTCTATGCTATTCTATTTTGTTGAGATTTTTCTCTGATTGAAAAGCTTAAAATTCTGTATCCAGGTTATGAGATTCAAATATGTTTTGAAAAGAACTCTTATATTCTTTTTAATGTATTTTGTTTCATATAGTTGTAAATGATTGTTCTATTTTCAGAAAAAAATGGCAGAATAAGATGAAGGATTTTCATTACTTTTAATAAGAATGTAGATGGTAGCAATTTGTAATAATAACTTAGTAAGAAAATAAACTAGTTTAAAAATTTTCAAGCTAGTCTATTTCATTTTTACAGATTGTTACAATTGTACAAGTACTCTTATCTTATTCTATTCTCTTTTACCTGAACATGTTGTTGGCAGTATACAATATATGACCGAGCCAAAATTATAACCTTAGATCTAAACTTGTTAGTTTTTGTAAGTGAACATTGATATTAAATAAAAGAAGAAATAATCGCATCTAGTATTTGATATTATAATTGATATATTCAAGAAATTACCTGCATTATGACAGTAATTTGGATTGCATTGTACATGGAATAAAAGAATAGGATACAATAAGAAAATATTATATTCCCTGCCTATCCTTATGTAAGAAGATCTGAAAAATATATATATAAACATCCATTACTGAATTTTAGATATATATAATGTAATAATATGTATTATATACTAAATGTTAATAAATGTTTAGAATATAATATACATTATTATATTCATATAAATAAAATTGTATTGGCTTTTTAAATATAACCAATGACTCTATATAAAATTGGAATAATGACTGTTATTGTATTTGCATGTAATAAAAAGAAAAAAAAATTAATATTATGTATTATATTCTATACATTGAATAATGTACAGAATATAACATAATTAAAATCTGTTTAATTACAACCAATTAACATTTCCGTTTTAGTAAATTGAAAATGCATTGTTCATCAAAAGTATATATACATAATATTACATATTACATTCAATACAATATACGTATAATATATAATATTATATTCATTTTATCTCTTAATGTGAAACGGACTGCTAGCGTAAAACAAGTCCATAACTGCACTGATATATATATATATATATATATATATATATATATATATATATATATATATATATATATATATATATATATATATATATATATATATATATATATATATATATATAATATTATATATTATATGTAATACATTTACAATGTAATAAATATAATATATAATATTACATTTATTACCAACGATTTGCTGAGAATATTATCACAACACTGATCTCTCTGTGTATATATAATATTATATATTATATGTAATACATTTACAATGTAATAAATATAATATATAATATTACATTTATTATCAATGATTTTCTGAGAGTATTATCGCAACACTGATCTCTTTGTGCCCTATTTTCTTTTCTTACACTTCAATATATTATGAAAGTCTGCAATCGAACTTTCTAGCATTGTTGTGGATTTAGAAAACTATAAATCAAAATATCGATGCTGAAGGTATCGATTCTTTTAGATTTGAAAAATAAATAAACAAAAAAATTGATTTTATTAATGCTGAAATCAAATAAAACAAGTATTGATGCCGTTGATTTTGGAATCATGATAAATAAAAACCTACATCAATTGTTATGTACCTGCTACCACAGTGATACTATTGCTTTTAGACCAGTCCTTATTAAATTGTTTTCTAAGACAAAAACATGTTAAACTGATTAGTTCACTTGACAGCTAAGTATAAGAAAAACAAAAAGGACAATTCACTATTGATTAAGAGGAAGCTCTGATATACCTCTTGAACTAGTGATTTCTAGCTTCTGGACTTACTAAAACATCACAAATATTAATACCATAGAGCGCCTAACATTAGAAATATTCAAGCCTTCCATCAAGTATTAAAAACAAGAGATTAGAGTTGTGGCAGGAATGTAAATCTTGGCATCTTCATTAACATGCCTCAAATTTATATTTATAGTTGTTTCTTTCACCAGCAATAGAATAGTCAGCCCCACATAGAAGCTTCAATAATTGACTCATATATATTATAGCCTGAATCTTTAGTTCCTGCAGTATATAGTCTGCAACCTTTATCAATATGATAGGGCTGCAATCAACCTTACAGTTCTAGTAATCATAATGATATTAGCAGAAAATGTTCATCATAAATTTCCACTTTCTTTTATCCCTCTTCATTAGGGACAGTACACCCCAAATGTCCTTCTATTTGATTATATTTCAAAAACCCTAGTCCTAGACTATTTTTGTTAAAAAAAATTCCTGAGTGGGAATGGGCATTAAAGTGGCCCATCTCGCTCTTCAAATGCCTATCAAACAAATTTGTAAATTAGTATCATGATCATCATAGACTGGGTGGACTTCTTCATCAGGGTTATTAACCCTTCACTGTCCGCCCAGTGCTTTCTTCTCTTCCTGCATCAGCAGAATCTAATAAAATTAAATAGATCTAGTCCTCATGTTACTATAGGAGAGTAGAGCTCTGCATTAGCAACACCATTAGATTGGCATATCAAAGCATCACTAGCTCTCAGATCTGCAAACCATGAGAGAGAAGAATAGGAAGGAAATAAGATGAGTTAGGGTTTTCGTTAGGGTTTTATTGGCTCCTGACCCTAATTTTGAATTAGGGTTAGGGAGTCGACAGAATAAATTATTATTTCTTCTTAGCAGGATTATGAGATAACATTATAGTAAAGGTTAATCTTTTTATTTGATTAGGAATGTATTAATGTTAATATTAGAGTAAAAATTTTATTGCAGTAATATTCACTCTTTCAATTATAGTCGTTCAATTTATTTATATAAACATGATGGATAAAAAAAAAATAATAATAAATTTATATATGGAAGTTCTATTATTATTTCTTTTAAGTTTAATGTCTTCTCATAATTCATTTATTTATTAAATAGGTTGAGATATAATTTTCACCTTAATATCATTAAATCGAGATTGGGTTAAATTCAAATTTAGTCATAATGGTGTTTAGTTTCCTTTTTATGAAAAGTAGTATTTTGTTTAGTAGTTAAGAGGATTTAAATTATTGATAATCACTTTCATTAAATTTCATCGCTATGTAGTTTCGTTATTAATTATTTAATTAAGTTATGTAATTGTTCTAGATTTCATTAAATTAAAGAATTTGAATATTCATGAAGAGTTATAATCACCCCTTATTCGTCTGTTGTTATCATTTATTTTACATTCTTAGAACACCTAATTTTATCATTTATTTGGAAAATATTTATATATAGATTTAATGAAGTTAAATCTAGCGACCCAGCAATGGTTAGAAAATCTTTAGTGACTAGGTGACCGCCCAAGCAAGCTTGTGTTTTTGAGGCTTCGCACCATTGGGCTTGTATCTGATCTTGTTTGACCTAGTTATTTGTCACAGTTGGTTTCAAAAAAAATAAATTGTAGTTGTGTTTTTGTCTAGATTATTTGGGCATTACAATTTGAATATCTTGTCCCTAATTTACCCATCCCATAGAGTATGGTTGTGGGTGTCTTGTCACTTTCAGATTTAATATTTTGACTGTCTCCCTAGAGATCAAATTCTTTTGACTCCCACTGTCAACAATAAAATGCAGAGGCTTTCCATCAACCCACATCTATGAATGAAAAAGTCTCTCTTCATCTTCACGGGGCAATACTTTAGCAGTTCCAACTATGGCATATGGGTTTGCTTCTATGATGGAATCATTCTCCTCTTTATCATAATTATTTACTGGTGACGATTCAGGTTCAGCTTCCTCTCCTCGTATTTATGTCATCAAATTTTTAATACTTTGACAATCCTTTGTGTTATGGGTTGGGGACTTATGCATCTCACATCACATGCCTGTGTCTATGGGTATGTGCAAGATCATGAGGGGCCAAAAAGTGGCGATGTCAGTTCAAAACTTTGACAATGTAGTTGACGACTTTTTTTTCACCCGAATTTGATAAAATGAAAAGGGTATCTTAAGGAGATTATCAGCTTTCTATTGATATAATTGCTGTCAAATTTTGAATTCGATAAGTAATTATTAGTTATTTTCTAATTGAGCTACCTCTAAATTGTTGATTTATATATTGATTGAAAAATGACTATAACTTTCAGATGGTATAACATTTTTGAAATCTGAAAAATGTGTCACATTCTATGCTTTGTCTACTATAAGGAAAAATAAATAAATTTTGAATTTTGTAAAGTTTTGAATGAGTTAAGGTGGTCAGACACAGGAGTTTTTTTATTCTAAAAATGTTGTAGCAAAAAATTCATAATTAATTATTTTTTTGGAATAAAATTACAAAAAAATATGCATCACATTCGGGCATGATTCTACTACTTATATATAAAATCTTATAATAAAATATTATCATTTAATTATGATTAAGGTGGTCAGACATACACCTACTTCTTTTTTTTCCTAAAATTTTTATACTGCTGCATTCAAATCTATACTTTTCACCAGTCATACTAACTTTTTCTCAAAAAAGGCCTAGTAGTTTAGAAACTACATCCAATTTTCTATAGATTCTATTATTACAACTTTTTATATTAGGTTCATAGCTAGTTGAAATTTTCACGTCAAGTTGACTAACCCTGATTTGTTGATTTTTCATTGCCACTTAAGGGCATAGTTTGGCCCCTCATGATCTTGCACATACCCCTATTTGTGTCTTTTTAGTAGACCACCGTGTGTTCTTGGATGAATTTGAATGAGTTTCTTTGGTCACCTATTTTCCTACAAATTTATTGCCACCTTCAACCCTTGGCTTGTTGTTTGCAAAGTAGTCCCTCTTCCCTTTCTGCTTGAATTTATCTTCAATTTTTGTAGCATATTTATAGGCAGTTGCTAATGTCTCAATATTCAAAAATTCCATCTCTATTTGAATATACTTGTGAAGTCCACTATGATATTTCAAAATTTGATGCTTCTCTAAATCATTAATACCGAGTTTTGTTGAAAGTGAATTGAATGTATTGGTATAATCTAACATAGACTGATCCCTCTTTTGTCGAGAAGCTACCACTCTATGTATTTTTGTTCATACACATCCTCTGGAATGTAAGCTTCTTTTATGTATTCCACAAATTCTCCCCATGTGGGCTTCTTATCAAGAGAAATTTCAAAACCATCTTCAACAAATGATTCTCATTCTTTATTTGTGACTTTGGTTTCCCATGCTAATTTCACATGGGTTTCAGCTTTGAGGAGAGAAAATGTTATCTTTTCTCAATCTAAGAATTTATTTACAGAAAATTATCTATCTAACTTTTACAACCAATTATCAACAGCTTCAAAATCGACCTTTCCTTCAAAATTCAGGATGTCGAAATTGACCTGCACTTTGAAAGGGTTATTTCCATGAAATGATTTTTCTAATTCAGAGGGTTTTTGATTCTCTAGGAGGCGTGAAAATTGACTCAACATCTCCTCTCATTTCTTATTTAAAGATTCCTCAACCAACTTCTTAACATCATCATTTGACATCTTCGATCGTGTGCATCTCAAAGGTGGGTATTTTGACAAATCTTGTGTATCCAATCCCAATCTTTGGTAGGAAGACCTTGTGTAAATTGGCATATAGGAGCATTCCCACTCCAATACCACTGATCAAATTTATGAAAACTAGATTACAATACCTGGTGTGATACCTACAGTATTGTAGAATTCAACATGAAAATTGAGAACAACAAGATTGCAAACCAAAATCTATCTCCATTCTGTTCAAAATTGGAGTTTATACAAGTCGGATGGATCCCAATGTTGTCACAAATCCCTTAGAATTGAAATGAAGAGTCATCATAATGTTTATTACAATTAAACTATTAAAACTATCAAAATTTATCAAAAAAGCTATATATAAAATTTAGGTCCTCTTGGAGAAGGCATAACTTTCTCATCCTAGCTCTGAATTACGAACCGTTTGATGAATTGGAAAGGTATTCAAATAATATTGAACCAAATTTTAGAAATAGCGATTTTGCATCACTGTTTCCATGCACCATTTTTTCCCCAAAAATGCATCGAAGACCCTCAAAATTGCAATTTACTAAAACATATGAAATTTTGAAACATTAGATTTCAATATTTTCCCAATTTAATCATGATCAGATGCCAATGGAGCCTCTCAAGGTAAGGAGTAACACCTCCTCTCTACAATCAATAACAAATAGTTTTATTATTATTACATCTTTCACAACTGATAGGCTCCACCATCCGCAAATCACCTCCCATCTTCTCAATCTCAGAGAAAGGCATGGAAAAATAAAAGCATAGATGAAACTTGTAACCTCTACCTGAAGGCTCTCATCAACCACCACACTCTTCCCAAATAGGTTAATCTTTCCATTCTTCCATTATTTGAAAAAAATCCTCATAACTTTGTGATCATAACCATGGAGCTTTTCAAGGTAAGGAGTAAAACCTCCTTTCTACAATTGATACCAAATAGTTGTATTATTATTCCATCCTTCACAAATGACAAGATCCACCCTCCACAAATCACCTCTTATCTTCTCAATTATAGAAAAGTGCATAAAAAAATAAAATCATAGACCACACTCCAGTTAATCATTAGACAAGTAACAAAAAACTATGAAAAACAATAAACTTTCTCAATATCATGACTTATTCTTTTCATTGTTAAAGAAATTTTCTTCTTGCACCATTGATCTTATACCACAAAAATATAATTGATATGTGGATGTAGCGATGAGAATTTCTTCCCTTATATTCCTCAATGATTCACCTATAGACTATCAATTTTTCATCCATAATTTATGATATCTCTAATAAGATTGGTTATTTTTGCAACATGGATTCTAATGAGTGCTACTCTCACATAGTTTAATGTTTTTATATTTTACCTTTCTAAAATTTACAACTAATAATCTTATAGCACAAATTCACAAACATTATACACATATGCTACCCTATCTACTTACAAAGTACTGATAAAAAGTGACATCAACTAATAGGGTGGTGCAATTAAAAAAAATACAACACCTAACTGAAAAGGAGTAGGTACAATATTACAATCAAGCATCACAAATCTATAAATAAAATTGGGAGCATACTTCCACTCAAAGATATAAATATTTTTGATGGACCAAGGACGATCATATCAAAATGATCCATGAGATCTCTCTAAGTATCCTCAATTATGATAGGAGAGTTCCATATCAAAATTAAATCATCCATGTAAAGAACAAGAATGAGAAGATCCCCAGGTAAGGAGTAACACCTCCTCTCTACAATCAATACCAAATAGTTGTATTATTATTCCATCCTTCACAACTGATAGGCTCAATCATCCACAAATCACCTCCCATCTTCTCAATCTCAGAGCAAGGCATACAAAAATAAAAGCATAGATGACAATTGTAACCTCTTCTTGAAGGCTCTCATCAACCACCACACTCTTTCCAAATAGGTTAATCTTTCCATTCTTCCATTATTTGAAAAAAATCCTCATAACTTTGTGATCATAACCATGGAGCTTTTCAAGGTAAGGAGTAAAACCTCCTTTCTACAATTGATACCAAATAGTTGTATTATTATTCCATCCTTCACAAATGACAAGATCCACCCTCCACAAATCACCTCTTATCTTCTCAATTATAGCTAAGTGCATAAAAAAATAAAAGCATAGACCACACTCTAGTTAATCATTAGACAAGTAACAAAAAACTATGAAAAAAAAAAACTTTCTCAATATAGTGACTTATTCTTTTCATTGTTAAAGAATTTTTCTTCTTGCACCATTGATCTTATACCAAAAAATGATAATTGATATGTGGATGTAGTGATGATAATTTATTCCCTTATATTCCTTAATGATTCACCCATAGACTATCAATTTTTTATCCATAATTTATGATATCTCTAGTAAGATTGGTTATTTTTTCAACATGGATTCTAATGAGTGCTACTCTCACATAGATTCAGAGGCACTTGGGGATCTTCTCATTCTTTTCCTTTACATGGATGATTTAATTTTGATATGGAACTCTCCTATCATAATTGAGGATACTTAGAGAGATCTCATGGATCATTTTGATATGATCATCCTTGGTCCATCACAAATATTTATATCTTTGAGTGGAAGTATGCTCCCAATTTTATTTATAGATTTGTGATGGTTGATTGTAATCTTCTACCTACTCCTTTTCAGTTAGGTGTTGTATTTTTTTAATTACACCACCCTATTATTTGATGTCACTTTTTATCAACACTTTCTAAGTAGTTTTTTGTACTTAACACATAGTTCTCCTAATGTTTCTACTGGATGTTGTCTTATCTCCCATTTCTTTCAAATACTCATGTGAAAATTATTGAAAGATAGACAAAAATATTTTAAATTACATTCATAGCATTGCATAGTTCAACATTCACTACATATTAGGAGCTATTTAGATTGTGAGGTTGATGATTGGAAGTCTTCTTTTGATTTTTTTTTAATCTTGGTTTTGGTCTAGTTACATGGTATTTCAAGAATCAAAATACTATTTTATTATCGTCAATGGAGTTTGAGTATCAAGGACTAATTTTGGCTAGTCAAGAGCTTTGGCTTCAATTATTGATGGCTAAGTTTGGTTTTACTTATAGGTATCCCAGTTCTCTTTGGTGTGACTTTCAGAATTCCATTCATATTTATTGAAACTCAGTGGATCATTAATTTTCTACGAATATTGAGATATAGGTGCACTTTTTATAAAAACTCATTTAAGATGGTGCTCTTGCTTTGGAGTATCTTACTATGAAGTAGTAGGTTGTAGTCATCTTTAGTAAACCTTTGGCATCTCCTTTCTATATTTTTTTATTATCAATGTTAGGGGTGAAGGAATTTTTCTTTGGAGGGTCTTTTGGAATCCTCCTTCCTTTCAATTTTTTTTTTCTTTTGAGCATTTTTCAATTTTCTCTATTTTTGGAAAGCATTTTTATCCCATAGTGTTTTTCTCCTTTTCCCCATTTTTGAGAGAGATCTTTTTGTTGCATGGTAGTTTTGCATGGGTACCTATCATGGCCTAGTTGATGGGACCCATCTTGTATATCATATTTCATAATAATATACCTAATTTGCACTTAAGGGGGTGTTTGTGTAAGCTTAATTTTACTTAGGCAACTATCACTATTCTACATTATGCTAGTTATTAGTCACTAGTTAATATCATATTTTGCATTTTTTATTTTGGGTTGAGGTACTTGGTTGATGGCTTTTCTTGTACCTCCCTTAACACTCTATTATATATTTAGGTGCTTGTATATTATGTATATTTATATTGGTCATTAACTTTAGTGAAATGGCATCTCATTAGAATCCATGTTGCAAAAATAACCAACCTTACTAGAGATATCATAAACTATGGATGAAAAATTGATAGTCTATGGGTGAATCATTGATGAATATAAGGGAATAAATTCTCATCACTACATCCACATATCAATTATCTTTTTGTGGTATAAGATCAATGGTGCAAGAAGAAAATTTCTTTAACAATGAAAAGAATAAGTCACGATATTTAGAAAGTTTATTTTTTTTCATAGTTTTTTGTTACTTGTCTAATGATTAACTGGAGTGTGGTCTATGCTTTTATTTTTATATGCACATCTCTATAATTGAGAAGATAAGAGGTGATTTATGGAGGGTGGATCTTGTCATTTGTGAAGGATGGAATAATAATACAACTATTTGGTATCAATTGTAGAAGGGAGGTTTTACTCCTTACCTTGAAAAGCTCCATGGTTATGATCACAAAGTTATGAGGATTTTTTTCAAATAATGGAAGAATGGAAAGATTAACCTATTTGGAAAGAGTGTGGTGGTTGATGAGAGCCTTCAGGTAGAGGTTACAAGTGTCATCTATGCTTTTAGTTTTCTATGCCTTGCTCTGAGATTGAGAAGATGGGAGGTGATTTGTGGATGGTGGAGCCTATCAATTGCGAAGGATGGAATAATAATACAACTATTTGTTATTGATTGTAGAGAGGAGGTGTTATTACTTACCTTGAGAAGCTCCATGGGCATCATGAGAAATTTACCCTAAAAATGAGGAGGAGAAGGAGAAGATCATCAAGACTAACAATTCTTACTTTTTTTGAGAGAAGATAAAGCCTATATGGAGGGATCTTGTAGAGTCTATTATGGAGTGCTTTACTCTGGATGGGAGATTCACTAATGTTCATGGGTATCATCTGGTAATGTTGAGTCACTTTAGACACAAGGTGTTGATTTATTTTTCTTTCTATTTATTCTCCTCACTTAATGCCATTCTAAATGAACATAGGGAGAATCCTCTAAAGAATCATGTGTAGACCAAGGTTTCATTTTTCTTATTTATGAACATTTTAAATCTAGGTCCATTGAGAAGCCCTCTAGGGATCTTTATGTTGCTACATATGTTGGGGAAGGCACTAGTAGCTTGGATAACAAAGGATGGGAAACTGAGGGTTATGGGGATGATGTTGATATTCCTAAGATTTATTTTTTTATCATTAGCTATGAGGAAGTCATAATTACTATCAAAGTCATTCGATAATAAAGAAAAGACAAGTCGGTAAATTGGGAAAAGCTAATCGGTAAAGGAAATAAGAGAACAAGAAATTTTGGTAAAGGGAAAGAAATTTTAGACACTAAGCATCAAGCACCATGTTATACCATAATACAACATCAATCAAATCGATAAGATAAGACAATTATCGAGCTAGATGAAAACATGTTACCAAGAAGAGTAGGCTGACACAAGGAGAATCTTTTGATACATTGAATCTCGACACCAAATAGAAAATGGTTTACAAATCTTGAGGAGATTATATGTCAGAGCATTGGAGATGTAAATATAATGATTACACATGATTACAAGGTGATATCTACCAATGAGAATAAATTATGATATATGCATTGGAGGAGTAACCAATGCTAGCACCCCTTGTAGAGATGATTCTAGAACATCTAGCATCGCTTCTAGAATTGTATTTAAATGAATCAGAATGTGAAGATCGCTATGCATACATGAAGGGAGATTGCATTTATGAAGAAGAGATTGCAAAGAAGGTGATGAGAAGAGAAACCACCGTGTACAGAGAAGTAGAGAGAAAAAAAGTGATTGTGATTCAAAATTGAATCTACTGAGCACTGACATGATATTGTGAGTAGTACACAGTATGAGGTAATGAGTTATTGAGAATAAAGAGTCTGATATGCATATGATTGATGCAATTTTAGTAGACAAGTTTGTGTTACTGATTAAAGAGTAATTAGAATTATAAAATATCTTAACCGAGCATATCAAAATAGATCTTATATTGTAAATCCATTAACCAGGTACAATTCTTAGATTAGAATTGTAAAATCCTCTTAGAAGTTAGACTTAACAGGTCTTAAGACTCTTAACAGGGTAAGCTATTAGAAATAGCTAACATTATAGCCCTAATCAAGAACACCTTTTACTATAGTAGTAAAGTTTTGTGGGTGTCATCCCCACTGCACTTTTTATCCTCTAAAAAGAATTTATGCGATACCAAAATGAACATGTTATGAGCTATGTGTTATCTTTTATATATTTTATTTGATGCATTCAAAAGTTATGAATTCAGTATATTTTTAAGGGAGAAACTTCAAATAAGTTCAAAAGTGTTTTAAAGTATGTCTGATTCACCCCTCCCCTCTCAGTAATTACCTTTCCATACCTAATCCAATAATTGGTATCAGAGATTAGTCTCTTATTAAGAAGTTTAATCACTTGAGAGGACAGATATGGAGGAATGGAGAGCTATAGTTATGAAAGGGTGATTGATAATATGGAAATGAAACTAAGAATAGCCAATGATAAAATTGATGAATTAAGGAGAAAAATGTTGCACTCAATCAACAAGAGGAAGGAGCTAGCACATCAATTGAAAGAAACTCAAGACCAAGTTGAATAACTTGAAGAATAATCAGAGGGAAGCATGCCTGATGAATCTGATGCTATAATATTAGAACTATCTGAAAATAACAAAAACCTAGTTGATCAGGTGAAATCACTTAAAAGAGAATAAGAAGAACAATAGGTAAGGATGTGTGAAATCCTAGAATAAAAAGTAAAATTTGAAGATGACAAAAGAATGGTGGAAGATGAGAGAAGGAAAATGAACACAAGACTATATGAGAAAGATGGGAAAATACTGAGGTTGACATTAATTCACTACAACTAGACAGACCAACTAGTTAGTGCAAATCAAAATATTGCAAGGAAAGTTGGAGACATTACTGAACTGCGATCTAAGAATGAACATCTGAGAAATGATCTAAAATTTGAGAAAGATGCTAATGAAGTCTTTAAAAGGAATGAAGAAGAACTAAAGATATTGGATGAATAACTAAGAAATTAGAGACATCTAAGAGATACTACTAGACTTGGATACAATGAAAACAACACTATCGAGAAGGGTGAGTCCTCAAATCAAGAAGCCAATCGAGATAATGTTGCTACTCCACCAAACGAAAAGAAGCCTATATGCTATCATTGTGGGAAACCAGGACACGTAGAAAATGTTTGCAAGGGAAAAAGAGGCAATCTACCGAGTACTCCTAATTTTAAGGGTCACTCTTACAATTGCAATAAGTTTGTCCATAAGGCATTTGAATGTAGATCAAGAACTGCTAACAATCCAAGGAAACCAAGCTACAAGGGTTACTGTAACAATTGTAATAGATATGATCATAAATATGAGGAATGCAAGTCACAGAGAAGGAATGAGAAATGGGTCCCTAACCAATAGAATGTTTCAAATAACTGACAAGGACCAACTATACCATGGGACTATAATACAAGAATCACTTGTACTTCATGTGGAAGATTTGGACATATTTTTGAAAAATTTCTTTAGGTTCCATAGAATGAATAGTAGAATATCATGGAGAAACTCTGGCATGGATTGTTTCTACTATCACAAGGTCAGTCACCTAGCCAAAGATGGTAGGTACTAAGCTAAATCCCCAACCAAGAAACAAACGAGTGAAAAGACTCAAGTTAATATTAATGAAATAAGAGATCAGATGAATAGGACTTGGAGAAGGAAATATCAAGATGACGAAATGGAACTTGGAACAACTGATGGCACCACATCTACTAGATTGGGTGCACCTATATTCACTTAATTAGTCAAAGATAATTGTAGGAGCTGATAACCTAAATTCTATCTTAAATCAGTTCCTAGAATTAGTGCAAAGATCCATATCAACATACTAAGATGCATTTGGATATATAAGGTGTGAAGTTAATATTTCAAATGTTGATCGGTATAGTGTATGAGTTATTTTGTTCCATTCAGTGAAGGAAAGTGTATTTCAGTTATCGGTGAAATGAAGTAGGTGAGAAGAATTTAATGTAAAATTTTCTAGCCATTAGAAGCCCTAACCCAGGAAAAAATATAAATAGAGGGTATGCAATTTCATTTCTACCTTACATTTTCATGATCTATTGAAGTATTTGACTAAGAAGTGACTACCAAGTGATTCCAAGCAATCATTTGAGCATTCCAATCATCATTTATCACATTCAAGGTATTTTTTATATTTACTAAGTTAAGTTCATGAATTCAAAGTTGCTATTTAAGTGAAACTCTAGTATTTATAAATTATTTCTGAGATCGAGATGGTACCTAAGATGCAAAAACCAGTTATTGTTGAGAAGATTAATCTCTTGAACCCTAAGTACAAGATACCTCCCATTGTTTCTATAGAATTTGATAAGTTTGGAGCCTTGTCATCGATCCCTCCAAGGGTTACATTGATTGAAGACATTTTCCTCTTCATTCAATGCAATATTGAAGATATATGCCAAGCAGAAATTGACACATCATATAGGAATCTGTGTATAAATGGAAAATTGAAAAGAGACCACACACATTTGTGGACTAAGGGTTTGGTCCATGTTATGCATGCACCGACATTATTCAAATATGAAAGGATGAGGATAGTACTAAGTTGAGTGCATGATCAGTTCATGTGGCTCGATGGATGAGTAAAGATCACAAAAGATTTTTTGCACATAGTCAAAAGATTTTTGGTATGTGATAGACTAAGGGCATACAAACAATCTGATAATAATTTAAGGTATGTGAGCTTAAACAAGCTAAATGGGATGGAAGTGGATTGAAACTTTATATACCATTGATGATCCTCAGTTGAGATTTTCAAGAAATATTATATCATACAGAATCTTTCAGTCATCTCGGGTAGATAGTGTACCTTGTGGAAAAAATAACATAGCATATAAAATTATTAAGCAGGATATGAAGATAGACATTTATGAGGTATTTCTAAGGAAGGATGATAATATGAATACCATCATAAAATAAAAATCAAACACATTGAAGTTCAGACCACTTTTGGTATGTATTTTCTTCTATTTTCAAAATTTATTTCTTATAGTCGGTGAAGTAACTTGGAAAGAAGACAAACCAATCACACACCAAATTAATGATTATATAAAAATTATAGGAGATAATTTTGATTTGGTCATGAATGACTAGTTTGTTAGACTTCAAGAAAGAATCCATAAAAGATTCAGCATTCCACCTCAGTTAGTGGAAGAATATAAAGATGAGATATGTTTTGAACCTAATACCTACACATGAATTATAAGAGCTATGGAGCCTAGAACCAAGTGGTTGACACCTATGGTATATGAGAAGAACATTGATGCTACCTCAATTCAAATCAAATGACTATTAGAGAAACTAGTTGACATAAGTTCAACTCGGTATGGAGCATTTGAGGAAGTTAAAGAGAAAATAAGGTTAGGTATCTTGATACCTAAGGCAATCAGAAAGACAAGCAGAATGACAAACATTGGGTCAGAGAATCAAGGTATTACTATTAAAGGTGAAGAGGTTGTTAAACCATCAGAGGTTAAGGGGAAGAAGACAAAATTAAAGAAAGATTCCCTTAGCCCAATCGATGTTATGCCATCAACAAGGTCTTCCTCCACACTGAGAGAAAAGAAGAAAGTAGATGTAGAACCTTTTAAAGAAAAGGCTTACATTAGTGAAATAAAGGCTACTGGAAGGCCTAAAAGGAAACTAAAGTTGTAACAAGAAAGTGACACTGAATCTGAAGATATATCACAATTCAAGGTTGTACAAAGTAAAGGGAAGAGTCTTGATGAATTTCTCAAGACACTTGAGAAATATAGAGGATATTTGGTTCTAAAGCAGTTAAAGTATGACAAGAGGAATGATGAAGAGAAGAGTAAAATTGAAGAGACTGTCATTACAACCTTACAAAAATTTAGAGCAACCATAGTTGAAGTGGCACCAAGTATTGAAGGTGATTTATATCATAAAATTGATGCTATATGGAAGTATTCTCTAGAAGCTAAGAAAGAAATGAAAGAAAGGTCCCTAGAAATTACTATCCCAAACCTAACAAAGAAAGGAATCAAAAACACCTTACTAGAATACTCAAAAAGATTATGAGTAAAAGGAAGAGCATTAAGCATCATGGTCAGTAAACTTGAAGAAGTCCAAAAGGACACTAATGATCTCTGGAGAAATATTTTCTCTATTGATCCACCGACATTAGAAGAGGTTGAAGAACAACGGGGAAATTCTAATCCAATTGACTTGACATCAAACAAATATGAAGTAATAATTGAAGACATCACAGATCTAGACCCAGATGAGACAATAAAATTTGATGCAGACATCATGGAAACTGATGCCATAGAAACAAAGGAAATGGATGTTGATGATTCTTCTAAGGAAAGGCTAATGGTAGAAGATCCTATAATTATGCAAGTTTTAAATTTTCTTGAGATAGAGGAAGTTACTTCAGAGGAAACAAGATTTGTACCTACTGATACTGAGACCCCCACCGATCCAGCACAAGAGACTACTAGAAAGGAGACCAAAGAACCAAAAGAGACTAAAATAGTACCAGGTCAAAATCAAGAATCGGTAACCCCTACCGAGACCATAGAACAAAATAAGGAATAGGAAAAAGAGAAAGTAAAAGAAAAATATGAAGAGAAGAAAGATGAGAAATAAGAGAAGGAAGAAAAGAAAGAAGAAGAGAAAAAGAAAGGAAAAGAAGACAAAAATGAGGATACATCTACATAATCTGATGCAAAGAATGCATCCACTTCTAAAGGAAAATCAAAGAAGAGGAAGTATGAAAAAGAGGTTGATATCAGAGAGCCTATTGTTATCCCCAAGGTTGATATCTCAACCCTGAGCCCAAAGGAACTCTCAGATTTTGGAGATCTACTCAAAAGAAAAGTTGCACAAGATAACCTGATAGCAAAGAAGTAGAAAACTAATGTTTTGGAGAAATTTAAAGGTATATTGAATGAGATTGTACCTAAGACTACTATAAATGAAAAAGTATATATTTATAGTTAGCTAAGAGAACTCCAGTAAATCAAGTAAACTAGCTAGGTACTAATAAAATAGAATATATGATGCAAGTACACAAGAAGAAAATAGAGACTACATTGATTGGGGAACTCTTTCAATCAGTTGCATTAAATTAGGTAACTCTTTCTAAGTTAGATAATGAATTGGAAATTAAGCTGCAAAAAATTATTTCATTATTTCAATAAGTTTCCTTAATTTCAAATTTTACAAAGGATATAAAAGAGAAGGATAATAATGTGGAAAATGAGCTCACCGAGAAATTATCAAAATTTTTCTCTGAGCTTAAGTCTATAAAGGAATATTATGAAAGGAAGAAGCACTTGATGGGAGTGCAATATGAGCTAAGAAAGGAGGATAATCATATTAGAATGGATCTTATGGAACTCCAAACAATTTTGATTCCACATGTTGAATCATTGCAAAAATGCGTACTCAAGGCCAAATATTTAGTCAGCACACCGGATGTTAGTGCTATGTATAGTATGGTAAGCTTAACTGTTGATTTAAGTGAGAAAATCCTAATGTTGTAGACACTTAAGGATACATGGAAGGCATCACTGAAGGATAATAAAGCCAAGTACAAATCCATTTTTCACAAGATCCCCACATCAAATAAAGAGTAAGTTCTTATTTTGGATTTTTTTTTGAAAAAAGTGGGAATTTATATTATAGATGAAAATATGTGAAATATGTGAAAGGGGAAATATAGTATACAAAAGAAGGGTGGATATATATGTATAGATATATGGACAATATGATTCAGGAAGTAATACTTAAGGAGGAGTAATAAGTTTACTGAGGAATAAATAGATGAATGGATATATGGACAAGGACAAAATTTTGATTTTTTTTATGACTTTAAAGGTTTTTAACAAAGATTGTCAAAGTCATTTGGTAATGAAGGAAAGACAAGTCAATAAAGTAGGAAAAGCTAAACAATAAAAGAAATAAGGGAACAGGTAATTTCGATAAAAGGAAAGAAAGTTTAGACATCGAGCATCGTTGACTGAGTTATACCAAGCTACAAAATCAACCAAATGAAGAAGATAAGACAATTACCGAGCTAGAGGAAAACATGTTACTGAGCATAGGAGGCTGACACAAGGAGAATCTTTTGATACATTGAATCTGGACACTGAATATAAAATGGTTTACAAATCTCGAGGAGATTGTATGTCAGAGTATTAGAGATGTAAACAAAATGATTACACATGATTACAAGGTGATATCTACCAATCAAAATAAAGTATGATATATGCATTGGAGGAGTAACCAATGCTAGCACTGCTTGTAGAGATGATTCTAGAACATCTAGCACTGCTTCTAGAATTGTATTTAAATGAATCAGAATGTGAAGACCAGTATGCATGCAAGAAGGGAGATTGCATGTATGAAGCAGAGATTGTAGAGAAGGTGATGAGAAGAGAAACCACTGAGTACAGAGTAGTAAAGAGGATAAAAGTGATTATAATTCATAATTAAATCTACCGAGCACTAAAGTGATATTGTGAGTAGTATACAATATGAGGTAATGAGTTATTGAGCAAAAAGAGTCTAATATGCATATGATTAGTGCAAGTTTAACAGACAAGTTTGTGTTACTGATTAAAGAGTAATCAGAATCGTAAAGTCTCTTAACCAAATAGATCTTATATTGTAAATCCTTTAACCAAGTACGGTTCTTAGATTAGAATATTAAAATCCTCTTACAAGGTAGACTTAAAAAGTCTTAAGACTCTTAACTGGGTTAATACTCTTAACAGAGCAAGCTATTAGAAATAGCTAACATTATAGCTCTAACTGAGTAGATTTCTTATTGCAATAGTGCAGTTTTTTGGGTGTCATCCACATCAGAGTTTTTTTATCCTCTAACAAGGATTTCCTGTGATACCACAATGAATGTGTTATGAGTTATGTGTTGTCTTTTAAATATGTTTTATTTGATGCATTCAAAAGTTATGAATTCAATAAATGTTTAAGGAAGAAATTTCAAATAAGTTTAAAAGTGTTTTAAAGTATTGATTCACCCCGCCCCTCTTAGTACTTACCTTTCTATACCTAATCCAACAGATTTATGTCCTCTCCCATCCAAAAAACCTAAGCTTGTTCCCAAGAAAGGTTATGTGAAAGATAGAAAGGGAAAGAGTTTGGAAGGAGAAAATATTGTCTATCCTTTGCCCATTAAGAACATGACTACTTGATCTAGTAAGAGTCACAAGTATCCCTCTATTGGGGGTAAAAATATAGAGAAGAAGGAGAAGGGGAAAGGTAATGATTTGGTCCATGTTGATTCCATAAAAGGACCAGTTGTGACTAGCAAGGGTAGGATATCTCAACCTGAAAGGCGAGATAAGTCTAGGAATTATGATTTGGGGAAAGGGGAGGAGTCATTTCTTTTTTATTATGGGATCTCTCAAGATAATTTTGATCCCTCCATCCACTCTATGCCCGCTAACTCTCCTCATCTCCAAGATATTGAGGAGAATCAATCATCCTCTATGGATATTAGTGTCTAGGACCTCCGTGATAATACAAAAAATGAGTTTGGACTCTTGTAAATGGTGAAGAGTAATTATTTGTGATTCTTTAAATTGATTAAGTTGTCATTTCATGAAATCAAAATCCTCCATCTAAAGTATCAGGCCTTGTCTTCAAAATTATAAGAATTCCATTCTAAGGAAGGAGGTAAACATAAGGAGCAAATTGCTCTTGTGGATATCCATTTTATTGTTCCTCAAAAATAATTAAATAATTCTACTAAGTGTGCCCTATGACTAGGGAGGGGAATAATGTCATGGTGGATTGTCTAACTAAAAACATGGAGGCAATTGAGAAGACCAAGGAAATATATAACAAGATGATTAAGGAGATGAATCAAAATCCCAAAAAATGTGATATTGCCCTAAGGAAGATAATGGAGCATAGCCACAAAATGGTTAAATCTTCTATTGATAACATGAATTTTTTGGTTCCTAAGCTAGAAAAATTACATCAAGAAAGGACCATTATGGATTTAGAGTAGGAAAAAGAAGCTAGCATAGAGGAGGCTCCAGGTCTAAGTGACAAGATGAATATTTCCTATGTGTCTTAGGACATTCATGACCTAAAGAATGTAGTCCAAAAAATAAATCATCTTGAAGAGGTAGTTGTTCAAACTCTAAAAAACCTATGATATCTCTATTCTCTTTGTCTCTAATTTTTGTTGTAGTTGGTTGGTAGTTTTTTGGATTTTTCATAGAGGGCAGTTGGCTATGTCTTATTTTGTTTCTTTTTTTCTATCTTGTTCTCTTTCAATCTGTTCTATCTTGTTAAACTTACATAATCTATCTATAATAAGATCTTTATAAAGGGTTTTAAGTCCCTTCAAAACCTATTTTTTCGTTAATAAAAAACTGTGAGTCAACAAATATGAATAAGTATTGAATTTTAAAAGATAAAACCACATGAAAACTAACTATAAGAGATTTGTATTCAATAATATTATTGATACATAAGAATTAAGATGATGGGATATGACACTAGAACTAGATCTAATTCAACATCTAGAACATCTTGGTATACATGGCAACTGATCTTATTTTTGGGCTTAAATTTTGGTGACTTTTTTAGTAGAATTTTCCACCCAAATCAATTAATGGAGTGTAGGGGGGATTTTTGGGAGCAAAAAGCCCAGCCAAGGGTTTTCAGGGAAAATGCCCCCAAAGAAAAAATTTCTATAATTTAATAAAGGAGTTGGCTATTATTTTGGTATGTAAATCAACCTTTGTAAACTACCACAAAAGCCTATAAATAAGTAGTTGTGTAATGTGAAAGATATTGTATTCTAATTTTCTCTTTTCTAGATAATAGAAAAGAAGACGATGACTATTTCGCTATTGGATGTAACCCACATTAGGTGAAAAAATGTTAAATCTTTGTGTTATTGCATTTTGTTATTTTACCTCTATTATTCTGCATTTTATTTCAATAAATTTCTTACTAAATTTTGATTTGTCTTAAATCCCTAACAAAACTTGTTGGTTCCTAAAATGGTTTACACTATAAAATAGCTACCAAGAAAATCAATCAATTTCCAATGGAGAATCAAACTACAATAATCATAAATCTCACAGGCTTGGACCAACTAACAAGAATCTAGTAAACCCTTCTACACTTTAGGTTATGTAAAACCAAGGCTGGTAAACATTAAATACCCTAAAGACACACATTAAACTCACAACTGACATTAAAACTAAGAAGATGCATCTCACAAAGAGATCAACAACAATTTAAGGAGATTTTGAATAAGGGATAATCATTCATTGATCTACAACTTAAAGTGGAGCATGAGATAAGAACAACACAACAACAAAGATATAGAAAAAGTAACTTGATATTTTGATTTAATCATTTTTGTAGTAAGGACCACATGAAACTGAACAAAAACAAACATATATAAACCCACAACAGCTAAGATCAATGTCTCATCCCATTGGGCATTTTAGTCATCAGAAATACAACATCATATAACAGAGTTTTATCAATAGCATATGATCTAAGAAAACTTCCTTACAACATTTTTTAATAGTAATCCCAACCCAGTCTACTTATCAAAATCCTTGCACAAGCCCAACAAATCTATAACTTCTATCAAGTATTTAATTGACCCATTACATCAAAGCATGAAATAAAATCACATATTTCACAACAAGAAACTAAATGAGAACCACTCTTTGTTTAATTTGATGTAAAACTTGTTTAATTCGATTGAATCTAGGTCAAAGTATTTTGTAGGTTTTGAGTCTATAGGTTGTATAATTTTTGTATATTAGAGATAGTAGAGAGTTTTTAGAGAAATATAATATTGATTTACAATGTTGCTCATCCCCAACTAAACTTGCTACTAGAACCATAAAGATTGGAACCAAAAGGCTTAGACCTCCAATCTTTGAACACCTAACACAGGACTTGAATTCCCTTTTATAGAACAAGGGAGAAAAAAAGCTTCGGGTAAGAAAACACCTATCATCATCTCACTATATCGCATGACACAAAAAAAAAACCTCACCAGAAAAGACAAAAAACTTTGTCTCTATTGAAACACTCCTTGTGCTCCCAACATGTTGTCAACTAAAAATTCTGATCTACTCAGAAAATTTATTTATGGGATTAATTGTAGAAAGGGTATGCCACTCCCATACCCACTTTGGCATGCACCAACTGAATAAAAAAGAAACCTAAGTGTCTCCTTTGGGAGTAAAAAATACCAGAGTCGTGCCAATATTTACACTTTAGTAGGTGAAACACAAGAGAAGAAAAAGTGCAAAAACCTAAGAGAACCTACTCAAAAAGAGAAACCCAAGATCTCAAGTTCTCCTCGTCCTCTTCTTCAGCCAAACAACTTGTGTATTGAAACTAAAAGGAGACAAAAAAGCATTACCCTTATGGGTTTTAATTTTGCAGCATAGATTATTTATCAATGTCCCTTTGGCTACCAACCTTCATTTTAATATCCCTTTGGCTACTATGTGTATTACATCATACAAATAATCCTAGAATTCGTCTTGCATACGTATCTAGAGATACTCCTTATCTGAGCAACAATATCCATTTTCAGCCTACACTTGAAAAGGTGATCCATGGAAAAGTTATATATAACATTCAAATCCCAGTACACTCTCATCACAAATGTACTTGATAATTCCCCTTGGATGTTTGAAAATTTTCTTGCGTGCTGAAGTAAACCAATAGAGAAACATCAAAACCCACTATTATTCTTCAGAAAATACAAGAACTTCTGAATTTTCAAAATGCAAAATATTTTTTGATCTATGTGTATATCTTAACAAATAGTTCATTTGTAGGTGTCCATTCACAACCTTATCTATTTCCTTTTCACTTTCTCTAAATAGCATAGTCAAAATAGAAAAAGAACCACACTTAAATTTTTGTCAATATTCCTGAAATAAAAATTGGTCATTAATGTCATCAATGTACACCTTTCCAACTTGTGACTGACACAATCAGATATCATACCTTAGTGACTATTTCCATCTTGACCCCCAACATTTACCACCGACATAAAATAACCACCAAAACCTGGTAAATAACCACTAACTGCATCACTAATCACCATAAATTTGTGTGAGCTATCGACTGATGTCATCTGTGGGTCCAACTACCCACCACATGGTGGACCTTGATTTGTTTGTATGTCATATGCACCACCTTAGCATCATGTTCATCACCATATCATCCTACTATAACAATTGCTCCTACCACATGTCACAACATCATGATCCTGCGTAGTTTTTCTCTCCTTGTCAGCTTGATCACGGGATCATAAGAACTTGCCATGTGTCTCAAAACTTGTGCCAAGTGGCACATTTTGGTTCACCCTTGATCTTCCACGTCACCACATTGACACTCTTTTATTGTGCCATGTTACTGTGTGTTGGTCACCTCTTTCCATGTGTAACCTTTTCGTGATCTCGTGCTGATGTCACTCCTATGGCTACTAGGATCGTAGGATCACAAAAAATTGCTAACTATCCTCTCTAGTCTCACCATCAACTTCAACTACTTGCACTACATGTTATCCCATCTCAAACCCACCATCTAACTCAACCTCTACCACCTATATCATGGGATCATGGGATAACACCATGTGTCATCCTGGACCCACCACTCTACTTCATTATATGTACCATGTGAAGCTTCCTAATTTTCCCTTGGATCGCAAATGCATCTCACCACATCCTTTGAATCACTACCATGTCGGCCTAGTCAGTCAAAAATTTGTTAAGTCATCTCAGCAAGTCGGGTTACTGTACGCATGTGTATTCCTCTTTGCCAAAAGGTGTTATGCCTTATTTGCAACTTACCATTTGAGCATGAAAATATAAAAATACCTTTGAATGCCCCCATCTATTGAATGTGGGATAAAACACCTAACAACCCTCTTGTTAGAAAACCACAGGTTGCACCTTTCTGGGCATCTACAAAAGTCAAAGCCTTGCAAAAATGACCAATATCGCCCCTCTACCATTTGAAACATCACTATATTTTACTGATTTCACCTTCTTGAAATTCGAAAAAAAAGACCCCACCCCCCGCCCACTTGTGTGCCTCTAGCTGCGCTTTCATGGATATTTGAAAACCAAAAGAAGGCACTCACTAAGTGCACAAAATACACCTTCATAAAAATTTAACAGTGGTGATCTTAGGAAATTGAGAGTGCCAACAAAACTATCAAAGAAAAAAGTTGATCACTTATCTATATCCAAATGGATAGCAAGATCATCAAGGATTGTACTTGATTAGAAAGAGGAAGACATTATTTCTCAATATATTATATTTATCTTCACAATCCAGTAAAATATAGCTTATTTAATGCACAACATATTATTTACCATCATCATTATCATGTTGTGACAGTAAGGCTACAAGAACATTAGTTGAAGTAGTATTTTGAACAAGAAAAGGATGATTAACAACTACAAGTTGTAAGATAGGACGATTGGTTGAGTAAAATTTTAAATCATCAAATTCTTTTTGATAGACCACAAACCATTTAAAAGCACTATCCTTTACAAGTAATATAGTGAAAGGAATACTGCAATTTAAAAATTTTGAAATAAATTGATGGATAGCCCAAATCTTTCTTTGTAGGCTACAAAGTTGAGAAATATTTGTATGAGGTGGCATATTAACTATAGCATCAATTTCCTTTTTGTCTACTTCAATATTGTACAATACATGAAATAATGAATCTTAATAGTTTTTCATTATCAACAACAAATACACACTTTCAAGAATTCAAGCACGTGTTGTATAAAAACAAATACATTCAATTATTTGACAACAGATTTGAAATGATCTTGACATGAAATAGATTTGGACAAGATATCATCAACATAGTACTCTAATTTTTTATGTATGTAGTCATGAAATATAAGAGTCGTAGTATGTCTCTATGTTGCACAAACATTCTTTAATCCAAAAAGCTTGACAACCCAACAAAACTTTCCTTGTTGTGTTGTAAAAGTTGTTTTCTATTGATCTTAAGGATTGATGAAGATTTTGTTTTGTTTTTTTATGCAAAGGTGGCTTGAATATATTAATATAAAATAAACTAGTTCAAGAGCTCCTGGAAGAAATAACTAGAAAGAAAACCTCTATTCCTCACTCAAATACAAAGTACAAGTACAATAAGAATTCTACTAACCTAGACCTAGCTAATGATAGAGTCTACAATCAGAAGCCCATATATATCATTTTTGCATTAAGAACTCCAAATTTATTCAAAATTGAATGGAGCTAGAAAGCAAAGTACTCAATTCTACATTTGAAAACTATTTTTCCGTTCTTGATCTATAACAAAATTCTCTCCAAGTAACTTCAAAACAATGTATGGTTTCATGAACATTTTGGAGTGTAACTATAAAGCTCGATAAGAACCTATTAGTGAACATTAGTCTACAAAAGTGGGACATGATTAGCCTCAACCATGCTTGGCTCAGAGATCCCAGAATTAACAATGACCGTATCCAAATATTTTCACATTAAATCTGAATTGCATAAATTTTTTATCCCAATTAACAGATGCAATATTAAAATGATGTGAACATATATTTCCAATAAAGACGCCCAAAAAGGAGGAGCGGTGTCAAACAATTTATTCTTTCATAGACACAAGGGAATTATTATCCAAACCGGGTTGGAGTATATGACCACCATGTCGATCAAGCTGTGTAGTTGAAAATTTGGTGTTGTCATTCACTCCCACCTAAGAAATATTTTGAGTAGATTCTACATTCAAATCAAGAAGTGGGGAAAGTGGTTGGAACTAAACAATTACCTCGCCCCTAGCTCCCTCCCCTGCCACTGGGTTTTCCTATTCTAAAATATCAAGGAACACATAAACTATATGTTTAATGCGATGAACAAGGTCTTTACCTAGAATTCTCCCATTATCTTGGAGAACAATCCTGACATCTGGAATTTTGTTGCTCCAAAGAACACTTAATACTTTCGTAGACCGCCATATATACATGGTCATTAAGGAGTAGCTGACATGGGAATAAGCCCCCAATCAAAGCACGACCATTCCATAGGTCATAATTTTGTACAGCGTGGAGGAGTTTATTTCCACCCAAAATCTCACTTTCAACAATTCTTTGCATAATGATTTCTAATAGAGAAAGGGACTGAAGAAAATCCATGGCATTGGAAAGAAATATTGAAAGCAACTACGATAGAAAGATTAAACTTTTATCTTGAGAGGATATGATTTCATCACCAATAATCTTCCTTACAGCTTGACAAATGCATACACGTTTGAATATGAAATACTTGTCTCAAATAGTCATCGTTGATGTGTCCTGTGAATGGCCTTTCTCAATCTTCGATTTGTAAATAGATTATGTAGTTTATCAGCAGATAATCCATGTGTAGGGACCTGCAGATAAAGCACAAAGGGAAATTGGTAATATCTCCTTCCTCCAACAAGAAACCCTGATACATACTCAATTTCAAATGGTAATCTACAAGATGAAGACAAGAAGCCTTCAGAAGCTTCTAGAAGTAGTTTATACCCACAAAACCATCAAGAATCTAGTCATCAATGTAGGGGATGGATAGAGAAAATGTAATCTTCTTTCATGCGTGAACAAATGATAGCATCCTGCCACAAATCCCGATCACGTGGTTTTCACATTTTTGACAACCAGGCAACTGAAATGACTAAACTAATTAAGAACAAAATTGTTCTATATCCAAAGTATCACATGAAAAATATTCGAGAATTAAATTCTCCATTACAGAGTATTTACCAAAATTGTCATCTTTCATACCATGAAATTATTAAATTTGCACTTGTCCCTACAAACAAAGTAATGTCGATGTGAGTTCTGTACAAGTGGTAAGCCCAAATGAGATATGGCAGACGCAAATTTGTATGGAGTTTCTTTGTCATATTGTTCTTAATAATGAATATCTTTCTACATTATCCCAATGTACATGTTGATATCATACTCATGTCCAAGGTCATTTCATGTTGTGCAATCGTAATCAACTGTGGAAAGGCATCCAGATTACAGTCCAAGGTAGTCGAATCTAATTCAATTTTATCTATAAACATGTGAGATGAGGAAGTTATTGAAAGAGTCCATTAAAGACCAAATTTGGATTAATATGTACTTGATCTGCCAATTCAGTGATGTCCTATTTTTTCAAGCATTTATGATTAGAGTTGAATGTCCCTCTATGTGAATATTTGAAAGACCCAATTTCAATCAAAGTTAATCTTAACAAAGTTTGGTGACGGAGGTTGCCATTTAATAATAGACCTGTCTATTTTCTCTTTCCTTTGTCTAGGGAAGCTAGGTGGAAAAGGAATAGAAATCAACTTCCAATTATTTATAATTTTCCCATCCAAAGAAGAAAAGTTTGAGCTGGATTTATAGTGATTCTATACATGAACATTAAACAAATCAGATATTGATTTTTTAATTCCATCTAGTATGCTCTGAATTGGAGATGTGATCTTTCTAAAGATACGTTTATTTCTCTCCCACTAAATAGACCATAGAATTGTAGAGGGAATAATCTTCCAAATACAGGAAAAAAATATCTAGGAGAAGAGTGTAAGCCAAGATTAAAATAGGTCTCATACTAAATTAGGAAGTAGTAAAGATAAACTCATTTTGTCTAAAATAAAGGACCAACATTGTTGAGAAAATGTGCATTATAAGAAAATATTATCAATAGATTCATTTACTTGATCACATAACACACAATGAAATGTTGGATCTATTTGCAACTTAGCTAACTTATTTATGTTGCATCTAGAGAATCCATTCATTAAGGATAATAAGGTGTGACTAATAGCATAATACAAACAATGTCAATATTAAGAAGGGAATATTTATATGTTAAAAAGGTTGTGTTAAAGTCTCTAAAGCTAGTGCATATTTGTTAGAATTTAATAATCTTTCCTTGGTGTTTTATTTAAATTTCAATAAGCCAAGGTATCTTAAATGTAATTTGTCTTCTATCCCAAGTGGGAGGACAACTCATTTCTTTTATTTTGTTTATTAAGGAAATTAGTTTATTCCTCCTTATGAGGATTCTCACACTTGGCACACACTTAATATGAATGTGGCATTCATTGAGCATGTGAGTTACATTCTAACTCCATCACTCATCTCTATTTAAGAGATGCTTCTCCACACATTTCATAGGAGAATTTTTCTCGCATTCTCAACTTAGCTCTCTTATTGTTGTAATGAGCTTCTTGCTCATATTCTCTCTCTTTTTTTAGGCTTTTTGCCTCATTCATATTATATTCACAAGGGGTTTTCTTTTCTTTCCCCTTTCAAAATCCTTGTCTCATTGTGTTGATCTTGGAGCATGTTGATGGTTTTGATAGATATTGAAGCTATCTCTCTTTCATTGTGTTAATGGAAAAACTCTTCCTTTAATCACTCACTTTGATTCTTTCCTTTATAGCTCTTTTAATTTCTTGAATATTTATAACATGGTATCAAAGCTAGCTAAATCCTTGTTTTGAGTGTTCCATGAAGGTGTCATTAAAAGGATATCTCGTTTGAGAAGAAACAAAAAAATTTGTCTTTGTTGAGATTAAATTTTTGTTACACAGTTTTCATTGTTTATATATCTAACATTTGTTGCAACTCTTTATTTATCCTTTTTTATTTTAGATCTAGTTTTATAACTAGTTCTAGATGGTTTACCGCCGATCTAGATCTAATCTCCATTTCAAGTTTTTTTAAGATCTAACTACACCCTCTTTGGTCGGCTTGCCGCCAAAGAGTTTCATTTGATTTCTCTAATCTTCTTTGCAGGATATTTTAATCAGCTTTGTTTAAACTCTAATCATTTTTTCTTGCAGGTTTCATTATATTGGTTTTCTAACATTTGTTTATAATTTATAAGATTCACAAATCTCTATTTGATAATAGATGTTGAATCTACAATAGATTTTTTCTGGCCGTGTATTGTAGGATCTTTTTTATATCTTCATCTGTATATTCAATCTAATATATATCTTTGATTGTTGATTATATATCACTGTTTATTATTGTTGTTTATCTTGTTGTAGCTCTGTGTTATCTTTCCTTGGTCCTTTATTTTAGATCTCTTGTTTGTTCGTAGTCTTTTACTCGCGCTACTTCCAGCTATAGTTGGTATCTAATTTAGACCATTTTTCCAAATTGATATCTCCTCCTCAGACCATTTCTAACTCACATAGATCTCGCAAAAAATTCTAACTCCCTTTTACCATTATAATCTTCACACACTACCAGACACTAGACTTGCACAAAATATCTTTATCTATTGTTTAATTTACCTTTTTGGTAGTGTTTCTAACCTCCCCTCTCCCTCATGTTGACCTATTCTTCCTCCCCTTGTGAAGCCTTGCCCTTGGCTGCATTACTTTCATGCCTTGTGTTATCTCCCATTTATCCTCACTATCTCCCCTTGCGCAGCCCCTGGCCTTGGAAGCTTCATTTGAACTTTGAGGGGGCTGTGTTTGGTATCACTATTCTTTACTTTTTCCTAGAGAAACTATCTCCTATTGTGAAGTCTTCTACATGGTTTATTTAAAAGATTGCATGTAATTTGTTAAAGAGTATTTCCCATGTGTTTGGTTGTTCTTCCTTTCATTGAAAGGTTAACAAAAATTTGTTACAGGAACTTCAATTTATAGAGAAGTTTAATCTATATCATTTCTTGCTTTGTTTTTTCCTTATCTTATCATTATTCTTTGTTATTCTATTATATCATTATTCTATTTCTCTATTATTCTATTATATCATTATTTCATTCTTAATATACCATTGTAGGTAATCATATCATTTTTAAAAGTTATAGTTTACTATTCTTCCTTTTCTTTATTTGTAACATAATCATTTCATTTTATTATTATTATTATTTTCTCATTTCTTGTAGCTCTATTATCAGTCATTTTATTTAATCATTAGATTCTTTTCTATATTTAACACATTTTATTCAAAAAAAATTTATAATAAAAAAGTTTAAATGTTAAAACAAATTTTTTGCTTAATATTTTTCAATATCGTTTTAAAATCATATTCATTTGATCAATTTAAATGTATTTCAATTGCCATTTTAATAATTAGCTGCACTAAAAATTTGTTTTCTCATTTAAACAAAAAAAATTATTTTTAATTTTCTTACAATTTAACCAATAACATTTAAGTTAAATTTATTTTTTTTGACCTTTAGCATTATATCTTCATTGTATTAAACTATGTTTTCATTAATCTCTCATTTGTATTAATTAATCATGTATACCCTCATTCCTGAAATCAAATTGAATAGCTCTAACTATCATCAATGGAAGACGCATATGTCCTTTATATTTCATTTTAAGCATTTGCTTCAAGTTTCTACAGATGCCTCTCTTGAACCAGTTCCCAGTGCTTCTCAAACTGACAAAGATGCGTGGAAAGTTAAAAATGGTGAAGCTCTTGGATTAATTGGTCTTTCTATTGTTTCTGATCTATATGTCTTGATTGAACATTGCACCAAAGCCCATCAAGCATGGCAAACTTATGACAGCTTCACTGAATCACGAAAGATTCAACTCCAAGACAACTTGGAAGACTTGAGGTATATTGATTTCAAAGCCATGGATGAATTCTTACTTAAATTTAATGCTATTAAAATTTAATTAAGTGTTGTGAATATTAATTTAACTGATATTAGATTAATTACTATTATTCTAAAGAAATGTCTTCCTAAATAATTTCAACATTGTATTACTAACATTCATTCTCAGCTTGTTATTCCTAGTTTAGCTTCGTAATTAAGTTATGCTATTTTTCAAAATATTTTATGTCAAGAGGAAGCTAAGTTACTGAAATTTGGTACTCTTAGATCTTATGAACATGATTTTGTGTCTAAGCAGCAAAATCAAAATAATAGATCATATAATCATAATGCTTCTAATAATAATTGTAATAACAATTATAATCATTATAACAATAATAATTATAATAATAATAGTTATTCAAATAACATATTTAATTATAGGCCCTCATATCACAATAATACTAATCATAATATTACTCATAATAATCAACCAAATACTCTGAATAGGAAATGACATTGTACTTATTATGGAAAATATGGTCACCTAACTACTGCTTGTTTAAAAAAACAAAATGATAAGAAGCCTATGAATAACAATAATCAAAATAATCACAAATCTTATGGTAATCAACCTTGTCTTGCTTTTACTGCTTGTTACAAAGCTTCTCATGCATTAGAATAGATTATTGATAGTGGGGCCTCCCACCATGTTACATCTCATAGAGAAGTATTTGATTACTTGTAACCTGATACTACTCATATTCCTATTCAATTAGTTGTTAATCATAATTGCAAAGTTGATGGATTTGGTGATTCCAAATGGAAAGTTAAACACAATGTTCTTTATGTTCCTGAATTAGAATCCAATCTTCCTTCAGTTGCTTAGTTATGTGAAGATTACAAAGTTGAATTTCATAACTACATGTGCTCTATTATTGATCCTAACACTGATCATGTTGTTGCTAATGTCAAGATGGATCATGATAACTTGTTTAAATTTTATGAGTTTGCCTCTTCAAGGTACTCTTTGAAAGTTAATATTGATTTCAATATATGGCACGAATGGATCAGCCATTTGAATTTTGATTATATTTCTTTGATGCTAAAATCTAACATGATTGAAGGATTCCCCCATATTGTTCTATCAAAAATTACATGCACATGGTGCATGACTGGAAAAATGAAAAGGGAGCCCTTTCCTCATGGTACTTCATGGAGGGTGTCTCATAAGTTACATCTTATTCATAGTGACCTCTTGGGTCCAATGGATAAAACCTCTATTCAAGGTTCAAAGTATGCTCTTACCTTTGTTGATGATTTCACTAGAAGAATTTAGATCTATTTCTTGAAAAGTAAAAATCAAGTTCTTGACACATTTTATGAATTTCATATGTTTGTGGAAAGGCAATTAGGTTCTAATCTTCAAATTCTTAGAACAAATAATGGTATTGAATATGTTAATAATTATTTTTATTCTTACTTGAGATCTTTTGGTATAAAAATTAGCTTATCGTTCCTTATATACCACAACAAAATGGTGTGGCAGAAAGGAAGCATATAACTATTATGGAAATGGCTAGATGTATGTTACATGCAAAAAATATGCATTACAAGTTTTGGGCTAAAGAAATGGTGTGTGCCACTTCTATTTTTAATAGAACTCCTACTAAAACTTTGCAAGATATAACTCCTAAGGAAGCATGGTCTGGTAGGAAACCCAATTTACAACATTTGAAAAAATTTGGATCTATTACTTATATTCACACACCCAAACAAAAAAGACAAAAACTAGATTCTAAATCTTCTCTATTTACTTTTGTTGGGTATGATGAATTTACTAAAGGTTATAAAGTTTATGATCCTATTACTAACAAGGTGCATATTGCAAGAGATGTTTTTATTGCATAAAATGAAGTCCATGATTGTTCCAAGGTCAAAGATGATGAATTTAAAGGAGGCACTATTAAGATTGTGGAGGACCAACCTCCTATTCTAAACCCTACTCCTAATGCATCTAATTCTAGGGTAAAAGCACAAAGTTATGTCAAGTTTCAGGACAACTTATCAGCACAGCTAAATTTGAGTATTTCTAACTAAAATTATTTTTTGTCAAACATATGGTCTAGCTAGATTCATTCTAGCTAAGTTAGATAAGTTCTTCACCTTTTCCAATTGGAAATATCTATTAAATGCATGTTTTATAACAATTACTAAAGAAATAAAATTATTTCAGAAAAGTGACGTTTCAATAACTCTTACTCTTTTTAATGATATTTTTTTACAAATATAAAAATACCTTTTTTTAGAGCACAGAGTCAAGATTATCATCATATAATTTTTATAGTATTTTAATTAGATCTAATATATTATAATTTCAAAATACTACAAGTAGGTATTTTAACATTTGAGAACAAGATGCTTCAAAAATAGAAAAAAATAGTAAAGCTTATCAAAAAAATTGAAAATTTATATTTAACACTAGAGGAGAGAGTTATCTTCAAGAGTGTGTAATTTATTTTCTGAATGGTGAAGATTTGATAGGGGAAATTTGACGCGAGATGAAAACTATCGATTTCAGGTATGTTCGACTTTGAGTAGTTATAACATAGAAAATATACATTGAAAACTAATTTTTCTTCTTTTCTGAACTAGCTATACATTTTATCTATGACATATTTTGAAATCAAAGAAAAAAGAGATTATTTGCATATACTTTTTTGGTGCGGACAAGACCCTCATTTTTCAGCATTTTTCAGCAAGTAAAAAATGGACTTAAAAAATTTAAAAACTATGTGAACTCTTGTTCAAAAAAAATTAAAAAAATTATAGCCATAAACTTCATCCACTTTTACACATTTCATTAGTTTACATCATCTCTAAATTTTAAACATAAATGCCATTTTTATGTCATTAAAGTTAAAATTTTTGTCTGTTGTTGACCTTTTCCTTTATAAAAGTGTGACACAGCTTTGTACTTTTACCCTCTATTCATACTAGTATTAATAATGATAATGATGATGATGGTAATGCTATATCTACTCCTCATAGTGATAATTTCGTTCATGATGATAATGATATATTGGTAAGTGCACAAAGATGGGGGACCAAAAAGGGGGTATAAGATGTCACTTTTTTCTTGAAATCAGAAAACTCTGAACTTCAACAAGAAATTGAAGATAGTTAGACTCAAAATTTTAAGATGCGACAAAAATAAGAGTTGTAATACTCTGAACCTAGTTCCTAAACTACTAACTTATTTTGAAAATGGTGCAGATTAAGACCCTCAAAAAGGGGGAGCACAAAAAGTGGTCCTATTTTTTGTCCAAAAACATAACATAGCGTCTGGTGTGCTCCCCCTAACATGTTAATTTTTTTATAAAAAAATTTTAATCGCTCCGATGAGAAGTTATCTAACACCACGTAGTTTATCCCAGATTTTTTTGGTAATTTTTTTATGAATGTATATTTTTTGATGAATTTACGAAGTGCACACATCCTAAAAACATGAAATTTATGTGTGCTTGTAGTACCTCACCCCTTGTCCAATTTTATAAATGATATGATTACTTTAGGATGATAGAATATATGTTAGGGAATCATTAAAACTTATGATTTTATTGACCCCATACTTGCATGTGTATGGTTGATGTGGTTGTTTTACATTTCTGTTTGACGTGCCTGATGTGGTTGAGGGACGGAGTTGTAGTTACTTGCTTGCGAGATCCACACGATCGGCCGATCCCTGCCATTGTCTGTTATATCTTTATATATGCACGTGCTTGTCTCTTATGCAGGTTCGCAGGTACCTAGCATTAATTTCCCTGAATTGTCAGGATGAGCGTGCCCTATAGCTAATCTCAATGGTAAAAGAGGGGAGATAATATTCAGTTCCAAATCCTAACCTAAGCCATTTATTGTCCTAAAGTAAGGGACAAGATTCTGTGTTTCCACCTTTCTAAACTCATCCAATTGGAAAGAGTTTGCACCTATGTCCTGAGCATGAATATGGGTCTTTAGGTCTTTCTGATTCATTGGTTTGTGGTGTTTGATGTGAATTCTATTTTTAGATCATGTTATTTTTAGCTATGGCATAATATTTAAATGGTAATTAAATAAATGTATTTAATTATTATTTATATTATATAGTTGATGCATTAATTAATTGGAAATTAATTTTATGCTAATTTGAATGTCATTGAATTATTTAATTAATGTGAATTAATTAAATATCCTCACTTTTGAAATATTTAATCATGAAATTTAACCTTTGTTTAATTAAAATGTATTTATCAAATTGAAAGTTATTTTGGCATGTGTTATTTATGATAACTAAATGTTTTAATTATTAATTAATTGAATGCATTTGTGCACATTCATAATTGCATGAAATTGAATTAGTAATTCTAGTTGAAATTTGGTTAAGTATTTTCAACTCAAGTCAAAGAGGAAAGGGGACTCCAGTTCAACTGAGATTGAATTGTGAACTAAAGTTCATATTCATGCAAAGCCCTTTTGATGTTGAGTTTATATTTTTGCATGTGAAAGGGGAATTCTTTTAAATATTAGGGGTTTTGGCCATTATTCGGGTAAACAGGTTTTGGAGGAGGAATTTTGGAGACAAATTTGGGACAGATTTGAAGAGTTCTTCGAAAAGCTTGGATTTTTGTATTCTTCATTCTGGTCATCTTCGAATCTGTTAATTTCGATTTGAGGTAGGTTTTGAAGTTTACTCTTGTTTTTTTTTTCTTTTTAAATCTCTGTAGAAAAGAAAGGCATGTCTTCATTGTGCCTATTGGATCTGAATGCATCAAAAGTTTTGTATGTTTAATATGTGATTTAATTGGTTTCACCAATTTGTTATTGATATTTGATGGTTTTGAGGGATCTGTAGGAAAAAGGCTTTTAAAAGCCCAATTTAACTAAGTTTTCGATCTTTGTAAAAAAATTGGTGGATTTAATATTTTTATGTTTTGTATTTTGTGCAATTTATGGTGTGTGTGTGTGTGTGTGTGTGTATTTATTTATTTATTATCAGTTTTGGTTTTAATATTAAATTAATATTTGAGGTTAATCTAATATTGCATGGGTTTTATAAAAAAATATTTGAAAAGTTAACAATTGTAAAAGTTAGCAATTGAAAAGTTATATTTGAAAAATTCATATTTTTAATAAATTTTTTGGGGCTTTAATGATACCCACTAGTTTGCGGGCCTCGACAGCCTATGTCGTGTGGCAGTACCATTGGTACTGTCATCGGCCAGACTGTGTCGTGCGGCCACAGGCAGATAATGCGGCAGGGGATAGGGTACCCGCAGGTACCCCCTACCCCCGATTACTTTTTATTATTTTAATTTAAATTCAAAGTTTTAGTATGATGTTAATTTTTATTTGTTATTAAATATATTTGTTATTTTATTTTATTAATATTTTAAATTTATTTAGTATTTGAATAGATTCGTTTGGTAATTAGTTAATTATAAATATTAATTCTTTTATTAAGTTAGTTTAATTTATAATTTGATTCTTTTATAAATTAGTTAAATTTAATTTTGTTTTATGGAATTTGATTTATTTTAAAAAGGAGATTAGTTTAGCCTTATTTCAAAGTTGATTCGTTTGTGTTGATTAATTTTTAAGAAGCGAATAATTGTAGACCTAGGTTCATACTTCAATTATTTTGTAATTGGTTTGTGAAAGTATGATCTCTATTTGAATAAATTTTTATTTGATTAATTTTTTTTGTTGTCAATTTATTTACATGTTAGATGTATTTGAAAGCTAGATAAATTTTTGTAATGCTTTTTGAATGCTTACACCTGATTAAAGTATTATGTTGATATAGGATTCTTTTTGGTCAAATTGGAATTTTATATTCTAGAATTTTTAATGATGCAACTTTTAGCAAACTGGTTTATTCGAGAAGTCTTTAAGATGCCCTTGGATTGATTTTTAGGGGTTGTAGTTATCTTTTTTCCATGTTGTTTACCGTGCATGCATAGTTAGGTTGTATGAGATGTTCTAACCATAGGTGGGTTTGATCCTAGTGGTTTCTAGTCTTGCATGTTGAATCTAGTTATGAAGATTCTTGAGTTGTGTTAACTCAGAGATTAGACTTGATTCTGTGAAACCTAGGGTAGGTCATCTAAGTGTATATCAGGAAGTGGCTTGTGAATTGGTGTCGGAGCCCGGAAGTGGCTACCAGGAGATCCCATTACAAGTGGTTTAATAAGTGGAAATTAATAAGCATTGGGAATCTAAAATGAACCTAATAAGATATTTGTGCCTCACCCATGCCTGAGTTCCCGATTGAGTTTAACTAGGATGGGAGTTGAGATGATGCTTGCTGCCTATATGGATTGGATATGGCATAGGTAGTACCTTGTCTACACAAGAGGTTACTATAACCACATAGAGTCACTAGAGCGCCGGGGTCTGAAGGGACTACCAGGATAACCCTAGAGTTGGCTTATGTGATGACACTTCTTGTATGCATCTTAGGTTTCCTACATGTTTTGTTTGCCTCTAGTAGAGTTTGTTATAGCTTGTTGTACTTTTTGGTACCTTTGAGTTAGAAGCTTTCAGGACCTCTTCCTTGGATTATTGTTGTTTGTTATCCAAGTGGGTTCTGATGTTATCTCCTCAGCACAGTGGGAGTGGACCATTTAGGTTCACGAGGTTGGGTGGTAGTGGTTCTTTTACCATTTGAGATTCTGACGTTCATGCACCGAGGCTGGATGATCCATGTTGCAATTGTTCTTTCTTGTTCTTCTTTCTTCCTATGATCTTGTATCATTGTTTCAGATATTCAGAGATATCATGTTGTATTTCTTTTCAGTTATTGTATTCACATACCTTGCGACATGTGCAGTGGATGCTTATTATTGTGGTTAGCTTAAGGTACCAATTATATTTATGTAATCATGCATATGTTGTTGTAATTATCTTTCAGATGTAATCTTGGGATTCATATCTTTATCTTATATTAATTAATTAACTATTTCATAATCTACGTCAAGGAACCCTTGAGAGTTGTAACCTTTGTTAGTTGTGTATTGCTATGCTTTGCTTCCGCATTGTAAACTTTGATGTTTTTGATTGTTAACTTTATAAAAAAAAATTATTCTACAAACTTAGTTGCATGTTTAGGTTAAGTTCTTCTGGGTTCCCTGGTGGGGCATTACAGTGCTCCCCCTAGAAATCATTTAAAACTAATCGAAAATCAAATTTTCTTTGTTTTTAAAGTGTGTAGAATGGAGTCTAGTTTCTAAAAATGTAACTTGTTGGAAAATTTGATGAATGAGCCAAAATCTATGCCCAAAATACTGCATGTTGGTTTTTTACAAAATATGGACATACACACAAAAGAAGTTAGAGTTGAAAAACTTAACATAATCAGAATTCAAAATAAATTATATGCTTAGATAGCTAACAAAGATATCTACAATATCACATCGTCTAATTTTTACGTTCTTGAACCACAAGTAAACCTAACGAGGAGCACACAAAAAAAGATGTCATTTTTTGTATGTTTGTTGGAAAACACGTCTCAAGTCTATTTCAATCGTCCAAGCCTTAGGGTTAGATCTCCAAGACAAATCCAAGCCTTAGGATTGGTAAATTCAAATCCCTTACAAAGCACACATGCCCTATAGGGCACACGCGCTATAGGGAAAATGCACTATTTAAATCTATGTCTTTGATAACATGTGCGCGCTATGAAAGTCATAGATTTAAATAGTGTGCACGCCCTATAGGGCGTGTGCCCTATTTAAGACATAGATTTATATAGTGATGAGAAATAGTCAAAGAGAGAGAGAGAGAGAGGATTTATACAAATATAACATTTAAGTATAAGTTTGATTTATTTAATTTCTTGTACTTTAAGTTATATTTGTATAAATTATAAAATATAATAGTTCCAGGATGTTTGGGACAGGTTCAAGCTTCATAGGAGTTAAGATGCAGATTCTAGATTCGAAAAATTCCAGAGTTAGCCAAATTTGAGGATTCCGCAAGCCTTCAGTAGGGTTACCTCCCACAATCCATCATGGATTTCTAAGGTCAAACTGAAGCTGGCAAAAGGATTCCCAAAGGGTTTTAACTTGTTTTATCACAAATCACATGGTTTTGACCCCAGCTCTCTCTCTCTCTCTCTCTCTCATCACCCTCTCTCTCCCCCTTATCTTCTCTCTCTCTCTCTCTCTCTCTCTCTCTCTCTCTCTCTCTCTCTCTCTCTCTCTCTCTCTCTCTCTCTCTCTCTCCCTTGAGAGAGAGTGAGAGAGAGAAGATAAGGGGGAGAGAGAGAGTGATGAGAGAGAGAGAGGGAATATAGAGGGTAGGAAGGTGAGGGAGAATGTGTGTGTGTGTGTGTGAGAGAGAGAGAGAGAGAGAGATGGGGTCAAAACCAAGTGATTTGTGATCAAACGAGTTAAAACCCTTTGGGAATCCTTTTGCCAGCTTCAATTTGACCTTGGAAATCCATGATGGATTGTGGGCAGTAACCCTACTGAAGGCTTGTTGAATCTTGAAATTTGACTAAGTCTGGAATTTTTTGAATCTAGAATCTACATCTTAACTCCTATGAAGCTGGAACCTATCCCAAACATCCTGGAAGTATTATATTTTATAATTTATACAAATATATTTTAGAGTATAATAAATAAATCAAACTTATACTTAAATGTTATATTTGTATAAATCCTCCCGCCCTTGAAGTGGAAAATAATTTTTTTGGTCATGCGACTATTTTCTCTCTCCCCCCCTTATCACCCTCTCTGTATCCCTTATCTCTCTCTCTCTCTTTCTAGTTTTTCATAGGGCGCATGTGCTATGTAAGAATATGGATTACACTTTTGTGGTTTTGCATAGGGTGCATGGGGAGTGGAAATTTTGCAGTTTTACAAAGTGAGTGTGTTTTACAAAGTGAGTGTGCCCTATAGGGCGCATGCGCTATAGTTTGAATTGCCCAAGCCTAAGGCTTGGGCAACCCAAGCCATAGCACATGTGCCCTATAAGGCACATGTGCTTTAGTGCATATGCACTATGGTCGATGGGGGACCAAAAAGAAAAGTGGCATCTTTTTGGTCCCCCATCTTTGTGCACTTACCCATATTTGCTCCATATAGTGATATTTTTATTACTTCTAAGAGAAATCCTAAATGGTTTAAATATTTACTTAATGAAGGTGATGATTATATTACTAGAATGGGTGGTCTTAGACCTAGGAGACTTAATTATTGCAATTATGCCTTGATGTCTTGTCTTATGAATTTTAATGATACTCAAACTTTTTCTCAAGCTAAAAATCAACCTTATTGGAAAAATGTTATGCAAGAGGAATATGACACTTTAATTTCTAATAAACTTGGGACTTAGTTCCTTTACCTCATGATAAAATTCTAGTTTCATGTAAATGGTTATATAAAACTAAGTTGAATGCCAATAATGAAATTATTAAGTTTAAAGCTAGGTTAGTAGAAAGAGGTTTCTCTCAAATTGAAGGATTAGACTATAATGAGACCTTTTCTCCTCTTAAAGTAGTTCTTACTTTGGCTTCTAAAATGAATTGGCCTATTCACCAAATGGATGTTAAATGTGTCTTTTTAAATGGTGATTTGCATGAAGAAATCTATATGTCTCAAACTCCCAATTTTATTAAAGGTCATGAACATCTAGTATGTAAACTAAAGAAATCTATTTATGGTTTAAAACAATCCCATAGAGAGTGGTATTTCAAAATTAATGCTTTCTTTATTTCTCAAGGTTTTGATAGAAGTAAAAAAGATCAATCTATTTCTCTATGTTCTACCGAAGCTGAATTACAAAAGTTGTACTAATGCCTCCAAAGAAGCCTTATGGATTAGAAGAATACTTGAAGATTTGGGTCTACCTCAACAAGAACTTACACCTTTATATTGTGACAATCAAAGTGCAATAGTCTTGGCAAAGAATCTGGTTTACCATGCAAAGTCAAAGAACATTTCTCTCCACCACCACTTCATTCGAGAGAAAAATGAAGAAAAAACAAGTGTCCCTAGTTTATTGCAAGGGTGAAGATCAAGTTGCAGATATTTTGACAAAGCCTCTTTCTAGAGAAAAAATTGAATTTCATTGTAAAAATTCGGGTTGATACCCATTGATGTAATCACCCCAAGTAAAAATTAAAAGGGGGGTGTTAGAATTTAATAATCTTTATTTGGTGTTTTATTTTAAATTTAGATAAGCCAAGGTATCCTAAATGTAATTTTTCCTCTAGCCCAAGTGGAAGGACAACACATTTCTTTTATATCATTTATTAAGGAAATTAATTTATTCCTCCTTATGAGGATTCTCACACTTGGCACACATTTAATATGAATGTGGCATTCATTGAGCATGGAAGTTACATTCTATCTCCATCACTCATCTCTATATAAGAGATGCTTCTCCACACATTTCATAGGAAAAAATTTCTCACTTTTACTCACATTCTCAACTTAGCTCTATCATTGTTGTAATGAGCTTTTTACTCATATCTCTCTCTTTTTCTAGGCTTTTTGCCTCATTCATATTATATTCACAAGGGGTTTTTTTTCTTTCCCTTTTCAAAATCCTTGTCTCATTGTATTTTTTTATTAAGTAAAATAGGTTTTATAGGGTGCCTGAAACCCACAACATTGTTAAAAAGAAGTAACGAGATAAGTTTAGAGTTAAAGCATTAAAAAAAAAAGGACAGGCCACAAAAAGGCCAACCAAGAAACAACCACAAAAAAGGAAGGACAAAATAGAGAAAAAAGAGGCAGGCACCGGAAGTCGGGTTAAGCCAAGCTCCTGAGCATGACAGCAGCATTGCATTCGAGAGCCTCCATCATCTCAGCTACCTCTTTAACATTTTGAATGCCTTGGGGTCCATGGGATCCATCTTCCTCCCTATTATTCTTTGTTCTAGCTCTAGTTCTTTTGCCTGGACCCTTGTTGGGCTTCTTCTTCTCTTCCTCCATTGTCCTCTGATCAACCCTGTTGTCCATATTTTCTTCCATTTTGGTTGATTAGAAGCTTAATGTGGTCATTGGATGCTTTTAGAATGTTATAGGTTTGCTCGGCAATACCCTTTAGGGTGTCCTCAAGGACTAATCATTTTAGATTCTAGGTACTCACCCCTAGCCTCCAGGCCTTGCTTTCGCTCGCTGGTTTTGTGATCCTTGTCATCAGTACTCTGAATTTTTTCTTTGAGGTCTTCAATTTCATGGAAAAGCCATTTGAAGGACCTATACTGATCCATCATACTATTCTTAGTATTGATGAGGAAATCCATCTCCATTTCCCTAGCCTTATCACTGAGAACCACAAGAGCGGGGTCAATCAACTCCTCCTTATGGATTTTTCCTTCGGTATCCTCCATAATTTGAGGATAAATGGCCTCCCTTATGATCTCCATGTGCATTGTATTGATATTGAAGGTCCTCCAAACCTTTTTCCTTTTTTCGGTGTCTTGACTTTGATATTCCCCTTTGGATTTTTCTTCTAAGGTCTCAAGCATAATGGGGGACTAGGTAGAGGGGTTTCCCTTTTCATCTTTGGGTTCCTCAGAGATGGGGGTCTTGAGCCTCTTTGTTGGTTCCAGACTGGGCCAGAAGAGGTGGAGAGTTATCATCACTGATCGTGAGATCAACAAAGAGGCAACCCGAGCAACCCCTCGTAGTGTTGAGGTTTTCCCCTGTGACCTATTCTAGCATTTTTTTTGGCTTCCTTATTTAGGTTGCCCTCCTCATCCTCTATATTCATGTCTTCCTCATTATCATTGTACTCCTCATCTGAGTTAATCTCCTTTCTATCCTACTTTTTCAAAGATTTTTCAATTTTGACTGAGCTCGAGGGTCTTTTCTCGGAAGGACCCATTTTTCAATTTTTTCTACTCTTCTTCCTCACTTTCCATAGAAAGAGAGCCCTCACTATTACCTGACGGGATGTAGTCTGACCCAGAATACTCACTGTTAGCTTTATTATCAACAATTTCTTTACCCAAAATTTGGGCTTTGAAGAAATCATAAATCAACAGTAACAAGCCTTCATGCAAGGCAAGGTTAGCTATGTTCTTCTCTCTAAAGCATTAATATTCTCATTTATTGAGGAATAGAGATAAAACGGGATGGAAATCTTTTTGTTTTGCATAAAGTGATTCAACAAGAAAAAGTGGTAGGTACAAATTCTATCAAACCTGGTATCCAAAGTGACGTATGAAATGAGTGCCTTGAGAATAAACTGCCATAGCATTTTCAGCCCCACAGGTTGATAGTAAGTTCTTGTCTTGACAATAGCCTTCTTCTCCTTGTCGTCTCTCACAAAATTGTTGACAACATTGTCAGAAATTTTACAATCCCTGTAAAAAAATTTCCTGATAATGGGGATGCTAGTGACCATGGAGATCACCTCCTCAGTGATAGTAAAGGATTTACCCTCTATCTCCACCATTCCTTCATTCTAGCTTTTAAAAAATATTTTGGTGATCTCCTTCCTGCTTCTGTGGAGTCTTTCTATGAAGGTGGTGATTTCGCCTTTCTGTAAGGTTTTGCAAACTTTAGTATGGTTCTTCCACTTCTTGCTATCATTCTCTAGCTCCCTTCTGTGTCTTTCCCCAACCATGGATATAGTTTGGGTGCTGGTAACTCTCTGGTAAGGAGGAGCCTTAATTCTTTATGTTTTTCTTACTACCTTAGTTCTTATCTTTTTAGATTTTTTCCTTTGAAGATAATTACAGTTCTTGGGAAAGGGAAACCAGAAAGCATGCGGAGGGGACGCGTAGTAATTTACCTTACTATCTCTCTTTTTCTTGTCATTAATATAATAACTCCTCCAAAAAACCCCTTTTCTTTCATGATTATCTTTTTTATTCCTTTGGTACTTTGGAGTTTGTCCCCATCATGAGGATCCCTTGCATCACCTGAGAAATTTTTGGCATGGTTCCACCTCATGTTGGCTTCCTTGTTGACTTCCATGTTGGCGATCCAATCAACAACCCAAGTGGCATCCCTAGAAATGTGATTAGAGTGGGTCGCTTCAAGTTTGTTTTGAATGGCCCACGGAGCATCGAATGTGTTGGCACTTTTGGTGATGTACAAAGATTCGGCTTCCAACCAGAGATGTTTGTCCCTCATTTTAAGGGTTGTGGTGAACTGGAGGGTCACACGGGCTTCTGCAAAGAGTTTGGTTTGAGATCCAAGGGGAAGGATGACATCAATGAAACCAAATCTGATTCCACCGTTGCCCAACTAGCTTCAGATCCCTTTGTTCACTCCATTGAAATTGGCTATAGACCAGCCATGCAGAAAAAAGATTCCTTTTGTTGTTCTCCTAAGCCGCATCCATGGTCTTTCCTTCTTCTTAGATGATTCCCTCTAACTTAATCATCAACATAATAATTTCTTGGTTTAAAAAAATATGTGTTATGTGATTCCTGATCGTGTTCCTAATGACATCCTGCTTGTATGAGCTGATGAGCCCACAGGGATTCCTTGGAGTGACTGTCATTTCTTACTAGGGGTGCAGGCTACCTGGATGGTTTTCTGAGTTCCATCTGCAATGTTCTTATTGGCTTCTTCTTTCCTGATCTAACTTGCTCTCTTCCTACCTAGGGATTTTAATTTTGCCCCAACATCAACTTTGTTTTTTCTCATGGTTTCTGTAGGAAAAACTAGAGAGGGGTCTCTGCTATTGGATCTCTTCTTATTTTGGACCTTGGACCAGCCCTCCTTTACATCTTTGTATTTCGCAAAGAGCTCTTCCATCTTGGTGAGCTACCTTGGGGAAATAATGCCCAGCATTTTTTCCATTTGTAGGACTTTATTTGATTCCTGTGTCTTAGGACTAGGGTGGGATTCATGAGGCAGGGTTGCCCTTAGGATTGTCCCTAATCAGACTGGAAAAGCATTCTTCCAATGGGGATTTGAGGGAATCTGAAACAATGGAAATGAAAATAAACCTAGGGCACAAGTTGCCTCCTTCCACTAGGCCATCTTCCTTGGTTTCTTCCATGGTATCTCGTTGAATGTTGACTTTCAGACCTATGCCTTCCAGACCTATGCCTTCTAAGGGAGGAAACTCCTCTCTAATATCTGTATTGTCCTGACTAGTCAATTCTTTGATGTTGTCATGTTGTCTTGTCGACTCCCCATCTGCTAATTTATCCTTTTCATCCCTAGTTTTGAGGATCTCAGGTAAGGTCTCTGGTTGATCATTTTTGTTCCACACTCTATGGGTGTTGGCCTCTTTACCCACCTGTGGTTTAGTGTTCTCCCTAGATGGGCCTGCCTTATCGCATCTAGTATTATTGCTTGATTTTTTCTTTCTTTCAGTGATTTTTACTTTCCTTTCCTTCTCTGAGTTTTGGAATGCAGGACACACTTTAGCTTTGTGTTTAACTTTCTTGCAAAGGAAGCAGGAAAATGGAACACTTTCATAATCTAGCTTCTGCACACATTTGCCCAGTTTGGATCAAAGCTCTATTATTTCTGGCATGTCTCGACCCTCTTCCACCCCTATGAAAATCTTGGCATAGGTGAGGTGACTTCTAGCTATTGTCGCTGGGTCTATCGAGAGCAGGGTACCAAAGGAGGTGGCTATTCCATTGAAGACATCTTCATTCCATAATTCCAGAGGAAGTTGTGGGAGTCTAACCCACACCAGGGCTTGGACAAAGAAAGAGTCATTGAGATCTAGCTTTGGTGTCCATTTTTGCAACGCCAGGGTTACTTTTCCTATAACCCAGGTACCCACACAAAGGATTTTGTCTAAGTCCTCCTTGCAAGAAAACTCAAAGGACAGAAATCCTCTTGCCATGGCTGAGACTTGGACTTGACCCTTTAAATCCCATTTATTTTTAGCAAAAATTCTAACAAGATCTATGTTAGGTCTAGACCCCACAAATTTTCCAACTAGAGTATGGTCCATTGAAGATATGTTATGATCAACCAGTTCATCGAGAATCTCTATGATGTATTTACCTTTCTCCTTATTAGATAAATCCTTAATGGAGGGGAAAGAGGACTTTCTTGTAGGTTTAACTCCAAAGAGAGTTGACCATCGATGATTAAGGGAAATTCCATTCTGATCACAAGCCTAAGTCTTTGTGACTATGGGGGATGTGGGAGGAAAAGCCAAATTTTCATCCCCCACCCCTACCTCCTTTCCTGGGTCTCCCCATCCTTTTTCTCTAGGTCTATAGGGTCCTGTTCTGCAGGAATGCCATCACCAAAGGATCCCACAGCCTGCAACTCTGGGTTCTTTCCCACCTTCAAATTCAAAAAACCTCTCACTCCTGCTCGTTCGCTTCCCATCTCTTTATTCAAGTACCTTTATCTCATTGTGTTGATCTTGGAGTATCTTGATAATTTTGATAGATCTTGAAGCTATCTCTCTTTCATTGTGTTAATGGTAAAACTCTTCCATTGCTCACTCACTTCAATTCTTTCCTTTATAACTCTTTTAATTTCTTGAATATTTCTAACAACGTTCTAATATAATTTTTTGGTTTAGCAATATAAACTATGTTTGAGATTTAGGGTCCAAAGTTGATAGTGTGAATAAAGCTAGCTTCTATGAGCTTCTCTATCTCAACCTTAACTAACAATACAATCTTGGGGTTCATTTTTTGAATCTTTTATTCAACTGATTTTCCATCGAAATGGAACAAAATATTATGGGTAAGAATTTCATGATTGATACCAACAATATACAAATAATTCCAAGAAAAGAGTTTAGTAAATTCAAGTAAGAGAGAAGAATGGTCATATTGCTCATTAGTATCTTGACATTTTCAAATGTAATCACATTTTTAGCATTATTTATATATATCAAGACATCTATAGTATCTCTTATAAGAAAATTATTACATCCAAGAACATCGTATGGATGGGAGAGTTATCAAGAGTCATTTCCAATATATCATTTGGTAATTTAACTCCTTTTTGAAAGATGTTATAGAATTAAAGATAGCAAATTTCCACAATCCATGGAATGTAATTGATATACATCTGGGTCAAATTGTGTGTAAATTATTAACATTGACATTTCGAATCATACTCCATGATCCATCATCAGAATAAAAGGGTATAAGAATGCTATAAAAATTAAACTATACAAATATCTGTGATTATAATGATATCGAAGAAGCTTATCATAAACTCCCTTATATTTAGCTAAGGAACCATCCAATGTAAAAAAGTTAAATGAAATTATTCTAGAAGTGGAACTTATGTCAATTTTGAGTATTAATTAGAAGAAAAGATTTAGAAAAAGCAGATATCATTTACATTGAGAGATGGTCAATGTGATTTTTTGGTGGAGTTTGAAAGATTGTAACCAAGATAAAATGAAGCTTCTTTCATGTAAGGTTCTAAGGAAACTTTCATTCCTTGTTGATTTGTGTAACAACCATTCCGTCTATATCCACTCTTAGAAAAGATATGGAAAAGAGGGCCATAAAAGTATGCCACTTTTGAAAGAGATTATGGAGCATCATAAGTCTCAATTTCAAATTCAACACATTTCAGTCTGACAAAGACCAATCTTATTTCACCATTGTGAAGTGCAGTTTCCACCTCAGCTCCACGCAAGCTTGGCCAAGTTCCACAATACTTCCTGCGTGCTCGTGCACTCCGCTTGTTCTTTGGAATCTATCTAACAAAGCGTTTTCGTGCTAACTTATGGTTCCACCATGGACATATCAATGGCGAGCATATCAACACAGCTCTGGAAAATCTGGAGCACGCAATGCAGTTTCAGCTGTTGATCTTTCCTTATGACTCATTTTGGGGACAACCTTGAGACTTAGAAATATTTGGACGCACTGGTTGAGCTAGTAACTAGGCCGAAGGGCCCAGAATTGAACGGGGCCTAAAACTTAAGGTGATGAATCAAATAATGGGTAATAGGACATAACCGGTCCACTTCAAAACATAACTCAAGCTTAGGACAAAAGCTAATGGTTTAGGGTTTAAGAAATACTGGTTCAGCTTAGCTTATTTTAATAAAGCTTATTAGATATCTACAGTTCATATTGATGATTGTGACATTTTTTCAATTAAATTATGTAAGAATTTTTCGCATCAATCTTTTAAGTTATATTCTATAGACTATCATCGAGATAAGGAAGAACAATTGAAAGAGAGAAAATAATAATTTGCAGACCAAGACTTAGTTAAAAAGAATAAAAGGGTAGAATTGAAAAAGAAGCACAAAATTTATAAAGAATCAAACACAAAATAAAACAAAAGATAAAAACAAAAGAAAAATAAAACCAAATAAAAAGAGAGAACTCTAATTTTGTAGAGTTTTAGACAAGAGAACATCAAAACATTAGGAGTGGCTTTACCAAATAGCATAATCATCATTTACCCAAATGAGGAAAGCCACTAGTTTATATATGAGTTACAAGATTAAAGTTAATAAAAAGTTGACATAAAACAGTTATAATTAAAAACTGACCCCAAATTTTTAAATGTTGATGCTAACAATTAAAATATTTAGAATTTTGAGAGATTTTTTAATATCTATGAAGCTAATCAGCATAGTCCCTCCAAAATAGGCTCTAGAAAAGTTTGATGTAAGATTTTAGTATCTTGATATTATATGTGATCCTAGTTTTTTAATTTGATGATGATTAAATGCAAAAAAAATATTTGAATTTTGACATAGGTAGGACTTGTCTTCTTGAATTGAAGGTTGAATTCCATGCTAGAAGTGGTCGTTATAAAAATCCTAGGGGAGTGGTAACTAAAGAAAGTGCTAAGGAGAGTGAAATCAAACTCACAATTAAGGAGTACAATTTATGACACTAAAAATATATGCTTAAGCTAGTCATTATTCTACTTATGATGTATATGAGCTAGACACTAATATGTATCGGTAATGTGCATGTATGAGCTAGTCACTATTGTGTATAAGTGATTTATGCTTTATCCAAACATTAATAATCATAGGACGATTGAATGATATGATTTTTATGTAAATTAGTGTGTATTTCTACCCTAATTATTAGTATAGAACCAACACTTACTAGAATGTGTTGTTATAATTTTATTGTTATTAAATAAATTTGAAAATATAACCTTAAAATATAGTCAAGATGTAAAAATATCTTACACAAGAGGAGAGGATGAATTCTCTATTACATTAGTGTATGAACTATAAGTCTTTGTTTCGTAACAAGGGATATATAGATAGAATCTTCACAAATGAACCTTCAAGATTTTGGTATGGGTTTAAGGATGATCCTAACACTGGGAGTATCATTTTCTATTGTAAACATGTGATCAATGAGATGCTTTCATCACCACGATGATGGTTGAATAATTTAAGAAGTTAGCACTTCTAGATTGGATAGAAGACATTTTTTTCTAAATGGTAGTTGTTATTAAAAAAAATAGTAACTAAAGGGTGGTTGTTACATTATGATCTTCAAAAGTATCTTATCATGTCAAGATTATATTTATTGGTCCAAACCAAATAGAAAAAATAGAAAAATAGGGAGAAATGTGGAGTGATTCGTTCAAGGACTTTCAAATGAAAGTTCCTTTGTTCAATTTCATGAACAAAAAATATGTTAAAATAATAAAATTTTCAAAACCCTTAGAATGAAGGTGTTTTTTAAATTTTTATCTCTTCAACAATGCATTTTTTTTAATGTCCAACAAGTGGGACACACTACTATGAGTCTACCACATAACATGTTAATATGCACCATTTATTGATTATTTCTATTTCTACCTCTCTCCCTAACCTATGCATGGTGTAGGAATGGATGTAAGTGTAGATAAATCATGAGAAAACCAATTTGTTTGCCACATATTCATTAATAGTGGTGCTAATATTTCTAGGTATTGTATTCAAATGGTGGTGTTTCATTTGGTGTGGATTATATGTGTTATTGCATAATTATACTAGCATTTCTTGTAGTGTGGGTGCTACTATGTCTCACATGAAGTAATATAGGTGCATATGTAGGAACACAAAATGTTGTTGGACCTTAGGTGATGATGTTGCATGATTTACATTTACCTTCACAATGAATTAATATATTTTAGATGTGTGCACCAAGGCATATAATTGTTGTAAAATTATAAATTTTAAATCTTGTTATTATGCTAGCATCAATGGTTTTGTGCAAATGATGCATTATTATGTATACATTGATTCTAAGTTGACCATCCATGACATCTATTACCTTTAGGTATTTAAATTGGATAAGGCTTCATGTGACGATGATAAAACTTTGATCACCTTAATTTAGGTTGATTTCTAACGATGCAAATCAAATTGAGATGAAATTTGGTCTTCATATTTGTTTTAATTACACTAATGTTATATTGCACTTATCTACTAATTTAAGGATTTCCTATTACATTGTGTAGATGTGATGCAAAAAAAACATGACTTTAATAAAGGACTATTAAGCAATTCTGTAATTAGGTAAAATCCCTACCCCTTATGCTTGGATCAATTAGATACACATAAAAAAAGGACATATCATGGTTGAGCTATAAACCCTTAATTTTTCATCTTGAATTTAAATAAGTACATGAAATCTTTATTAGGAAATCAACTGAATAAAGGTAAATTGTCAACAAAATTCTAAAATGAATCATAGATGAAACCAGTTATGGTTGTGTACAGTTTTTAAGATGGTCATGGAAATTTATAGGATAATGTACAAAAAGACCTTGACCAATAACAATATATTTGTGCGTGTACATATACATATACATATGCACACACACACGCGCGCGCGCGGGTGTGTGTGTAGAAAGAGAGAGACATGTATGTATGTGCATGTGCATGTGTACAATAGATATATGTATGTATGCATGCATACATGCATAACATAATCAAAAAATTATTTTCTTTAAAAATATAAATTTACATAAAATATTCTTAAGAAATATTAATAATTTATAATTTCTATGAAAAAATAACCATACAATATTAATATTTAAGAAATTATGACTATATTGATAACAATTCATATCTTCTTATACTATTTTAACTTTTTATCATAGTTTATATGTCAAAGAGTTGTACTTTTTTATCTCATTCATTGTTTGTCATTGAATGTTCTTGAGCTCTTGAGTTTATTTGCTATATTATTCTTTAAAAAATTATAAATATTTGTACACTTCAAAAACATGTAACAAATACTATAAAAATAAGATATAAAAACTACATAATTTATAATTTCTATAAAATAAGACATAAATCTACATAGAATATTCTTAAAAAACATTTATAATTAATGATTTCTATAAAAAATTAATCATATAATATTAATAAAAAAATATGACTACATTGATAACAATTCATATCATCTTTCTTATACTGTTTTAACTTTTTTATCATAATTTATATATGAAAGAGTTGTTTTTTTATCCCATTCAATGTCTGTCGTTGAATATTCTTGAGCTCTTGAGTTTATCTGACTAGTATTATTATACTATATTATTCTTTAAGAAATTATAAATATTTATACACATATCCATAATAACAGAAAAACCAATAACAAATATTATAAAAATAAGACATAAAAACCACAAACAAATAACTAAATGTGGGTTAAACAAATGCGAACCCATCAGGAATATTTGGTGAAAAAGAGTTTATCTCTGACAGTAACATGAGATCTGTGACATTGGATTGCAATCTTTTTGGAGAAGCTTCCAACCAAGCCAGATCCTGTGCTGCCAAGAGGAAAAGCAAAATAATATTTAAAGAGAATAGCTTTCCCTCTAATGTTTTCTCGCCTCGCCCTGGACCACGATTACTGAAAATGATGCAGTTTCTGCTTCCAAATAAAGAAATTAGACTGAAAAAACAAAGGCATATTGGCTTGAAAAGAACTTACCATGTCATTCATCCATCTTTATATTTCTAATTGTACACTCCGTTCTTGTAATTGAACGATGTTTACAGAGTAATTTGGCCCATCTCCATGTTTGTGATGTTTGACAGCATCAAACCCATCAACTGCTCCGAAGGCTACGCCAACCACGATGTATTTTGTTGTCTTCTGTTTGGCATACGCCTGAATATTTAGAACTCTTAACTTAACGTCTCCTTAGGTTTCTTCATTGAATGATGTGAAATGTAGGCTATAGATTTCTTTGAAGTGGGAATTATAAAGACTTGTCAAGGAATTATTCTGGGCATGCACTTATAAGCATTTGAGTATGGGAAAATCTCACGAATTCAGAAGATTTACTACATCTTGCAATAGCTTGCAAGTTCGCAAGCTCCTTCCATGCAATTTCTCGTCCACATCTATACCAACTCCTCCAAATCATGTCAATTCTGACAAGTCCTCTCATGATGAAGATATCAGAGGCAGATCCCATAATATGAGTGAGTTGTAGAACCGTTTTTCAGTCATTGTTGTCATGAGTTTTTCAGTCTATATTGTGTAAGTTTTTTTATCGATTTTTCATATCACAATCAGCAATTCATCACTCTATTTTTCTGTGGTGATGGATCACTGATCCAAAACATCCATACAAAAACATGTTCATAACTGACTTGAAAACAATCTTTTAAACATTGTTCAATTGTTCTTTCATTGGCTTTCTTTCATTCTGTGTTAGGATTATTGTCAAAATTCAATTCTTACAAGCTGTGTCTGGATTCAATTGTGTAGGTATTTTTACATAAACGTTTTGGATCTGTGTAATTTAAAATTCAATTCATCAAATTGGTCTGTGTAATTAAAATTAAGAATTATGTTTAAAATTCAATTCATCAAATTGGTCTGTGTAATTAGACTTAAGAATTATGTTGTATTCTAATTTCTTTTAAAGATTTAGAGTGTTTCTAGCGAAACCCATTTGCCAGTTTATCATGTAGTCTGCATGGGTGTGATCAGAAATTGTAGGCAATTTTTAAAATTCTCGAGCTTTACCTTGGATTTCAGTAAAAGTTTGGATAGCGGCTCCAGATGATAATGTCCAAGAATAAATGGATGGAATAGTTAAATCCAAGAAAAACCCTAAAATAAATTGGTCTGAATGAGTTCTTGATTTTGCAATCAAGAATTTCATTTTTTATTTGTTTATACTAGAAGATTATGGTTTCTAACACTTAAGAAGGAACTCTTTGGCTTTGATAGCGAGCAATAGAAGATGGAAGCCAACAGTAGAACAACTTGCAATACTAGAAGATGTCTACAACAGAGGAATTCAGAGTCCCACTTCTGACCAGATAGACCAGATTACCTCACGTCTCCGAGCTTATGGAGAAATACAAGGCAAGAATGTGTTTTACTGGTTTCAAAATCATAAGTGGAGTGACAGGCAGAAGAGAAAAAGAGATCCAGACCATGAGGCTGCACCTATAACAATAAAGATGTCTTCCTCTTCGTCAGATGCCAGTACTATAGAAAAGGTGACTATACTGCTATGAATATAGTATTTATTGCAAAACTGTCCTTTACAAAAGGGTATTAATACAATTGATTGTAAATTATGCAGTGTCTCTAGAAACCTATAAAAAGGTGTGTTTCCAACATCATATTTTTCCGAAGCAACAACTACCCAAATCACATCTTTGCCCTTCTATTTGTGTAGGAATCAGCAAGGTTGGATAAGGAGTGTGAAGTTGAAGAAGTAAAAGAGAGTGAATTCCCAAGGAAAAGATTAAAATTTGAACAAATAAGAGTGGACAGATCAGTTTGGATTAAAAATAAAGACAACAGTGGAGGAGGCTTAGATGAAACTATGGTCACTAAGGGACGCCATGAAACCATTGCATTGCGAACTCTGCAACTCTTTCCTCTTCACCCAACTTATGGAAATAGAGACAATAAAAGTGGAAAATGTGAACGACTAATTGATGAAAAGAAAGCTCCATTATAATTAGAACCAACTGTTCATAGATTCTGATAGAGGTGTAAAAGTGGGGACTAATGTAAGATTCCTGCTGTCATTCTTCTATCTCTTCAACGGCTTGTTATTATACGTTTAAAGTAGACATCTTGTAATTAATTTTATCTTGTGACAGAGGTTCCACACATATGTAAGTGGTTTCCTTAGATTTCTTGAGAAATAGAATGCGAGGTAGTTTACTCAATTGCCTTGGAAGAAACTAATGGACAAGTCCAAATGGGCATAATAAAAATGCATCTGAATTGCTTTTTGTTGTTCAGCTAAAACATGACTCAAGATTCATAAGAGCATAGCTTAATTAGTATACTTAAAAGGTAAAATTGACAAAAAGATATTGTATTTATTTATTTCAATATTCATAATAATATTATTGTATTATAATTAATTTTAAATTATTATTATATTTATGATATTTTAATTGATATTAATTATTATTAAGATATAATTATATTATTCTATTTGAATATATTTTTTAATTATATTTCTATTAAAGAAATAATTATAATTGCTATTATTATATGATTATATTTGTATGTTTCTATTAAACTCTTTAAAACAAAAACAAAATTGATACTACATTATTAATAGTATATTATCATTTTATTATATTTTTATTTTATATTCATTCTTCTCCTCACAAATCTATTGTATATAGGGACACATTCATAATAAAAAAATTTAAAATTAATAGTATAATATTTTTATTTTTCATATATTTAAGTGCTAAATTAAATGCTTCTATTTTTTCTTCATGAACATGTTTGCATTCATTATGGGTGTAATATGCCTTAGGTATGTACCTATGTTTAGGTTAATATAGGTAAAGTACCTCAAAAACATCATATCTATTCATTATTTCACTTAAAAAATAATTATATTATTATATTATCTATTTATTATTTCACTTCAAAAATAATTATATTAATATTAAAAATATTAAAATATTGTTAAGATATGATTATATTGTTATATTTTTTATATTATCTTGTTATGATATTTTTATATTTCTATTAAGCTAATAAAAATATACTAAATTATTTTTTTTATTTCTATGTCAAAGCAAAAAAAACATATTAGATTATCATATATTTCTATTTTTAGTTTATATTCCTTTAACAAAAAGTTAAATTTTCTGCAATCCTCATGGTTAATAATATTATTTCTAATCTATTATTGTACTACTATTCAATTATATTATATATTTAAAGAAATGTAGAGATATTCTTTTTTTTAATATACTTATCAAGAATATCAACATATTGATCTTCTAATAATAATAATATAGAATTTAAAAAATTAAATTAAATTACTTTTCTTTATAGATTTAAGTGTCACAAACACATCAAATTAAATGCTTTAAGTTTTTATGGACATTGTTTTGCATCCATATGTGAGTATAATGCTGGTTTACGAAATATAATAATCTGAATATAGCACTTCTCATATAGGATTGATTTATTTTATTGATTAGGTGTGTTATATGTTATGGTTAATCTCACTGTAGTATTAGAGAATATTTAAGAAAAATGAACTATTAATATTTAATAGATTATTAGGCTAACAAAAAATTAAAAGAAATATTATATATCTAGAGTAATTATGTTAGAGGAAATAGAAGAATTTAGGTCATAACTTAATTACAACAAAATAATTAAAAATGTTTAAAAACCTAGTTCGTACTGAAGAAGTTGAGCTCAATACATGTCCAATAATTATCCATGAAATTTCTCGTCCACATCTGTACCAACTCCTCCAAATCATGTCAATTCTGAGAAGTCCTCTGATGAAGATATTAGAGGAAGATCTTGAAAGGGATTGAAATGTGAGAAATTAAACAGCATATTTATAAACTAATTTACAAAATGCAAACACAAGATTTATCCTGGTTCACCACAAATTGTGGATACATCCAGACTGCAGAGTAATTAATTACAAATGAGCAGGAGCAGCAAATATAAAGGCTCCAGATTATTACATATGAAGAGTCTTTAGAATGAAGAGTCGTAATAAAATAGATAAGAAAACCATTATGACTATTGGCCTTCATTCCTCAACAAACTACCACCTGAAGGACAACCATGCTACAACTGATCACCCAATACCCTGCTGAAGTGGTGACTTATCTTTTCCTTCACAAGGCCAAGAGAAGTCCTTGCACAATCAAACTTCTCTTTGTCAACAACCTTGGTGAATATATCTGTCGGATTGATCTTAGTATCAATCTTAACAACTTCCAACTTTCCTTCTTCAACTGCATGATGAACAAAGTGAGCATGTGCCTCAATGTGCTTAGAGCGACATTGTGAAGAGTGATTATGACCCATGACGATAGCGCTACAACTATTACAAAATAGTTTATACTCATTTTGATGCACTTTCAAATCACCAAACAATTGCTGAAGCCAAATCATTTCCCTTGCACCTTCGGAAAGAGCTAAGTATTCAGCCTCAACTAAAGAAAGAGAAATGCAATGCTACAACCTTGAAGCCCACTGATGGCAGCTCCAGTAAACGTGAAGGTATATCCAGTGGTAGACCTTCATTTATCCAAGTCTCCAGCATGATCAAAATCGGTGTAACCTTGCAGCTAAACTTGATTTCCTCCAAAGCATAATGCATAATCTGAAGTTCCTTTTAGATACCTTAGTATCCACTTAAAAGCTTCCCAATGAGCTTTCCCGGGATTGCTCATGAACCTACTCACAAATCCCACTGCATGAGCAATGTCGGGGCAAGTAGAAACCATCGCATACATGATGCTTCTAACTGCGGATTTATACAGAATTTTCTCCATGAAGTCCTTTTCTTCTTGTGTTTTAGGACACAATTTGAAACTTAAGCAGAAGTGACTAGCAAGAGAAAGAGGAGCAACTTTAGCATCAACCATGCCAAACCTCTCAACAACTTTGTCAATGTATTATTTTTGAGATAATGTAATTTCCTTCTTCTTCCTATCTCTTGTGATTCTCATGCCAAGAATCTTCTTGGCTGCCCCTAAGTCCTTCGTGTCAAACTTTCTTGCCAATTTCTCCTTTAACTCATTAACTATTCTTTTGTTTGTGCCATCCACTAACATGTCATCAACATAAAGAAGGAGAATGATGAATTCACCATTAGGAAGTCTCTTGAAGTAGACACATGGGTCTAATTCACATCTTGTGAAATTGTTTTTAGCCATGAAGCGATCAAATTTTATGTACCACTATCTAGGAGCTTGTTTGAGGCCATACAAACTCTGATTTAGCTTGCAATAAAGGTGCTCTTGTCCCTTCTTAACGAATCCTTGAGGCTGCTCCATATATAGCTCTTCTTCTACATCACTGTGTAGGAATGTGGTCTTCACATAAAGCTGTTCCAACTCAAGATCCCATGTTGCTGCTAATCCCAAGACTATTCGGATAGTTGTCATTTTGACAATCGGTGAGAAGATCTCATTGAAATCTATCCCCTTTTCTTGATCAAACCCCTTTACCACCAATCTGGCCTTGAAACATTTTATGCCTTCATCTTCTTCTTTTATCTGATATACCCACTTGTTTCTAAGTGGTCTTCAATCTGGCGGAAGAGATACCAAGTCCCGGGTTTGATTTTTGAGTAAGGAGTCCATCTCCTCATGTATCACTATTTTCCATTTATCACTGTTAACGTCTTTGAGAGAAGCTTTAAATGTTGATGGTTCTACAAATTTTGAGACAAGAATAGAAGGTTCTGCTTCTTCAGCGAACAATAGCTCATAATCTGATTATTTGGCTCGCATTTTTCTTTGTCTGGTGGATCTTCTTAATTGACGTTCAATGCCTTCTATTTGATCTTGGACTAGCTCAAATCAACAGCCAGAAGTTGCAGCTCTTGGATGTTTGATTCCTTGTTTAGGGCCCTATTTATCTCCCTGCATAAGAGGCAGAGAAGGTGTGATGCCTTTACCAAAGGCTCTACCTGTAACTTCCCCCATTCCTTGTTTGACAATTCTCCATGTTGTAAACTGTCATCAGTGATTTGCCTAGCATGAATGCCAGGGATGTTGTCCCTGTCATGACTAGTCTCCTGAGAGATCTCTCTGCCATATTGAGGATCTTCCCTGCCATGAGTATTGTCTTCTATTTTGTGACTATACTCTTCTCTGTCGAGTTGTGCATTAACCCTGCCGAGTTGTGTATTATCCTACCTGTCACGATAACCGTGAGTGGTTTCCCTGCTGGCAGCGTGAGGAGATTGTTCTCTATCGTGGCTTTGGAGAAACTTATGGAGACTGTCGACACCTTGTTCTTTGTCGTGAAGTGTGTTGGGACTGTGAGACACATGACTTGGATTATCCCTGTCATAATTTGGATTATCGAGAGAAAGCTAGGACTGTCGATAGACACATTCTTGTTGGAGACTATCATGCCTGCCGTGAGCTGTTGCTTCTATGTCATAAGTTGTTTCATTCTAGATATGTGCTCTGTCACTCCTTCCATGAGGTGAGGCACTTTTACTCCTCCCATGAATGCCAATGTTATTGCCCCTTTCTTTACAACTGTCGTGGATGTGTTCTTCATTGCAATGTAGTGGCAGGGGATTGTGGTTTTGGTGCTGGAGACTCCCGCGAGTTTCATGAAGACCACTGTGTGTTGGTTCTCCTCTACCATGAACAATTTCATGAGTGCTAAGAAAGTTTTCCCTTGTGCCATGAGTGCCTTCCCAGTTGGCGTGAGTAGGAGATGTAGATTCAAAGCCATTTTGAGTACCGCCATATGAATGCCAATTAAGAAAATTTTCATTCATCAAGCTTTCTGATGAAGAACTTTGAGACTGCTGAGGCATTGAGGGTAGAACAGAAAATGGGGAATTTTTTGTGGGATTAACATGTGAGTAGATGGGATAATTCTAATTTCCATTATGGGTATGTGCAAGATCATGAGGGGCCAAACTATGCCCAAAAGTGGCAATGAAAAATCAGCAAATCAGGGTTAGTCAACTTGACGTGAAAATTTGAACTAGCTATCAACCTAATACCAAAAAGTTGTAAGAATAGAATCTATAGGAAATTGAATTTAGTTTCTAAAATACTAGGCCTTTTCTAAAACAAAATTAATATAATTGGTGAAAAGTATAGATTTCAATACAGCAGTACAAAAATTTCAGGAAAAAAATAAGAAGTAGGTGTATGTCTGACCACCTTAATCATCATCAAATGATAATATTTTTTTATAAGATTTAATATATAAGTAGTAGACTCATGTCTGGATGTGACGCATATTTTTTTGTAATTTTATTCCAAAAAAATAATTAATTATGAATTTTTTGCTACAACATTTTTAGAATAAAAAAACTTCCGTGTCTGACCACCTTTAACTCATTCAAAAATTTACAAAATTCAAATTTATTTTTTTTCTTATAGTAGGCGAAGCATAGAATGTGACACATTTTTTGGATTTCAGAAATGTTATACTGTTTGAAAGTTATAGTCATTTTTCAATCAGTATATAAATCAGCACTTTAGAGGTAGCTCAATTAGAAAATAACTAATAATTACTTACTGAATTCAAAATTTGACAGCAATTATATCGATAGAAAGCTCATAATATCCTTAAAATACCCTTTTCATTTTATCAAATTCGGGTGAAAAAAAAGTCATCAACTACATTGTCGAAGTTTGGAACTCAAAGAAACAGGAGAAAAGCACATATTTGAGACATTTCAATAGTTGACCATGTAGGTTTGGTGCACAAGGCAATACCAAGCCTAATCGGGTACCCGATATTTTCGAGTACCCGAAAAATGATGGTAGAATTTTTAATTTTCACTTTCCCTTCCCTCCACTTTCTCCCTCCCATTTCAGAATTTTTAATATATAGAATTTTTATATATTATCTAATATATAAAAAACTATATATTAGATATATTAAATATTTATAATATCAATTATATATTAAATATTATATAATATACATTTTACATTAAATATTATTTAATATATATTAATATTAAAACTATATATTATATATATTAAATATTATATATAATATACATTTTACATTAAATATTATTTAATTATATATTAATATCAAAAATAGATTCTGGTTGAACTGGACAATTGTACCATGCCTGTTGATAATTTGGTAGCTCAACAGAGTCATTGGGAGGATAAACAAGAACAATCGGATGAATCTTTGAACTGGTCGAAGATTATGGAGAGCAGGGAAGGGTTTGGTAAAATGAGCAGCTGTACTAGAAATTATGCAAGCACCGTAGAATGGACCACATTAATAAATTTAAAGAAGAGATCAGCGGTGACACGATATTATGAGGAAAGCCTTGCCATTTCGATGGTGCCACCTGGATATTATGAAGAATGTCTTGTCGCTTCAATGTCGGCACCGCCTCTATCTCAGACTTTCGCCATTGCTTCTCATCAATACTCTGAGATATGGCAGGGATTGCAGGCTTTTGCACAACATAGTCCATCATAAATTCTCTATAAATCATCATGCATTATAGTATTCTGCGTGTTTCTGAACAACTTACTCGAAGAATTTAATTTTCACCATAATTTTGGCTCCATGGATTTTCATTTTCCACTCAGAGAGAAGCTACGGATTGCAAGAATTTGATAAATTTGGTTTATCTCATTTTCTTTCTCTATCATTTCTGAGTAATACGATTTTGTTTTTGTCCGTCTTAAATGATTTCTCCTGAAGTTAATGAATTTTTTTAGATGATTTTGTCTGAAGTTAATGAAATTTCTTCCATGGATGCTAATGAAATCTCTTCCATGAATGCTGATAAGACATTTAAATTCAAAGTTAATAAATTCTATAGCTTGAATGTTCTTTGTTGTAGAAGATTATTTTCATGCTTTGTGATTCATGCAATTCATTAATAGTTTCATTCTTAACAGAATTCATAACTAGATTTTCCATAGTCAATTTTCTTCTTGATAGTTACAATATTTTCTCCTCAACTAAACATTTTTTAATCAATTGATATACAATCACATTTTTCTCTTGGCCAATCATGTGCACTCATGATTGAGCCTATAGATCCACAAAAGGATTGAAATCTGGATCTGGTGGAAGAGTAGTATAAGCAAGAAGTCATTCACTAACATCTCATCTTTATAAGAACTAAATTTGGATTCACTAGAAGCACTAAATAATCTGGAATGACCACTTTTGGGACATTGGATTGCTCAAGTGTGTCTTAAGGGCTCCTAGCACCCCTTCGGACACACTTGAGCATTCAAATGTGTCAAAAGGGGTCATGGGGACTCCCTAGGGGTCCTAGTATGCCTTATCATGCATTAGGACCCCTAGGGAGTCCCCATGACCCCTTTTGACACATTGGAATGCTCAAGTGTGTCTTAAGGGGTCTTAGGACACCTTCAGACACACTTGAGCATTCAAATGTGTCAAAAGGGGTCATGAGGGCTCCCTAGGGGTCCTAGTACACCTTATCATGTGTTAGGACCCCTAGGGAGTCCCCATGACCCCTTTTGACACATTTGAATGCTCAAGTGTGTCTTAAGGGGTCCTAGGACACCTTCAGACACACTTGAGTGTTCAAACATGTCAAAAGGGATCATGAGGACTCCCTAGGGTTCCTACTATGCTTTATCATGCGTTAGGACCCCTAGGGAGTCCCCATGACCCCTTTTGACACATTTCAATACTCAAGTGTGTCTTAAGGGGTCTTAGGACCCCTTTTCACACATTGGAATGCTCAAGTGTGTCTTAAGTGGTCTTAGGACCCCTTCGAACACACTTGAGAATTCAAATGTGTCAAAAGGGGTCCTCGGGACTTCATAGGGGTCCTAGTATGCCTTATCACATCTTAGGACCCCTAGGGAGTCCCCATAACCCCTTTTGACACATTTTAATGCTCAAGTGTGTCTTAAGGGGTCTTAGGATGCCTTCAGACACACTTGAGCATTCACATATGTCAAAAGGGGTCATGGGGACTCCCTAGGGGTCCTATTACACCTTATCACGTGTTAGGAACCATAGGGAGTCCCCATGACCCATTTTGACACATTTGAATGCTCAAGTGTGTCTTAATGGGTCTTAGGACCCCTTCAAACACACTTGAGCATTCAAATGTGTCAAAAGGGGTCATGGGGACTCCCTAGGGTCCCTAACAATTGATGAGGCATACTAGGACCCCTAGGAAGTCCCTAAGACCCCTTTTGACACATTTGAATGCTCAAGTGTGTCTTCAGGGGTCTTACAACCCCTTTTGACACATTGAAATGCTCAAGTGTGTCTTACAGGGTCTTAGGACCCCTTCAGACACACTTGAGCATTCAAATGTGTCAAAAGGGGTCATGGGGACTTCTTAGGGGTCCTAGTATGCCTTATCATGTGTTATGACCCCTAGGGAGTCCCCATCACCCCTTTTGATGCATTTGAATGCTCAAGTGTGTGGGACACACTTGAGCATTCAAATGTGTCAAAAGGGGTCATGGGGACTCCCTAGGGTTCCTACTATGCCTTATCACACGTTAGGAACCCTAGGGAGTCCCCATGACCCCTTTTGACACATTTGAATGCTCAAGTGTCTCTTAAGGGGTCTTAGGACCCCTTTTGACACATTGGAATGTTCAAGTGTGTCTTAAGGTGTCTTAGGACCACTTCAGACACACTTGAGCATTCAAATATGTCAAAAGGGGTTATGGGGACTCCCTAGGGGTCGTAACGCCTGATACAGTGTACTAGGACACCTAGGAAGTCCCCAAGACCCCTTTTGAATAATTTGAATGCTCAAGTTAGTCTTAAGGGGTCTGAGGACCCCTTTTGACACATTGGAATGCTCAAGTGTCTCTTAAGGGGTCTTAGGACCCCTTCAAACACACTTGAGCATTCAAATGTGTCAAAAAGGGTCATGGGGACTTCCTAGGGCTCCTAGTATGCCTTATCATGCATTAGGACCCCTAGGGAGTCCCCATAACCACTTTCAACACATTTGAACACTCAACTGTGTCTGAAGGGGTCCTAAGACCCCTTCGAACACACTTGAGCATTCAAATGTTGGAAAAGGGGTCATGAGGACTGCCTAGGGGTCCTAACACATGATAAGGCATAATAGGACCCCTACGAAGACCCCATGACCCCTTTTGACACATTGGAATGCTCAAGTGTGTCTTAGCGGGTCTTAAGACTTGTTCGGACATACTTGAGCATTCAAATATGTCAAAAGGGGTCGTGGCGGCTCCCTAGGGGTCCTAGTAACCTTATCATGCGTTAGGACCCCTAAGGAGTCCCCATGACCCCTTTTGACACATTTGAATGCTCAAGTCTATCTTGAGAGGTCTTAAGATCCCTTCAGACACACTTGAGGATTCAAATGTGTGAAAAGGGGTCATGGGGGCTCCCTAGGAGTCCTAGTATGCCTTATCACGCGTTAGGACACCTAGGGAGCCCCCATGACCCCTGTTGACACATTTGAATGCTCAAGTGTGTCTTACGGGGTCTCAGGACCATTCAGACACACTTGAGCATTCAAATGTGTCAACAAGGGTCATGGGGACTTCCTAGGGGTCCTAGTTTGCCTTATCACACGTTAGGACCCCTAGGGAGTCCCCATGACACCTTTTGACACATTTGAACGCTCAACTATGTTTGAAGGGGTCATAATACCCATTAAGACACACTTGAGCATTTAAATATGTTAAAAGTGGTCACGGGAACTCCCTAGGGGTCCTAGTATGCCTTGTCACATGTTAGGACACCTAGGGAGTCCCCATGACCCATTTTGACACATTTCAATGCTCAAGTTTATCTTAAGGGGTCTTAGGACCCCTTTTGCACATTACATGCTCAAGTGTGTCTTAAGGGGTCTTAGGACCCCTTGCGACACACTTGAGTGTTCAAATGTGTCAAAAGGGGTCATGGGGACTCTGTAGGGGTCCTCCTAGACCTTATCATGTGATAGGACACCTAGGGAGTCCCCATGACCCCTTTTGACACATTTCAATGCTCAAGTGTGTCTTAAGGGGTCTTAGGACCCCTTCAAACACACTTGACTATTCAAATGTGTCAAAAGAGGTCTTTGGGACTTCATAGGGCTCCTAGTATGCCTTATCATGTGTTAGGACCCCTAGGGAGTCCCCATAACCCCTTTTGACATATTTTAATGTTCAAGTGTGTCTTAAGAGGTCTTAGAACCACCTCGGACACACTTGAGCATTCAAATATGTCAAAAGGGGTCATGGGGACTTCCTAGGGGTCCTAGTATGCCTTATCATGTGTTAGGAACCCTAGGGAGTCCCCATGATCCCTTTTGACACATTTGAATGCTCAAGTGTGTCCGAAGGGGTCCTAAGACCCCTTCGGACACACTTGAGCATTCAAATGTGTCAAAAGGGATCATGGGGACTCCCTACGGGCCCTAACACTTGATAAGGTGTATTAGGACCCATAGGAAGTCCTCAAGACCCCTTTTGACACATTTCAATGCTCAAGTGTGTCTTCAGGGGTCTTAGGACCCCTTTTGACACATTGGAACACTCAAGTGTGTCTTACCGAGTCTTCGGACCCCTTCTGACACACTTGAGCATTCAAATGTGTCAAAAGATGTCATGGGGACTTCCTAGGGGTCCTAGTACACCTTATCACGTGTTAGGACCCCTAGGGAGTCCCCATGACCTCTTTTGACACATTTGAACACTCAAGTCTATCTTAAGCAGTCTTACGACCCCTTCGGACACACTTGAGCATTCAGATGTGTCAAAAGGTGTCATGGGGACTCCCTAGGGGTCCTACTATGCCTTATCATGCGTTAGGACCCCTAGGGAGTCCCCATGACCCTTTTTGACACATTTGAATGCTCAAGTGTGTATTAAGGGGTTTTAGGACCCCTTTTGACACATTGGAACATTCAAGTGTGCCTTAAGGGGTCTTAGGACCCCTTAAGACACACTTGAGCATTCAAATGTGTCAAAAGGGGTCTTGGGGACTTCCTAGGGGTCCTAGTACACCTTATCACATGTTAGGACCCCTAGGGAGTCCCCATGACCCCTTTTGACACATTTTAACACTAAAGTGTGTCTTAAAGGGTCTTAGAACACATTCGGACACACTTGAGCATTCAAATGTGTCAAAAGGGGTCATGGGGACTCCGTGGAGGTCCTAGTAAGTCTTATCACACGTTAGTACCCCTAGGGGCTCCCCATGACCCTTTTTGATACATTCAAATCATCACGTGTGTCTTAAGGGGTCTTATGACCCCTTTGAAAACACTTGAGCATTCAAATGTCTTAAAAGGGGTTATGGGGACTCCCTACGGGTCTTAAATCCTGATAAGGCATACTAGGACCCCTATGAAGTCCCAGAGACCCCTTTTGAAATATTTTAACTCTCAAGTGTGTCGTAAGGGGTCTTAAGACCCCTTTTGACACATTGGAACACTCAAGTGTGTCTTAAGGGGTCTATGGGCACTCCCTTGGGGTCCTAACACATGATAAGGTGTACTAGGACCCCTACAGAGTCCCCACGACCCCTTTTGAAACATTGAAATGCTCAAGTGTGTCTTAAGAGGTCTTAGGACCCCCTCGAACACACTTGAGCATTCGAATGTGTCAAAAGGGGTCATGGCGGCTCCCTGCGGGTCCTAGTGCACCTTATCACATGTTAGGACCCCTAGGGAGTCCCCATGACCCTTTTTGACACATTTGAATGCTCAAGTGTGTCTTAAGGGGTCTTAGGACCCCTTCGGACACACTTGAGTGTTCAAATGTGTCAAAATTGGTCATGGGGACTTCCAAGGGGTCCTAGTATGCCTTATCAGGCATTAGGACCCCTAGAGAGTCCCCATGACCCCTTTTGACACATTTGAATGCTCAAGTGTATCCGAAGGGGTCTTATGACCACTTCAGACACACTTGCACATTCAAAAGTGTCAAAAGGGTTCATGGGGACTCCCTAGGGGTCCGATTAGGCCTTATCACGCATTAGGAACCCTAAGGATTCCCCATGACCCCTTTTGACACATTTGAATGCTCAAGTGTGTCTTAAGGGGTCATAAGACCCCTTAAGACACACTTGAGCATTCAAATGTGTCAAAAGGGGTCATCGGGACTCCCTAGGGGTCCTAACACCTGATAATGTATACTAGGACCCCTAGGAAGTCCCCAAGACCCTTTTTGAAACATTTGAATGCTCAAGTGTGTCTTGAGGGGTCTTAGAACCCCTTTTGACACATTGGAATGCTAAAGTGTGTCTTAATGGGTCTGAGGACCCCTTCGGACACACTTTACCATTCAAATGTGTCAAAAGGGATCATGGGCACTTCCTTGGGGTCCTAGTACACCTTATCACACGTTAGGACCCCTAGGGAGTCCCCATGACTCCTTTTGACACATTTGAATGCTCAAGTGTGTCTGAAGGGGTCTTAGGACCCATTTAGACACACTTGGGCATTCAAATGTGTCAAAAGGAGTCATGGGGACTCCCTAAGGGTCCTTACATGTGATAATGTGTACTAGGACCCCTACAGAGTCCCCATGAACCCTTTTGACACATTAGAATGTTCAAGTGTTTCTCAAGGGGTCTTAGGACCCATTTTCAAACATTAGAATGCTCAAGTACCTCTGAAGGGTTCTTAGGACCCTTTCGGACACACTTCACTATTCAAATTTTTCAAAAAGAGTAATGGGGATTTCTTAGGGTTCCTAGTATGCTTTATCACATGTTAGGACCCCTAGGGAGTCCCCATGACCCCTATTGAGACATTTGAATGCTCAAGTGTGTCTTAAGGGGTCTTAGGATGCCTTTGGACACACTTGAGTGTTCAAATATGTCAAAAGGGGTCATGGGGACTCCCTAGGAATCCTAAAGCATGTTAAGGCATACTAGGACCCCTACAAAGTCCCCATGACCCCTTTTGACACATTGCAATGCTCAAGTGTTTCTTAAGGGGTCTTAGGACCCCTTTTGACACATTAGAATGCTCAAGTGAGTCTAAAGTCCCCATGACCCCTTTTGACACATTTGAATGCTCAAGTGTGTCCAAAGTTGTCTTAAGACCCCTTAAGACACACTTGACCAATCATATGTGTCAAAAGGGGTCATGGGGACTCCCTAGGGGTCCTAACACATGATAAGGCATACTAGGACCCCTAGGGACTCCCCATGACCCCTTTTGACACATTTGAATTCTCAAGTGTGTCTTAAGGGCTCTTAGGACCCCTTCAGACACACTTGACAATTGAAATGTGTACAAAGGGATCATGGGGACTCCCTAGGGGTGCTAGTACACCTTATCACATGTTAGGACCCCTAGGGAGTCCCCATGACCCCTTTCGACACATTTGAATGCTCAAGTGTATCTTAAGGGGTTTTAGGACCCCTTTTAACACATTAGAACACTCAAGTGTGTCTTAAGGGGTATTAGGACCTCTTCAGACACACTTGAGTGTTCAAATGTGTCAAAAGGCATCTTTGGGACTCCCTAGGGGTCCTAGTACTCCTTATCATGCATTAGGACCCCTAGAGAGTTCCCATGACCCCTTTTGACACATTTTAATACTCAAGTATGTCTTAAGTGGTCCTAGGCCCCTTCGAAAACACTGGAGCATTCAAATGTATCAAAAGGGGTCATGGGGACTCCCTAAGGGTCCTAGTACACCTTATCAAGCATTAGGACCCCTAGGGAGTCCCCATGACCCCTTTTGACACATTTGAATGCTCAAGTGTGTCTGAAGGGGTATTATGACCCCTTTGGACACACTTGAGCATTCAAATGTGTCAAAAGGGGTCATGGGGACTCCCTAGGGGTCCTAACGCCTAATAAGGCATACTAGGATCCCTAGGAAGTCCCCAAGACCCTTTTTGAAACATTTGAATGCTCAAGTGTGTCTTAAGGGGTCTTAGGACCCCTTTTGACACATTGGAATGCTCAAGTGTGTGTTAAGGGGTCTTAGGACCCCTTTGGACACACTTGAGCTCTCAAATGTGTCAAAAGGGGTAATGGGGACTTCCTAGGGGTCCTAGTATGCCTTATCATGCATTAGGACCCCTAGGAAATCCGCAAGGACCCCTAAAGACACACTTGAGTTCAAATGTGTCGAAACAGGTCATGGGGACTCCCTAGGGGTCCTATGCATGATAAGGTGTACTAAGACCCCTATGGCATCCCCATGACCCATTTTGACACATTGGAATGCTCAAGTCTATCTTAAAGGGTCTTATGACCCCTTCAAACACACTTAAGCATTCAAATGTGTCAAAATGGGTCATGGGGGCTCCTTAGGGGTCCTAGTATGCTTTATCACACATTAGGACTCCTAGGGAGTCCCCATGACCCCTTTTGACACATTTGAACACTCAAGTGTGTCTTAATGGGTCTTAGGACCCCTTCGGACACTCTTGAGAATTAAAATTTGTCAAAAGGGGTCATGGGGGCTCCCCAAGGGTCTTAGTATGCCTTATCACATGTTAGGACCCATAGGGAGTCCCCATGACCCCTTTTGACATATTTGAACTGTCAAGTGTGTCTTAAGGGGTCTTAGGACCCCTTCGAACACACTTGAGTGTTCAAATGTGTCAAAATGGGTCATAGAGACTTCCTCAGGGTCCTAGTACACCTTATCACATGTTAGGACCTCTAGGGAGTCCCCATGACCACTTTTGACACATTTAAATGCTCAAGTGTGTTTAAAGGGGTCATAGTACCCTTTAAGACACACTTGAGCATTTAAATGTCTTAAAAGGGGTCATGGGGACTCCCTAGGGGTCCTAGTATGCCTTATCATGTGTTAGGACCCATAGGGAGTCCCCATGACCCATTTTTACATATTTCAATGTTCAAATTTGTCTTAAGGGGTCTTGGGACCCCTTTTGACACATTGAAATGCTCAAGTGTGTCTTACGGGGTCTTAGGACACCTTTGGACACACTTGAGCCTTCAAATGTGTCAAAAGGGGTCATGGGGACTCCCTAGGCATCCTACTACGCCTTATCGCTTGTTAGGACCCCTAAGGAGTCCCAATGACCCCTTTTAACACATTTCAACACTCAAGTGTGTCTTAAGGGGTCTTTGGACCAATTTTGACACATTGGAATGCTTAAGTGTGTCTTAAGGGGTCTTAGGATCCCTTCGAACACACTTGAGAATTCAAATGTGTCTTAAGGGGTCTTGGGACCCCTTCAAACACACTTGAGCATTCAAATGTGTCAAAAGGGGTCTTGGGGACTTCCTAGGGGTCTTAGTATGCCTTATCATGTATTAGGACCCCTAGGGAGTCTCCATGACCCCTTTTGACATAGTTTAATGCTCAAGTGTGTCTCAAGGGGTCTTAGGACCCCTTGAGACACACTTGAGCATTAAACTATGTCAAAAGGGGTCATGGAGACTCCCTAGGGATCCTAGTATGCCTTATCACATGTAAGGACCCTTAGGGAGTCACCATGACCACTTTTGAGATATTTGAATGCTCAAGTGTGTCTTAAGGGGTCTTATGACCCTTTTGGACATACTTGAGCATTCAAATGTGTCAAAAGAGGTCATGGGTATTCCCTAGGGGTCCTAACACCTGATAAGGCATACTAGGACCCCTAGGATTTCCCCAAGACCACCTTTGACACATTTGAATGCTCAAGTGTGTCTTAAGGGGTCTTAGGTCCCCTTTTGACACATTGGAATGCTTAAGTGTGTCTTAAGGGGTCTTAGCCTGATAAGGCATACTAAGACCCATAGGATTTCCTGAAGACCCCTTTTGACACATTTGAATGCTCAAGTGTGTCTTAAGGGGTCTTAGGACCCCTTTTGACACATTGGAATGCTCAAGTGTGTCTTCAGGGGTCTTAGGACCCATTCGGACACACTTGAGCATTCAAATGTGTGAAAAGGGGTCATGGGGACTTCCTAGGGGTCCTAGTATGCCTTATCACATGTGAGGACCCCTAGGGAGTCCCCATGAGCCCTTTTGAGATATTTGAATGCTCAAGTGTCTTAAGGGGTTATAAGACCCCTTCGGACACACTTGAGTATTTAAATGTGTCAAAAGGGGTCATGGGTACCCCCTAGGGATCCTAATGTGAGATAAGGCATACTAGGACCCCTACAGAGTCCCCATGACCCCTTTTGACACATTAGAATGCTCAAGTGTATCTTAAGGGGTCTTAGGACCCCTTTTGACACATTAGATTACTCAAGTGTGTCTTAAGTGGTCTTAGGACCTCTTTGGACACACTTGAGCATTCAAATATGTCAAAAGGACTCTTGGGGACTTCCTAGGGGTCCTAGTACACCTTATCACAAGTTAGGACCCCTAGGGAGTCCTCGTGACCCCTTTTGATACATATGAATGGTCAAGTGTGTCTTAAGGGGTCATAAGGACTGCCTAGGGGTCCTAACGGATGATAAGGTATACTAGGACCCCTAGGGAGTCCCCATGACCCCTTTCGACACATTTGAATGCTCAAGTTTGTCTTAAGGGGGACCCTTTAAGACACACTTGAGAACTCAAATGTGTCAAAAGGCGTCATGGGAACTCCCTAGGGGTCCTAACATGTGATAAGGGGTACTAGGACCCCTAGGGAGCCTCAATGACCCCTTTTGACATATTTGAATGCTCAAGTGTGTCCAAAGGGGTCCTAAGACCCCTTAAGACACACTTGAGCATTTTGATGTGTCAAGAGTGGTCATGGGGACTCTATAGGGGTCCTAGTATACCTTATCACTCATTAGGACCCCTAGGGAGTCCCCATGACCCCTTTTTACACATTTGAATGCTCAAGTGTGTTTGAAGGGATCCTAAGACCCCTTAAAACATAGTTGACCATTCAAATGTCTGAAAAGGGGTCATGGGGACTCCCTAGGGGTCCTAACATGTGATAAGGCATACTAGAAACCCTAGGAAGTCCCCATGACCGCTTTTAACACACTTGAACACTGAAGTGTGTCTGGAGGGGTCTTAAGACCCCTTCAGACTCACTTGAGCATTTCAATTTGTCAAAAGGGGTCCTAAGACCACTTAAGACACACTTGAGCATTCCAATGTGTTAAAAGGGATAATGGGGACTTCGTAGGGGTCCTAGTATGCTTTATCATGCGTTAGGATCCATAGGGAGTCCCCATGACCCCTTTTGACACATTTGAATGCTCAAGTGTGTCGGAAGGGGTCCTAAGACCCCTTAAGAGACACTTGAGCATTCAAATGTCTCAAAAGGGGTCATGGGGACTCCCTAGGGGTCCTAACACATTATAAGGCATACTATGAACCCTAGGATGTACCCATTACCCTTTTGACACATTTGAATCCTGAAGTGTGTCCAAAGGGGTCCTAAGACCCCTTTAGATGCACTTTAGCATTCCAATGTGTCAAAACAGGTCCTAACACCCCTTATGACACACTTGAGCATTTCAATGTGTCAAAAGGGTTAATGGGGACTCTGTAAGGGTCCTAGTACACCTTATCACACATTAAGACCCCTACGGAGTCCCCATGACTCCTTTTGACACATTTGAATGCTCAAGTGTGTTTGAAGGGGTCCTGGGGACTCCTTTTGACACATTTGAATGCTCAAGTGTGTCTGAAGGGGTCTTAGGACCCCTTTAGACACACTTGAGCGTTCAAATGTGTCAAAAGGAGTCATGAGGACTCCCTAGGGGTCCTAACGTGTGATAAGGTGTACTAGGACCCCAAGGAAGTCCCCATGACCCCTTTTGACACATTTGAATTCTAAAATGTGCCTGAAGGGGTCCTAAGACCCCTTAAGACACACTTGAGCATTCCAATGTGTCAAAAGGGGTCCTAAGACCCCTCAAGACACACTTGAGCATTCAAATGTTTCAAAAGGGGTCTTGGGGACTTCCTAGTATGCCTTATCAAGTTTTAGGACCCCTAGGGAGTCCCCATGACCCCTTTTGATACATTTGAATGCTCAAGTGTGTCCAAAGGGATCATAATACCCCTTCGGACACACTTGAGAGTTCAAATGTGTCAATAGGGGTCATGGGGACTCCCTAGGGGTCCTAACACTTGATAAGGCATACAAGGACACCTAGGGAGTCCCCATGACCCCTTTTGATACATTTGAATGCTCAAGTGTTTCCAAAGTGGCCTAAGACCCCTTAAGACACCATTGAGTGTTAAAATGTGTCAAAAGGGGTCATGTGGACTCCCTAGGGGTCCTAACACGTGATAAGGAGTACTAGGACCCCTAGAGAGTCTCCAAGACCCCTTTTGACACATTTGAATGCTCAAGCATGTCTGAAGGGGTCTTAATACCCCTTAAGACACACTTGAGTGTTCTAATGTGACAAAAGAGGTCCTAAGACCCCTTAAGACACACTTGAGCATTCAAATGTGTCAAAAGGGGTCATGGAGACTCCCTAAGGGTCCTAACATGTGATAAGGTGTACTAGCACCCCTAGGGAGTCCCCATGATCCCTTTGTACACATTTGAATGCTCAAGTGTGTTCGAAGGGGTCCTAAGACCCCTTAAGACACACTTGAGCATTCAAATGTGTCAAAAGGGGTCATGGGGATTCCCTAGGGGTCCTAGTATGCCTTATCATTCGTTCGGACCCCTAGGGAGTCCCCATGACCCCTTTTGACACATATGAATGGTCAAGTGTGTCTTAAGGTGTCTTAGGAACCCTTCAGACACACTTGAGCATTCAAATGTGTCAAAAGGGGTCATGGGGACTTCCTAGGGGTCCTAGTACACCTTATCTTGTGTTAGGACCCCTAGAAGGTCCCCATGACCCCGTTTGAGACATTTGAATGCTCAAGTGTGTTTGAAGGGGTCCTAAGACCCCTTAAGACACACTTGAGCTTTAAAATGTGTCAAAAGGGGTCATGGGGACTCCCTAGTTATCCTAGTACACCTTATCACTCAAAAATGGTAGAGAAAGAAAATGAGATAAACCAAATTTATCAAATTCTTGCAATCCACAGCTTCTCTCTGAGCACAAAATGACAATTCATGGAGCCAAAATTATAGTGAAAATTAAATTCTTCGAGTAAGTCATTCAGAAACACACAAAATATTATAACTCATGATGATTTATAGATAATTTATGATGGACTATGCTGTGCAAAAGCTCACAATCCTTGCCATATCTCAGAGTACTAATGAGAAGCAATGGTGAAAGTTAGAGATAGAGGTGGTGCCGACATTGAAGTGGCAAGACATTCTTCATAATATCAGGGTGGCACCCTCAAAATGGAAAGGCTTTCCTCATAATGTCATGCCGCCGCTGATCTCTTCTTTAAATTTATTAATGCGGTCGGTTCTACGATGCTTGCATAATTTCCAGTACAGCTACCCATTTTACCAAACCCTTCCCCGCTCTCCATAATCTTTGACCAGTTCAAAGATCCATTTGGTTGTTCTTGTTGAACCTCCCAATGACTCTTTTGAGCGATCGGATTATCAAAAGGTGTGGTACAATTGTTCAGTTCAACCAGAATCTATTTCAAGAACCTTTGCAATTTAGTGTTCTGGTTGAAAAAGCAAGGAAAGATACCATTTCACAGCCACAGGTGGTGGAAACAAAGTGATTCTCTTGCCGTTTGCTTCGGTAATCTGCCTCCATTGAACTATTCTTCAAAGCCTCCATTTCTACGTAGCTAGGGTTTATGGCGCCTATTAAAGGAACAACTATGCCCCTGTAGGGACTCATGCTCATGCTCAGAATCATATTATTGTCATGCATTCCCTAACATTTAATTCAAAGATTTAGCCTGCTGCCTTTAAAGACCTAGAAGAAATGGAAAATAAAAATTAGTATATAATACATTGGTATATTATACATTAGTACATTAGTATATAATACATTAACTAGTATATAATAATACATTATATATATTAACTAGTATATAATAATACACTATATATATCATATGCCTCTTATATATATATATATATATATATATATATATATATATATATATATATATATATATATATATATATATATATATATATATATATATATATATATATATATATATATATATATATATATATATATATATATATATATTATGTACATTAATATATTTAAAAGTTCAATTTTTTTCATTTGCTCCAGTCCTTTTTTTAATCTGCCTTGGAATATCGGGTACCTGATATGAAATTGGATACCCGATTTTTGGTAGGTAATATTTGACAAAAATATTCCCTGTCCCCACAGACTAGACAATCACGAGATTTTATACTTTTTTCACACGTTGCAAAAAAAAAAAGTGATTTGGGGCCCATTGTTTGATTTTTGTCGACTTGTGGTCTCACCATGGGAAGCAGCAATCATCGAAAGGCTAAGTGTAAGAGGAAGCTGACGGATGAAGAAATTCAAGCATATAGGGAAAAGGATAAGGAAAATCACCAAAAAAGGAGAGAAAGTATGTTAAACATTAATCAATCAGACCCTGTAAATGTAGTTATAAGTGAAGAGGATGTTGAATTTGAAAATGTACAGATGGAGATTGAAAATGTAGACTTCGAGAATGAAAATGTTGCACAAGAACCACATGAATATTAGACATCTCCAAATTATATGCAAAATGAAGTCCCTTGCAATCAAGATAATCAAACTTCAAATCTGGGGCTTTCAAGAAGACCTAAATGGTTAATTGAAATTGAGGAGAACATTATGAATAATTGGGAAGGAAAGAGGTCACATAGAACCATTAGGTTGCGGGCTTCAAGACTTTATGATCATTTTTTTGGAAACAAGACATTGGTTGAGCAATGTCAAATTTTTGTGCAGTTGTTAAAGATGCAAAAGATGAGACCTGTGCTTGTGAAATTGAAGATTCGAGTGAACAAAAAAATGGAGAGAAATGCCATTGTTGTGAAGAATCTTTTCAATGCTCTCAATAGCATTGGGAAGACTATTAGAGAAAAAGATAAGAGAGTTTCTCAGAGGATTATTACAACCTCCTTAGTAAGTCATCAATTGAGAAAGGCTCGTTTGATGAGACAAACTTTTGTTGACCTTAATATAGACCATAAAACTATGGGTAGAGCACTTGTAGGAAGAGAAAGACTTGATGATCCACTTCAAATTGATACATGGGCTTATGGTGGGAGACTTCCACATTTCGATAAGAAGCTAATAGATGTTGTCAAGGATGAAATTCAACAATTTTGGGATGCTAACTCAAGAGTGTCACCAAATGTGAAGGATGTCTTGAAGTTGAGAGTTGGAAATCGAGACCGCATTCCACATCCTAAACATTATGTGGAGGTAATTCAAACAATGTTGTATAAAAAAATTTGTGAGACACATCCAACATTGAAAATATCACAAAGGTCTTTTGAATCCGTGAAGCCATTTTATTGTGTACCCCTTAAGATTCAGAATACATGTTGTTGCAAATATCATGTTGAGTTTTCAATGCATCATGAATTATTACAGTGGTGCAAGTGGTCTTCTCCAAATCATCAAGAGACTTGCTAGATCAATTTTTATGTCATAGAGATGATGGTTGTTTATTTTATAAAAAAGATTTCTTAAATGCCAAGTGCTCAAAATGTGGTGGCTTGTCCAAGTTTAGAAAATGTTTTCATGAGAGTTTGGAACACAATTTTGGAAAGACACTTATCCAAAAAAAGGTATATGAAATGGTGAAATATACATTGAAGAGTGGAGGTGAAGGCTCTAGATGTGAGTTAGTTGCAAAAGAATACAATGTTGCTGATTTTATCTCAGATTTCAAGACAAATCTTTTTTACAAGTATGCAAGGCATAGTCATAGGTCTCAATGGTTGGATCAACAATTCAGGACATGTAAGGACACTTTCCCCATTGGAACTATTATATCCATTGTAGACTTTACGGAGAACTATACATTGCAGCCCCAAAATGAGACTCAAGCTCAATATTACAATTCCATTCAAGTTGCTATTTTTGTACACATCACATATAGACATTCCCCTGATAGCACAAAAGATGAGTGAAAGATAATCAGAGAGTACCATTTTTATATGAGCGATGATAGGTCTCACTCTCATGAGTTTGTTCAACATTGTTTCCAGAACTATTTTGACTTCTTGCAGGAAAATGGTATTGCTATGGATAGGCATCTCATTTGGTCGGATAATTGCATCATTCAATTTAAGAATACCAGAATCTTTTATTGGCTATGTAGAATGCATGTGGAGAGAGGTGTACCTCATATTTGGAGTTTTTTTTAGTTAGGGCATGGGAAAGGGGAGCATGACGGAGCAGGTGTGTGTGTGAAGAGAGCTGTAGTTAAGGAGTAATTGAGGATTTTAGGTGTTGTACTTCTTGATGCTTGTTCTATTGTTGATTGGTGTACTTTAGCATTGTCACAGGGGGGGACTCTTGATTCTACAATGCGTAGATTCTTTTGGTTGGTTGAGGAGGGAACTATAGGAGATAGATTGGATTGTCAAATAGTGAAAGACTCTTAAAAGATGCATTCATTCCGAAGCTCCAATAGTAGTACATGGACCATTTGGACGTGAGAGTTGGCTTGTTTTTGCCCCATGTGTTTTCAATATGATTGGGATCATTACAAGTCAAGTGATTGGGTGGATACAGGGGTTCCATAGTATCTAACTCCTTTATCTTTGACACTCTCTATAAGAAATGATGACATGGACACTTTAGTTGACTATGACCATCTTTCAGATCTTTTGACGCCAAAAAATGTTTTTGCATTGGTTGCACCATAGGGGAATGATGAGAGGTCAGATTATTGGTTAGCACATTGTGTACAAGGTAAACATAAGCTTGTACAATCGATGACAGATGGTGATGGGTTCACATATCCTACTGGTTCAGTTGTTGTTGTGGGAACATGGCTACAAACATACATGATTAGAAAGAATGGAATTCCTACATTTGAAGACTATGAGAAGCACAAAACTATTCTCATGTATTCACACCTTGTTATAGCAAAAAATGTCAAGTTGTCAAAGCATAAAGGAAGACCAAAGACAAAAGAACTTTGGACTATTAGTACTACTGATCATGAAGCACTATTGGAGACCCTAAAGCAAAGAGATGACCCTTCAAGAACACTTGACTAGGTAATAAGTTAACTTAGTGCATTGTTTTCTAAGTTCATTAAGCTTAATTTCAATACATTAATTTCACCTTTCTTAGATTGTATTTTGAGTCAATAAACTTGGTTTTGTATGTGGATTGTAACTTGTGCAGGAGCACCTATGAAGATGCCTACGGTCACCATGGATCCAATCAAAGATAGAAGGACAAAAGGATCCTTAATGGTTAATTGAGATCTTTTGAAGCCTATAATGGCAATTTGTAACAATAAATTTGATTTAAAAGTTAAATGTCCTAAAACTCTTGATAAGGACTTATGACCAAAATCATGTATGGGTGGCCAATAGTGCCAAGAAGGGATCTTACATGTCATTTACTTATGTCATTTGCATGGTTTGAATTCTTACATATTTGATTGTTGTTTATAATGCTTTAAGGATATTATTTTTTATCATTTCAAACAATTTATAAAATTTAAACCTCAAACATAATAAGCTTCATAGTTCAAATTTCACAAGCTTAATCATGATTAGTTTCATAGTTCAAATTTCAAACATTCCACTAACAGTCAGCTGAAAGCAGCTCAGCAATGTATCTTTCAAACCATCTAACCTGGCATCGAACTGTCTAATCCATCAGCTCTAGTTGGTCAGGTAAACACTAATGACAACCCCGTTCTACCCACGGAGTCATGGGAATGCTCACGACCATGCTCAACCCAAGTGACCCCAAGGTGCACTAAGCATGATTGGGTAGTGATCTTCTAGGGCTCATAGCTTAGAACTGGTGAGAGGTATCAACAAACTATCAGGTGCTACAGGATTGTGTTTACGAGGTCTACTATAACCTCTCTTAGTTTTGGGTGATTCGACTTCATTTGCATTTGGCAAGGTGATCTCAGTCAATGCTAAAACTTGTAGTGAGGGTCAGTTGAAAGCGGCTCAGTAGTGTATCTTTCAAACCATTCGACCTAGCATCAAACTGTCTACTCCATCAACTCTAGTTGGCTAGGTAAACACCAGTGACAACCCTATTCCACCTATGGAGTCATGGGAACACTCGCAACCATGCTTGACCCAAGTGACCCCAAGGTGCACTAAGCATGATTGGGCAGCGATCTTTCAAGGCTCATATCTCAAAGCTCGTGAGAGGTATTGAAAAACCATCAGGGGCTATGGGATCATGTTTCTGAGGTCTACTATAACTTCTCTCAGATTTGGGTGATTCGACTCTGTTTACATTTGGCAAGGTGATCTCAGTCGATGCCAAAACTTGTAGTGAGGGTCAGTTGAAAGCGGCTTAGCAGCATATCTTTCAAACCATCCGACCTGGCATCAAACCGTCTACTGCATCAGCTCCAATTGGCCAAGTAAACACTAGTGACAACCCCATTCTACCCACAGAGTCACAGGAATGCTCACAACCATGCTCGACCCAAGTGACCCCAAGGTGCACTAAGCACACACTAATACATTTGGGGTGAAATTGCGACGGCAATTTGCGACGACAGGCAAATGTCATGCGATTTTGGCTTTTTTTTTTTCAAATATAGCCCGACACCATCATAATTGTGATGATAATACATTTGACAACATCGCCATTGCGACGTTGTCGGGATATAAGGACAAAAAAAAAAAGGAACGTTGTCATTTATGTTTTCAATAACGCCGTAACCCTCTGCGAAATCACATCAGGATATAAGGGTAAAAAAAACAAGAACGTTGTCATTTGTGTTTTCAACAGCGCCGTAACCCTCCACGAAATCACATTGGGATATAAGGGCAAAAAAAACAAGAACGTTGTCATTTTTGTTTTCAATAGCGCCGTAACCCTCTGTGAAATCACAGCTACAATTTCTGAGTACGTTGGGTTTATTTTTCTTTTGTCATTATTATGTAATCTGGTATTTAGCTGTTAGAGAGCTAAAATACCCAGAAATGAGGACATATCTATGTTGAATTTATTGTTAGCGGCTTTGGTTATTTAGAAGTTTAATTTTATTTGTTCATCTTTCAAGCACAAACATTTTGTGGACCGTAACGTCTTCATTGTTTCGGGTATGCAGTGAAACAACCCTAACTTGCAATTGCGATGTTGTCGAGATATAAGGGCAAAAAAAAAAAGGAACGTTGTCATTTGTGTTTTCAACAGCACCGTAACCCTCCGCGAAATCACATCGGGATATAAGGGCAAAAAAAACAAGAACGTTGTCATTTGTGTTTTCAACAGCGCCGAGAGAGATTCCCTCCTTGAAATCACAACTATAATTTCTGAGTACGTTGGGTTTATTTTTCTTTTTTCATTATTATGTAATCTGGTATTCAGCTGTTAGAGAGCTAAAATACCCAGAAATGAGGACATATCTGTGTTGAATTTATTGTTAGCGGCTTTGGTTATTTAGAAGTTTAATTTTATTTGTTCATCTTTCAAGCACAAACATTTTGTGGACTGTAATGTCTTCATTGTTTCAGGTATGCAATGAAACAGCCCTAACTTGCGACTACCTTCACGGTACTTGTGTACATTATCATGTTGTCTTTACAGTGACTATCCTCATTCAAGTGGCAATTACACAAGGGACAGTCACTGTGAGATGTCCTCATTTGTGACAAGGACAGTCACACTTAGGACATCTCATAGTGATATTCCCTTGTGTAATTTCCACTTGAATGTATTTCTATTGAACCACATTAATGCTTTTCTTCTTCAACAAATGAGGACAGTCACTGTAAAGACAACATGATAATGTACACAATCACCAAAAAATGATCTTGTTAATTGATGTAACACTTTGTCTTGCTCACTCCCTATCCTTCACTAGGGTCTCTTTAGGCCAATGTTTTGACTTGATAGGGTACTTAACTATCCCTACACTCTTTAGGTATCTCTACCCAAGATCCCACTCCTTCAACTAGTGCACACCAACAAGAAATACAATGAACTCTGCTCAATACCAATCTAGCTACTAGGACACTCCTAGTCTTGTCTTCACAAATTGAAACACATTCAACTAGAACTTTACTCCATGGAGAGGCTGGCCACTAGGACCTCTATTGGTTTCAATATTACTCCTTCACCTATACTTTTCATCAGTACTTCAATCCGGTTCATCAAACCATGCCAATTGCACCCAAAAATAGGCTGCTAGCAATTAGGCCTTTGTCAAGACTTTTTGTTTATATTAATCCACCTAAAGGGCTTAGGATTTAGATGCCCTTTATTGAGAACTCCAAGATATCTAAGGTCTTCTCCTCCTAGATTTTTTGTACACCAACTGCTACAGCCATGCTTGAAAACAAGTATTTTGACACAACTTGGACAGTCTGACTAAGAGTTTGTTTTCTTAGCAACCAAAGAAACTCACCCAATCTTCTAATTTGACTTGGGGCTTCTTTAGATGTGTTTCTACCTCTCCATGAGATTTTAGTTGAAGCAACCAATGCATTCAACTTGTTGTAATCTTCTTGTAATGATTTGTCATCCCTAACTGTGCTCAACTGACTCACCTAGGACATCATTGCAAACATAGAAAATGAGCTTCCCAGGGCCCCTCCTTCCAAACATATAGTACATGGAGTCTCCTCACCCATTCCAAGAGCCTTTACAAAATTGACAATGGAATGATGAGCTAAGACTCCATTTGTTCAACCTGCCTGGTTCAAACCAACGATAGAGTACTTAACAAAAGAATTAACAAACTAGTTGGAATGCTTCAAATCTCAAAAAAAACACAACACAGAATAAAAAAACAACTTGTACTAACTTTTCCAATAGACACTGTGAGCTATCTAATCCATTAATCAACTGAAAACAAAGAAACAAAAAAACTCAAGAACTCACTAAAACCGTGTTACTCTACAAATCTTCTTAATTCCAAATGTTTTTCCCCCCAACCTTTTGCACAGATCGATCGAGGCCTCTTATAGTTGATCTGATGCCTAATTCAATGGTTTCATATAGTTACATAACCATCTTACTCAAAAATGCTCCCTTGCACAAATGTTGTCAATGTTGTGAATGACAACATTGACAACTTGTTACAACCTTTGGGATTTTGGTTCAAAACTTATTGTTCAAACACCATAAGACCCTAACCATGACTTAGTTAGGCTATTTAGACCTCACATAGGCCACTTCTACACTTCTTTGCCCAATTTGACCCCTAAATGCTTCATTCCCACTTTTGCCACAATATTGGTAACTTGGGTACAAATTGGCACTTGCCTTCACAAAGGTCACACATGAGGACATCTCACAGTGATCGATTGTCCCTTGTGTAATTGCCACTTGAATGTATTGCTATTGAACCACATTAATGCTTTTCTTCTTCAACAAATGAGGACAGTCACTCTAAAGACAACATGATAATGTACACTCACTGTAAGGACAGTCACAAATGAGGACATCTCACAGTGACTGTCCCTTGTGTAATTGCCACTTGAATGTATTGCTATTGAACCACATTAATGCTTTTCTTCTTCAACAAATGAGGATAGTCACTCTAAAGACAACATGATAATGTACACTCACTGTAAGGATAGTCACAAATGAGGACATCTCACAGTGACTGTCCCTTGTGTAATTGCTGCTTGAATTACACAAGGGACAGTCATTGTGAGATGTCCTCATTTGTGACAAGGACAGTCACACATGAGGACATCTCACAGTGATTGTCCCTTGTGTAATTGCCACTTGAATGTATTGCTATTGAACCACATTAATTCTTTTCTTCTTCAACAAATGAGGACAGTCACTCTAAAGACAATGTGATAATGTACACTCACTGTAAGGACAGTCACAAATGAGGACATCTCACAGTGACTGTCCCTTGTGTAATTTCGGCTTGAATTACATAAGGGACAGTCATTGTGAGATGTCCTCATTTGTGACAAGGATAGTCACACATGAGGACATCTCACAGTGATTGTCCCTTGTGTACTTGTCACTTGAATGTATTGCTATTGAACCACATTAATGCTTTTCTTCTTCAACAAATGAGGACAGTCACTCTAAAGACAACATGATAATGTACACTCACTGTAAGGACAGTCACAAATGAGGACATCTCACAGTGACTGTCCCTTGTGTAATTGCCGCTTGAATTACACAAGGGACAGTCATTGTGAGATGTCCTCATTTGTGACAAGGACAGTCACACATGAGGACATCTCACAGTGATTGTCTATAATGTCCCCTTTTTGGCTAACTTGGAAAACAGGAACAATTACTCCACTTCTCAGACTTACTCTATCAGATACTTACAATTAAACTAAGTAATGGAGGTTACTTAAGATATCAACCGCTATTTCAGATTCAATCACAATATGTGTGCAAGATGATATTGATACCAATATGTTTAATAGCACTGTCGGATATAATGATATGAAATATTCTATGAATATGATGTTTCCTATCACTTATAGTGATAGTATAATGATGCTATGTCTGATATAAACAATATCGATATACAATCAATAAGTATTGCTTACAGCAATGTATTTGCTGTGTCTGATATGATGATGTAATTATGCAAATGTGTAATATCGCTATGAGTGATATGTTGCTATTTGAGATTTTGAATTATATGCTTGCAACTTCAAATATTGATGTTGTTTCTGACTATCCTTTCTATCTGTGCAATCATGGTGTTGTCTCTGATCTGCAATGATAAACTTGAAACCAAACTGCCAAAGGCAGATGCTCTATTGAGTATATCCAAATATGGATAAGTAAATAAAGTTCTAATGATGCCTTGAGTGACTGACGAGAATGCATTCTTATATTGTCTTTAACAAATGAAGAGATGCTATGAATGAGACGTGTCTTGTTTCTTCCTCCATTTCCCTTTGTTAATCACACCTTTCCATAATCTGACAGTTCACATAATATTATTTCATTATTTTCTGATCATAGATAACTCCCAGATTGACTCAATATCAAATCTTTTTATGAAGGTAATCTTCCCTAATTGGTAGTGCAACCAGTAGTTAACATCCATTGTGTTTGTATTAGTTTGGTCTAACTATCATTAGTATTTAGTCAATCAATATTAACTCTTGCCTTATCCCATATTGTTATGATTATATCCAATCTTTCTACTCTGATATAAGTCGATATCATTTTTTGATAATTGTCCATTTATTGGTTGATTGATGGTAATGGAGTTTGATCTTCAAATTGACTTCCATTCCTGTTAATACTTAAGGATACATTGTACTTATTATCCATGACTAATGCCTCATTCATCAATAGCTTGTGATATAATCACTGATGCTTTTGTGTTTCTAAAAGATGTGGTTTATCTCAGACAATCGATAATCTTTCAATCCTTTAGTCGATATCCTCCTATGTGGTGTCTATTGATATAGATAGTAGAATTCAATCTAGTTTATGTTATTGTCATGATAACATAGGAAGTGATGGTGCATATTTGCTAGCGGGTCTTCATGTTTGATATTGCTTTATCGGATATGTCATTGTCTAAACTTGTGCAATTAATGATTATTTATAATATATGAATGGTTATCCTTCTTGCTTATCAATACATCTTCTGAAACACATAGCGACCTATCCCTTATTCATATCATGTTGATCTTGACTTCATAGTATTTGGTTCATTAATCATCCTCTCATGGTATCGATGTGTAATGACTAGTGATTGTTGTATCACTTCTTCATTCCTCATCGTGATAGATAATGCAGATGTTTAATGTAGATGTATATCGATTATAGATATTCGATATTGCTTTAAACGTTACTATTATTATTATTATTATTAATGTTATTGTTATTATTAAATATTATAATTAATGATGTTAGTAATATTAATAATATTATAATAAATATTATTATAGTGATAACATATTGTTTTATATTGAGAGGTTTATTAATATTATTTATATATTAAAATTATTATATCAATAATTGATTTAATATTATTACTTAATATATTATTATAATATAATATATATAATTTATTAATAATTATTTATTATTAATTTATATTATAATTATAATCATAATTATATTATTTATTAATATTTTAATATTATTTAATTAACATATTACTTATTATGCTAACTATATATTATTATTATCTTTTGATAATAATTATATATTATTGTTATATACCGTTAATAATAAATTATTATATATCATCTAATCATTTTATTATTATACTAAGTTCAATATGTCACAGCTCATGACATTGTCCCTTGTGTAATTGCCACTTGAATGTATTGCTATTGAACCACATTAATGCTTTTCTTCTTCAACAAATGAGGACAGTCACTCTAAAGACAACATGATAATGTACACTCATTGTAAGGACAGTCACAAATGAGGACATCTCATAGTGACTGTCCCTTGTGTAATTGCCACTTGAATTACACAAGGGACAGTCATTGTGAGATGTCCTCATTTGTGACAAGGACAGTCACACATGAGGACATCTCACAGTGATTGTCTCTTGTGTAATTGCCACTTGAATGTATTGCTATTGAACCACATTAATGCTTTTCTTCTTCAACAAATGAGGATAGTCACTCTAAAGACAACATGATAATGTACACTCACTGTAAGGATAGTCACAAATGAGGACATCTCATAGTGACTGTCCCTTGTGTAATTGCCACTTGAATATATTGCTATTCAGCCACATTAATGCTTTTCTTCTTCAACAAATGAGGATAGTCACTCTAAGGACAACATGATAATGTACACTCACTGTAAGTGTACATTATCATGTTGTCTTTACAATGACTGTCCTCCTTCAAGTGGCAATTACACAAGGGACAGTCACTATAAAGACAACATGATAATGTAGAGAAACATTGTCATTTGTATTTTCAACAGCGCTGAGAGAGATTCCCTCCGCAAAATCATAGCTACAATTTCTCAGTACGTTGGGTTTATTTTTCTTTTGTCATTATTATGTAATCTGGTATTCAGCTGTTACAGAGCTAAAATACCCAGAAATGAGGACATATCTATGTTGAATTTATTGTTAGCGGCTTTGGTTATTTAGAAGTTTAATTTTATTTGTTCATCTTTCAAGCACAAACATTTTGTGGACCGTAACGTCTTCATTGTTTCGAGTATGCAATGAAACAGCCCTAACTTGCGACTACCTTCACGGTACTTGTGTACATTATCATGTTGTCTTTACAGTGACTGTCCTCATTCAAGTGGCAATTACACAAGGGACAGTCACTATGAGATGTCCTCATTTGTGACAAGGACAGTCACACATGAGGACATCTCACAGTGACTGTCCCTTGTGTAATTGCCACTTGAATGTATTGCTATTCAACCACATTTATGGGCCTGTTTGGACCATGACACACAGTAGCTTTAGTTCGTATGCTGCCATTTCAAGTATGATTAATGAAGTTACCTTTATCAGAGGATGAAAGTGAGCAGTCAACATACTGGTACAGAGCTGGCAGCATTAATACGGTGACTAGGGCATCATTTAATGGTGGTATTATGTTTTCCCATGTTTAGGGCATCGACCTTTTGAAGCATTGCCTTCATCTTTCTTAAGTCTAAGTTTTAAGTTTGTTTATCTCTCTCAGTGCTGTTGAAAATACAAATGACAACGTTCTTGTTTTTTTTGCAATTGTAGAACTACTCGAATATGGGTTGGATGGATACTCAAGCAGGGGAACCCTCCTCAAATATCTCAAGCAGTGAACTTGGAAAAATGTGTCCTGAAGGAACCCTTTCCATCAGAGAGATAAAGGTACAAACAAGTAAAAGAAGCAGGCTCTGCAAATATGTTTTTGAGAAGAAAAATGATACATTATTCGAGTATGGTTAATGAGGTATATCTAAAAAGACATTTTTTTTCTTATTATAATAAAAGAGGAAGTTGTGAATGTCAAAGTTGAGTGAAACAAAAATTATTTTCATCAAATTTTGTTAGGCTTGCTTTTGGGAATAGTTTCTTACAATATTGCTATTAAGATTTTTATTGTGTAGTTTTTAGATTAGGTTTATAAAATTATATTTCATGAGTAGTGATTCATATTAGTCAATTAATGATACTTTTGGAAGGTATTTTCAATGTGTCAAATTTTGATATTTTTACAAGAATTAGATTGTGTAATTTTTTTAATTAAAGTCATTGACTCATATTTCATAAATAATAGTTCTCATGAATCCATCTCTTATAAGATTGAATAGTCTATTTAGGAAGTATTTCTGATAGTATGTCAAATTATGATATTACTATTACCATTAGATTGCATGGCTTTGAAGTCAACCTCATTGACCCATATTCTTCTCTTTAGATGCTACTATGTGCTAGGGAACTTCTTAGAACTGTTGGTATATTCTTACAACTTGTTACACCTAGGATATTCTTCTCTATAGATGCTACTATGTGCCGCGGTCCAAACGGGCCCATAAATGTGGTTGAATAGCAATACATTCAAGTGGAAATTACACAAGGGATAGTCACTGTGAGATGTCCTCATGTGTGACTGTCCTTGTCACAAATGAGGACATCTCACAGTGACTGTCCCTTGTGTAATTGCCACTTGAATGAGGACAGTCACTGTAAAGACAACATGATAATGTACACATACAATGAGTGTACATTATCATGTTGTCTTTACAGTGGCTTCCCTCATGTTGTATATTCTTCTCTGTAGATGCTACTATGTGCTAGGGAACTTCTTAGAACTGTTGGTATATTCTTACAACTTGTTACACCTAGGATATTCTTCTCTGTAGATGCTACTATGTGCTGTGGTCCAAATGGGCCCATAAATGTGGTTGAATAGCAATACATTCAAGTGGAAATTACACAAGGGATAGTCACTGTGAGATGTCCTCATGTGTGACTGTCCTTGTCACAAATGAGGACATCTCACAGTGACTGTCCCTTGTGTAATTGCCACTTGAATGAGGACAGTCACTGTAAAGACAACATGATAATGTACACAAGTACCGTGAAGGTAGTCACAAGTTAGGGCTGTTTCATTGCATACCCGAAACAATGAAGATGTTACAGTCCACAAAACATTTGTGCTTGAAAGATGAACAAATAAAATTAAACTTCTAAATAACCAAAGCCGCTAACAATAAATTCAACACAGATATGTCCTCATTTCTGGGTATTTTAGCTCTGTAACAGCTGAATACGAGATTACATAATAATGACAAAAGAAAAATAAACCCAACGTACTTAGAAATTGTGGCTGTGATTTCATGGAGGGAATCTCTCTCGGCGCTATTGAAAATATAAATGATAATGTTTCTCTACATTATCATGTTGTCTTTACAGTGACTGTCCCTTGTGTAATTGCCACTTGAAGGAGGACAGTCACTGTAAAGACAACATGATAATGTACACTTACAGCCCGTGTACATTATCATGTTGTCTTTACAGTGACTATCCTCATTTGTTGAAGAAGAAAAGCATTAATGTGGCTGAATAGCAATACATTCAAGTGGCAATTACACAAGGGACAGTCACTGTGAGATGTCCTCATTTGTGACTGTCCTTACAGTGAGTGTACATTATCATGCTGTCTTTATAGTGACTGTCCTCATTTGTTGAAGGAGAAAAGCATTAATGTGGTTCATTAGCAATGTATTCAAGTGGCAATTACACAAGGGATAGTCACTCTGAGATTTCCTCATTTGTGACTATCCTTACAGTGAGTGTACATGATCATGTTGTCTTTACAGTGACTGTTCTCATTTGTTGAAGGAAAAAAGCATTAATGTGGTTCAATAGCAATGTATTCAAGCGGCAATTACACAAGGGATAATCACTCTGAGATTTCCTCATTTGTGACTATCCTTACAGTGAGTGTACATTATCATGTTGTCTTTACAGTGACTGTCCTCATTTGTTGAAGGAAAAAAGCATTAATGTGGTTCAATAGCAATGAATTCAAGTGGCAATTACACAAGGGACAGTACATGCCCATTAAAGTTGGTGTTTTGTTATCCAGCATGACAATGGAGACAGCATACTTTGTGTCAATTTTACTGATCAAATTTCCCTCTGCCAGGCAAAGCAACAATCTGGGTATGATAAGGTAAAGTTTTTGCAACAATTTCTTGCTACTGCTAAGGTTACCATTGTTTATGGTTTCTGTTATATAGTTCTATCTATATTGCTATATGGCCTTTTGTTTAGGATTAAGTAGACGAGGGAAAATATTTCTTTTGTGGATTGTAAACAAAACATTGAATTATTTCAGAGAACAGATCTAAATCTATAAGATGCTACGATGGAGCACATGATCATGTACTTGTGAATATTAGGATCCATGTTAATCAAATAACTGCTTTATGTAAATTACTTTTGAGTAAGTAAAAGGCAATACAATTTTTTGAAGTGTGCAAGGATTTTTATGATATACAGGTGTACGAAGAAATGAATCTGTGTTGTTTTGTATCAATATCAAACATCTCTGATATATTTTCATGTTTTTATAATCTATTTTGCAGATGGAAAGTTGAAATGCCAGCTATCCTAGAGCAGTCAATAAGAATATTGTCTGATGCTGGTCTTGGTATGGCCATGTTCAGTCTGGGTATGTTTTGAATTCTTCTCTATCTCTTTGATTGAGGAGTACTTGATATATGCATGTGCTTTTTTCTTCTTTGATGGTTGTGAAGCTCTGTTTGTTCTAAATACCACTGTATTGCAATTGTATTAGTTTCATTATTTTCTCTAAAGTCACTGTATTTTTTCTTATTATAATAAAAGAGGAAGTTGTAAATGTCAAAGTTGAGTGAAACAAAAATTATTTTCATCAAATTTTGTTACTGTCACAAGGGACAATAACAAAGCCCTAGCTTTTCCTCTGATATAGCCTTCTCCCATACCTCATCCTGAGATTCTTTGTCTTCTGTGTCATCTGATCCTCCTATACAAGTTGCAAATGAAATTTATCATTCATGTATAGACTGAGATAATATAATGCACTTGATATTTGAATCGTCGTACATGTATAGAATGACAGAATATAATGCATTCAATAATTGTATTATCGTTCATGTATATATTGAGATAATATGATGCATTCGATATTTGAAAAAAGTGACCGGATACCTTCTTTCTTGCCAAACGTGTTTTTACAACCTTCACATCTACAGCCATCTGAGCAACCAACCCCTGCCTAAAATAAAAGATACGAGCACTAATCAGAATACACATAAACTACTCTCCAGCCTTTAACCTTAAATTAAGAAATCAATTGAAGATATCTACCTAATAGCATTCATAGTATTTCTTCAGACACATTGATTTCTTACAATTGTAGCCTCTTTTGTGCCTTGCCGATGCTGGAGTCTCGGTGCACTCTCTCTGCTGAAGTAAGATAGCGAGAAAGATAAGAACTCTCCATAGATAGTTAAGTAATAGTGATACTATAAAGAGAAAACACCAGAACAAAGGAAAACCTCTCAGTATTTTCTCACCCCATTAGTTGGTGGAGAGTCAGCACCATGAACAATTTTAGGAGAAAAAGCAAGCAGATTGCGTGATTCTATCTGCTAGCGTGTGCCAACAACCATATCTGTATACTCGGGTTTGTTAAAGCACTCTTGACATGTGCAGGACTCAACACAGTATACTCCTACTGCAAAACACTCACAATACCTGCAAGAGTACTAATAAGAATTTCATTTAAATTAAAACTATAAATCTAGTCATGTCAATACATGAATTGAAATGCAAAAATCAAAAAACATCTGTTTATTTAATTATCTGATGTGCTACATCTAAGAGGTACGTAGAATGTTCTGGATTGCAATTTGCTTTTCTTAAGTGCTAACACAGACCTTCATAGCAATGTTCAAGTTCCGAGACAAATAGAAAAGACATAGGAACCAAATAATAAACCCACTCTAGTGCACAAAGACTCACAATTTAAGGCATTTTGACTTTTTACAATTGCAACGTTTGCAGCCTTCTTTATCCCCAGTCGTGGCAGACTTTCTTCTGGGCATTCAAAGAAAAAGTCAAAGCTAAAGAAAAGGATGCAAAAGTGAATTCAAAATTATCCAGACAACAAAGCATTACAAATGAAGACAAATCTCTGTAAAGTTGATAAAATCCTACAATTACCTTTTCTTCTTAGGACTGCTCTGATTATACTCTTCCCCTATACCAAATCCAGGTTGTCGAGAAATATCTTGTAGCGCTGGCCTCTTCTTGTCAAGTGGACTTGAGTTCATATATTCAGTTTTAAAAGGTTGCCTACATTGCAATGGCTTTATGCCAACTGTTAGGGATCGGAAACATGTAGTGGACTTTATGACTCCAATCTGTGTGTTTCTAGAAGACTGAACCTCCTGTTGATCAATTCGAGTCTTTTCCACAACTGACACAAGCATTCCAGGAGCCATGCTTGTATTTGTTGATACTGAAATATTTCCACCTGAGCTTACAGGAAGTAAAGAACTTGTTCGACTGTCACCAGGAGCCTCCTTCACTCCAGACAAAGTCAGCATTCCCTACATGCCAGTAGCTCCCTTTGAAGTTGTTAGCAGCCTAGTTCCACAATTTAATGACATTGAAGAGGCAAGGCTATTTAAATGCAAACCAATCCCAGTTGGCATACCCACTGACATAGAAGAATGCCCATTATTTCTAAGTGAGTTGTCAGACTTGTCTGAGTTACCCTCAGATGTTTTATAAGAGCAAGATGAAAACTGTCCAACAGATAAAGATTGGGAACTTCTCCTAGCATCTGTACCTGCATCTCTCTTATATACTACAAGTTTCTTGCCATCAGAAATTGTAGTTCCCTCACGTGACATTGATGGTGAAGTGTTCTTTTCAGAACCATCATCTGTGGTTACCAATGTTCCTATTTTAGGCAATAAGTTTGTTGCATTCCATGAGCCATTGGTCAAGTTTCTTCTACGAGCTTCTGACGCCTCAAAATCTAAGCAGCACCTACGCATGCCTCATTGTGGTTGATTATCATTCTGTACATGAATTATAATGAGTAATCAGTTTTGGGCCTTGGAATCTTGTATGTAACATGCACAGGCATTTCATGGCTAAATGAATCTATTTTAAAAGCATCAACTTTTCTTACATGATGCTGGATACATAAGTAGAACAAGCGTATATCAAATTGGAAGCAATCAGAACTCCACAATGACATATTTTTTAGAGTACTCTTCAGTTTAAGTAATAATGCATTTATTGACACTGTAAAGACAACATGATAATGTACACTCATTGTAAAGACAACATGATAATGTACACTCACTATAAGGACAATCACAAATGAGGACATCTCACAGTGACTGTCCCTTGTGTAATTGCCACTTGAATGTATTGCTATTCAGCCACATTAATGATTTTCTTCTTCAACAAATGAGGATAGTCACTCTAAAGACAACATGATAATGTACACTCACAGTGAGTGTACATTATCATGTTGTCTTTAGAGTGACTATCCTCATTTGTTGAAGAAGAAAAGCATTAATGTGGCTGAATAGCAATACATTCAAGTGGCAATTACACAAGGGACAGTCACTGTGAGATGTCCTCATTTGTGACTATCCTTACAGTGAGTGTACATTATCATGTTGTCTTTATAGTGAGTGTCCTCATTTGTTGAAAGAAAAAAGCATTAATGTGGTTCATTAGCAATGTATTAAATAATTATTTTTTTTAATCCACCCACAGGCGTCGCAATTGTGACGGGCGTCCGTCGTAATGCGACGCCCTCCAGTCGCAATGTGGTAGAGGCCCAGAATGGGTAAAGGGGCAACATTGCGATGGGAGGGCGTCACAATTGCGATAGCTACCCATAGACGTCGCAATTTGTGACTAAAAAACTACGACGTCTATGGGTGTCGCTATTGCGACACATAGCCGTCGCAATTGTGACACATAGCCATCGCAAAATGCCCCCAAATGTATTAGTGACAATTGGGTAGTGATCTTTCGAGGCTCATATCTCGAAGCTCATGAGAGGTATCAACAAACCATCAGGTGCTACAAGATTTTTTTTACGAGGTCTACTATAACCTCTCTCAATTTTGGTCAATTCAACCTCATTTGCATTTGGAAAGGTGATCTCAGTCGATGCTAAAACTTGCAGTGAGGGTCAATTGAAAGTAGCTCAGCAGCGTATCTTTTAAACTCTCTTACTTGGCATTGAACCTTCTACTCCATTAGCTCTGGTTGGCCAAGTAAACACCAATGACAGCCCTGTTCCACCCACGGAGTCAGGAGAATGCTCACGACCATGCTCGACACAAGTGACCCCAAGGTGCACTAAGCACGATTGGGCAGCAATCTTCCGGGGCTCATATCTTAGAGCTCATTAGAGGTATCAACAAACTATCAAGGGCTACAAGATCATCTTTCTAAGGTTTACTATAACCTCTCTCGATTTCGGGCAATTTGACTTCGTTTGCATTTGGCAAGGTGATCTCATTCGATGCCAAAACTTGTAGTGAGGGTCAGTTGAAAGTGGCTCAGCAGCATATCTTTTAAACCATCTGACTTAGCATCAAACCGTCTACTCCATCAGCTCCGGTTGGCTAGGTAAATGCTAGTGACAACCCCATTCCACCCATTGAGTCATGAAAATGCTCACGACCACGCTCGACCCAAGTAACCCCAAGGTGCACTAAGCATGATTGGGCAGTGATCTTCCGGGGCTCATATCTCAGAGCTCATGAGAGGTATCAACAAACCATTAGGGGCTACAAGATCATGTTTCTGAGGTATACTATAACCTCTCTCAATTTTGGGTGATTCGACTTCGTTTGCATTTGGTAAGGCGATCTCAGTCGATGCCAAAACTTGTAGTGAGGGTCAGTTAAAAGTGGCTCAGCAGCATATCTTTGAAACCATCTGACTTGGCATCGAACCATCTACTCCATTGGCTCCAGTTGGCTGGGTAAACACCAGTGACAACCTCATTCTACCCACGGAGTCACGAGAATGCTCATGACCACGCTCGACCCAAGTGACCCCAAGGTGCACTAAGCACGATTGGGCAGTGATCTTTCATTGCTCGTATCTCGGAGCTCATGAGAGGTATCAACAAATTTTCAAGTGCTACGATATTTTGTTTCCAAGGTCTACTATAACCTCTCTCAATTTTGGGCGATTTGACTTCATTTTCATTTGGCAAGGCAATCTCAGTTGATGCCAAAACTTGCAGTGAGGGTCAGTTGAAAGTGGCTCAGCAACATATCTTTCAAACCATCCAACTTGGCATCGAACCATCTACTCCATTGGCTCTGGTTGCCCAAGTAAACACCAGTGACAACCCCATTCTACCCACGAAGTCATGGGAAAGCTCGCGACCACGCTCGACCCAAGTGACCCCAAGGTGCACTAAGCACGATTGGGAAGCAATCTTCTGGGGCTTGTATCTTAGAGCTCATGAGAGGTATCAAAAAACTGTTAGGTGCTATAGGATCATGTTTCTGAGGTCTACTATAACCTCTCTCAGTTTTGGGTGACTCAACTTTGTTTGCATTTGGCAAGGCAATCTCAGTCGATGCCAAAACTTATAGTGAGGGTCAATTGAAAGCAGCTCAGTAGCATATCTTTTAAACTATCTGACTTGGCATCAAACTATCTACTCCATCAGCTTTGATTAGCTAGGTAAACACTAGTGACAACCCCATTTCACCCATAAAGTCACGGGAAAACTCGCGACCATGCTCGACCCAAGTGACCCCAAGGTGCATTAAGAATGATTGGGCAATGATCTTCTAGGACTCATATCTTGAAGCTCATGAGAAGTATCAAAAAAATTTCAAGGGCTATGGGATCATGTTTCCAAGGTCTACAATAATCTTTCTCAGTTTTGGGCGATTTGACTTCATTTTCATTTGGCAAGATGATCTCAGTCGATGCCAAAACTTGCAGTGAGGGTCAGTTGAAAGCAGCTCAGCAGCATATATTTCAAACCATCTGACCTAGCATCAAACCGTCTACTCCATTGGCTTTGGTTGGCCAAGTAAATGCTAGTGACAACCCCATTCTACCTATGGAGTCACAGGAATGCTCACGACCACGCTCGACCCAAGTGACCCCAAGGTGCACTAAGCACGACTGGGCAATGATCTTCCGGGGTTCATATCTTGGAGCTCATAAGAGGTATTGACAAACCATTAGGTGCTATTGGATCATGTTTCCAAGGTCTACTATAACCTCTCTCATATTTGGGTGATTTGACTTCATTTGCATTTGGCAAGGCAATCTTAGTCAATGCCAAAACTTGCAATGAGGGTCAATTGAAAGCGGCTCAATAGTGTATCTTTCAAACCATCTAACATTGCATCAAACCATCTACTCCATCCACTCGGGTTGGCCGAGTAAATGCTAGTGACAACCTCATTTCACCCACGGAGTCACTGGAACGCTCGCAACCATGCTCGATCCAAGTGACCCCAAGGTGCACTAAGCACGATTGGGCAGCGATCTTCTATGACTCAAGTGACCCCAATATGACAAGTTATATACATAGTGAGTATATACATAGTATTCAAACAATGTAGTACTAAGTGGTTCAATTTAGTATATATAATGGTATGAAACATAAGAACATAGGAAATCTATAGAAGTTAAACCTCAAACATAGTAAGCTCCATGAACAAGGTATTCCAGAGTAAAGAAAAATAAATGTAACTTCAACAAGATATAATTTCAATCATAATGATAATCATAGTCAAGATATAACTTCATCTTTCAATTCCATAAACATGAATAATAAATATGTATCTACAAAAGATGATGCAAATATAACATATAAATGAACATGTTCTATATATACAAAGTATCAAATGTATCAAAAGTATCTCCATATACAAATATGGCACATGCCATTTCAAAATATCTACAAAATCAATGTTTTAAGGTGTACAATGTGGCATATATGCCATCTCAAAATGTGTGAAGTGGCATCTCTAAATGACCACAAAACTAAAACTACATCCTATGTCGTAGGGGGATCATCAAAATGTAGCCTCTTTGAAGAAGTGTTGGGCTCTAATTGATCCTGCATAAAAAATGAGTTCAAACCCAAGTTAGATTGCTTACTTTATATGATTTGTACATATATATATATATATATATATATATATATATATATATATATATATATATATATATATATAGTTTATAATTCAAACACTAATTTAATTAAAATTATAAATGAATACAAATATCTATACTTGGTCTCTCGGTCACCTACCACAATTAGGTGTCCTAGCATAAGTCCTGGGTAGTGAAGGGACCATGCCAACAATACCAACTGTGACCTATAAATATATATTTGCAATAATGAGATTAGTAGAGTGGTGCAACATAGAGTAATAAATCTACAAAATAGGATGATAGCATAATAAAATTACAAATTGATTGAACTAAAATTAAAACTTACATCTGATGATCCTTCCTCTGGAATGGTGGGCTAGGTCAACAAAGATACAAAAGATTCTCATGGGCCCTCCCTCACACTTGGAGTAACCAATGAGAGTAAAAAGATTGTCAATTATATATAAATGTACTTCATCATAGCAACCTTGGTTACAAAATACAAATAAAAATATGTAAAATTCTACATACAATCGGGCTATCACTCTGAATCGAGATGCCTATAACCCTACACTGCCGAACAGCTGTCGGGACATCATCAATAGCCACACCCTATACAATAAAGTGAAAGTAAAATATTTATTACTACACACAAGTGGCATACATGTGCATGCATAATTAATCTTAAACAATTAACTACCTTTCCTTTGTCGACACCTGATGAAGGAACCCCCTCGTGCCCCCCACTGATATCGGTTGTACCCTACAAGAACACAATCAGATGACAATATATAAGTAAATGTATGAATTTTATTGCTCTAATTGATAGAGATTTAAGCATGTACACCAAATGATATAAAAAAAACTAATGGGTACATAATTTATAATATACCATATAGTCATCGAGGCCAAATGAAATGGTCAAAAGTGTGGACTCATCCAACTGTCTCACCTCCTCCTGTGTCATCGACTGAACATAAATGGAAAATATATATATACATAAGTGCATGCAATCATTAAAACTAATCTAAATAAATAAATTATTTTTAAATTAAATAAGTCATGTGACAAATTTATTTATAATGTTTACTCTTACCATATCAACAAGAGTCAATGGCTCTGCATGCACCTCTTGAGCACTCTCATGAGATGTAGATGCTCCATGAGGTGTTGCAACCTCTGTAGTTGCGTCTCTTGTATCCTCCTCATCAATAACATGAAACTGATATGTATCAAAATTAGTAAGCGGTCCAAGGCACATATGCCTGCACATAATGCACATATGGGGCTCGCATACATGTGAACTTCGATGAGATGTCGATGCACCAGCATCATCCACACTAGGAGGCAAGACTGACCTAGTCTACATGATCAACTGATCACTTAGTAAATGAATGGCCCTAATAGTCTATGAGGTAGCCTCTACAATGATATCAGGATGTTGCACTGGAGGAGGGGGTGTGACATCAGTGGGGGGGACAAAGGTAGTGGCCTTTCAGCACTAGGAAAATGGCCTAGTCTAAGGAGCTCCTTTGCCTATGCCCATGTTGGGCCTCATACTCCAATAATCAACACGGTGACCAAGCACAAACTCAGCATACAATTTTTTAATGAAATAAAATGGGACCTCCAAATTTCTATGGGGTGGTTTATCAAAAAACATCCACCAGCGATCCCAAAAGTTTGTGCGCATTGCTTCATTTGTGCACCATTTTATTGATAATTTGGGCTTTTTGGGGTCAACTGGTATTTCAATTTTAGGATTGACAAAAAGGGCGGCTATATCTTCCTTAGTTATATTAAGGACCGCAATCCCATCATGGTCAAGCCCATCATCAAATTGGGCGTGCATATCATCACGCTAATGAAGAGAAGCATTATGTTGCTGCGTGAGTGTGTCAATATTTCCAACAATTGTATTTAGTGTGGCAAGCATGGGACCTAATGTAGGTATATTTTGATACATGTTTTGGAAACCTCATATTGTGTTCAAATTTTCTTGTATCAAATATTGTAAAGATTTAGGGTTTAGATATGGGGGATTGTTTTCAGGATCATTATTTGGTGCGGGAGGGTTATTTTCTTCATTGTTGTCAGGCATGCCTAATTAAATAGAAAAAAAATCTAAATTTCAATCTAATTTCAGATATTATGACAAATATCAATACAAAACCCTATTTTTAAAAAAAATGCTACATTTAGCATGAAAATGAAATAAAATAATAAAAATATACAAATAATTACTTAACAAATATGCACGGGAGTCAAATTTGTTGTTTCCAAAATTAGGTATCCAAAAATATATTGGGTATATGATATATCAAGCCATTTTGGCAAAGAAAAATGCAAAAAAAAATGAAAAAAAGGGCTCACGGGTTTCAGATTTATGCCACAGTTATCGGGTACCCGATTAGGCCTTTGCTTTGGTGTCAAGTTTGTCCAGGTGTACTGACACCCAGGCCTACTAAAAAGTCAACAATCATTTTCATGCACTTTTGGACGAATGAAAAGTGAATACTTTTCACATCACCACTTTTTGGCCCCTCATGATCTTGCACATACCCTTATTCATCATGTCAAATAGTGGAATGTATTCTTTCGTAGGAGTTTCATCTTTAGAATGAGAAAATATGTTCTCATTAAAGACTACATCTCTACTCCTTATAATTTTCTTATCGGTTAAGCTCCAGAGTCTGAAGCCAAACTATTCTTTCCCATATCCAATGAATATGCAAGGCTGTGATTTAGGATCTAGTTTACTTCACTTCTCCTTAGGGACATGTACAAAAGCTTGATAGCCAAAGACTTTAAGATGAGAGTATGAAACTCTTCTTCCTTTCCATTCCTCTTTCAAAATTTTGAAGTTCAATCTTGATGAGGGAATTCGATTTATCAAATAGACCATTGTATTGCATGCTTCAGCCCAAAACTATTTTCCCAAACCTGCATTAGAAAGCATACAACGTGCTTTCTCAAGGATTGTTCTATTAAGCCTTTCCACTGCCCCATTTTCTTGAGGGGTGTAGGGGATAACTTTCACCCTATGAATACCATTATCTGCACAATAGTTATCAAATTTCAGCGAACAAAACTCCCCTCCATTATCCATTTTCAAGCATTTAATCTTGTGGACTTTTTGGTTTTCAACAAAAGCTTTGAAAACTTTAAATTTAGAAAAGATTTTTTATTTATTTGCCATCATGTATATCCAAACTTTCCTAGTACAATCATCAAGGAAAGTAACGAAATATTTAGCACCACCTAAGGATCTTACCTCGGTAGGACCAAAGACATCTAAGTGTACAAGCTCCAATGGTTTTTCTTTCATGTCATGCCCATCTTTCAAGAAGCTGCCCCGCTTTTGCTTGCCATAGAGACAATGTTCACAAAACTCCAAGTTTGCTGATTGGAGACCCGATAGTTGATCCCTCTTGATCATTAACTCTAGGCCTTTCTTGCCTATGTGGCCTAATCTTTGATGCCAAAGTGTTGCATCGCTGCCTATAACTGTCATAGTAGCTCCCACCTCATTGATTGGTTTCATAATGTAGAGGCTACCGGTCTTCTCTCCTTTTGCAATAGCGAATGAACCTTTGACTGTTTTCCATGTATCTGTGAGTTCTATTTTAAATCCTTGGATGTATAGTTGGCTGACTGAAATTAAATTCCTCTTTAATTGAGGAACATGTCTAACATCTTTGAGCAGCAATTTTGCTCCACCTTCTAGATGCAAAACAACTTCACCTTTCCCAATTATTTTATATGCTTTATTGTCACCCAAAAATACTTCTCCAAATTCACCTTCTTGATAATTTTTAAAATAATCCATACATGAAGTGGCATGGAAGGAGTCTCCAAAATCTATCACCCAAGAATCTGATTTTGAGTCACTTGTAGAAAGAACTAGAGTAGCTTCATCTACTTCATAGGTTGTATTAGCTTCACTATTCCTCACTTTTTCTTGTGCTTTCTTGAAAGATCTACAATTTCATTTTGAGTGACCTGGTTTGCCACAAAACCAGCACTCTCCATTTCTTCCTCTTGACTTTGATCGATTGGGTGATCTTGATTTTCTTTGATTGTAGTTGTAATTATTATTGCCTCTATGATGGCTTCTTCCCCTTCTTTTAGTGCTGACCATGGTAAGAGCATCACCGGATGGGGTGTCTTTGTTACTTCTTCTCATATCTTCACTAAGTAAAGTAGCAACCACTTCATCATAAACCAGCTTCTTTGAGGAATTAGAGGTGCTAATAGTTGTAACTACGGGATCCCAACTGTCAGGTAAAGAACATAACAAGATGATGGCTTTGGCTTCATCATCTTGAGTCATACCAACCGAGGTTGCTTGGCATAATAGAGTATTCAAATCATTTACATGATTTGACATTGTAGTCCCTTCCTTCATTTTCAGCTTGTAGAGTTTCTTCATAATGAAGATTTTATTCACAACCGATGCCATCTCATAGATGCTCTAAAGTTTTTCCCAGAGTTCTTTTGTTGTCTTTTCGTTGAAGACATTAAACAAAACATTTTGTGACAGCGAAAGAAAGATTGATGCCATTGCTTTATCATCAATTTTTTTCCAATCTTCATCCAACATTGCTGCTGGTTTACTGGATTTTCCATCTATTGCGATTGCAAAATCTTGCTTGATCAGCAAGGAACGCATCTGCACTTTCCACAGGCTGAAGTTCTTGCCTATGAATTTCTCCACTTTCAAATCCTCCATCTTTTCAGAAATTCAACCCAGATTTCCAATCAACACAACCTGTGCTCTGATACCAATTGAAAGGGATTGAAATGCAAGAAATTAAATAGCATATTTATAAACTAATTTACAAAATGCAAACACAAGATTTATCCTAGTTCACCACAAATTGTGGCTACATCCAGACTGCAAAGTATTGTATTAATTCCCAAAAAGTTAATTACAAATGAGCAGGAGCAGCAAATATAAAAGCTCTAGATTATTACATATGAAGAGTCTTCAGAATGAAGAGTCATAATAAAATAGATAAGAAAACCATTATGACTGTTGGCCTTCATTCCTCAATAGATCTCATAATACGAATCAGTTCTGAAACCATTATTCAATTATAGTTGTCATGAGTTTTTCAATCTATATTGAGTATGTTTTTTAATCAATTTTTCATATCACAGACAGCAATCCATCACTCTATTTTCTATGGTGATGGATCACTAATCCCAAGCATCCATACAAAAACATGTTCATAACTGATTTGAAAACAATATTTTAAACATTGCTCAATTGTTCTTTCATTAGCTTGCTTTCATTCTGTGTGTTAGGATTATTGTCAAAATTCAATTCTTACAAGCTATGTCTGAATTCAATTGTGTAGGTATTTTTACCTAAACTTTTTGGACCTGTGTAATTTAAAATTCAATTCATCAAATTGTTTTGTGTAAATAGACTTAAGAATTATGTTGTTTTTTAATTTCTTTTGATGGTTTAGAGTGTTTCTAGCGAAACCCATCTTCCAGTTTATCACGTAGTCTACATGGGTGTGATAAAAAATTCTAGGCAATTTTTTGAGCTCTCAAGATTTACCTTGGATTCCAGTAAAAGTTTGGATAGCGGTTCTAGATGATAATGTTCAAGAATAAATGGATGGAATAGTTAATTCCAAGAAAAACCCTAAAATAAATTAGTCTGAATGAGTTCTTGATTTTGCAATCAAGAATTTCATTTTTTATTTGTTTATACTAGTAGATTATATGATTTCTAACACTAGGAACTCTTTGGTTTTGATAGCACGCAATAGAAGATGGAAGCCAACAGTAGAACAACTTGCAATACTAGAAGATGTCTACAACAGAGGAATTCGGAGTCCTACTTCTGACCAGATAGACCAGATTACCTCACGTCTCCAAGTTTATGGAGAAATACAAGGCAAGATGTGTTTTACTGGTTTCAAAATCATACGTGGAGTGACAGGTAGAAGATAAAAAGAGATCCCTCTTCATCAGATGCCAGTACTATAGAAAAGGTGACTATACTACTATGAATAGAGTATTTATTGCAAAATTGTCCTTTACAAAATGCTATTAATACAATTGATTGTAAAATATGCAGTGTCCCTAGAAACCTATAAAAAGATGTGTTTCCAACATCATGTTTTTCCGAACCAACAACTACCCAAATCACATCTTTGCCCTTCTATTTGTGTAGGAATCAGCAGGGTTGGTTAAGGAGTGTGAAGTTGAAGAAGTAAAAGAGAGTGAATTCCCAAGGAAAAGATTAAAATTTGAACAAATAAGAGTGGACAGATCAGTTTGGATTAAAAATAAAGACAACAGTGGAGGAGGCTCAGATGAAATCATGGTCACCAAAGGACACCATGAAACCATTGCATTGTGAACTATGCAACTCTTGCCTCTTCACCCAACTTATGGAAATAGAGACAATAAAAGTGGAAAATGTGAACGACTAATTGATGAAAAGAAAGCTCCATTGTAATTAGAACCAACTAACCATAGATTCTGATAGAGGTGTAAAAGTGGGACTAATGTAAGATTCCTACTGTCATTCTTCTATATCTTCAATGGCTTGTTATTATACATTCAAAGTAGACATCTTGTAATTAATTTTAGCTTGTGATAGAGGTTCCACACATATGTAAGTGGTTTCCTTAGATTTCTTGAGAAATAGAATGCGAGGTAGTTTACTCAATTGCCTTGGAAGAAACTAATGGACAAGTCCAAATGGGCATAATAAAAATGCATCTGAATTGCTTTTTGTTGTTCAGCTAAAACATGACTCAAGATTCATAAGAGCATAGATTAATTAGCATACTTAAAAGGTAAAATTGACAAAAAGATATTGTATTTATTTTTTTATATTTAGTTTAAGCATTCATAATAATATTATTGTATTATAATTAATATTTAATCATTATTATATTTATGATATTTTAATTGATTTTAAATTATGATTAAGATATAATTATATTATTCTATTTGAATACATTTTTCAATTTTATTTCTATTAAAGAAATAATTAGTATAAAATTGCTATTATTATATTATTATATTTGTATGTTTCTATTAAACTCTTCAAAACAAAAAAATATTGATATCACATTATTAATAGTATATTATCATTTTATTATATTTTTTATTTTATATTAATTCTTATCCTCACAAATCTATTGTATATAGGGACACATTCATAATAAAAATTTAAAAATTAATAGTATAATATTTTTTATTTTTCACATATTTAAGTGCTAAATTAAATGCTTCTATTTTTTATTCATGAACATTTTTGCATTTATTATGGGTGTAATATGTCTTAGTAATAACTAGCATGTACCTATGTTTACAGTAGTATAGGTAAAGTACCTCAAAAACATCATATCTATTCATTATTTCACTTAAAAAATAATTATATTATTATATTATCTATTCATTATTTCAATTAAAAAATAATTATATTAATATAAAAATATTAAATTATTATTAAGATATGATTATATTGTTATATTTTTTATATTATCTTGTTATGATATTTTTATATTTCTATTAAGCTTATAAAAATATACTAAATTTTTTTTTTTATTTCTATGTCAAAGCAACAAAAAAATATTATTAGATTATCATATATTTTTATTTTTATTTTATATTCCTTTAACAAAAAGTTAAATTTTATGCAATCCTCATGGTTGATAATATTATTTCTAATCTATTATTGTACTACTATTCATTTATATTATATATTTAAAGAAATGTAGAGATATTCTTTTTTCATATATATATTTATCAAGAATATCAACATATTGATCTTCTAATAATAATATATAATTTTTTTAAAAAATTAAATTATTTTTCTTTATGGATTTAAGTGTCACAAACACATCAAATTAAATGCTTTAAATTTTTATTGAAATATATTTTGCATCCATATGTGAGAGTATAATACGCCTTCAATATAACTAGCTATTATTTTGACATTAGGATCTCTTACTTTTGTAGGTCATAGAGGATATTATTGATGAACAATGACTTTAATTTCCTTCTAACTAAATTATTCTATAAGACTTAAATGTTGGTTTATGAAATATAATAATCTAAATATAGCACTTCTCATATGGGATTGATTTATTTTATTGATTAGGTGTGTTATACGTTATGGTTAATCTCACTATGGTGTTCAGAGAATATTTAAGAAAAATGAGCTATTAATATTTAATAATTATTAGGCTAACAAAATATTAAAAGAAATATTATATATCTAAAGTAATTATGTTAGAGGAAATAGAAGAATTTAGGCCATAACTTTATTGCAAAACAATAATTAAAAATGTTTAAAAACCTAATTCGTAGTGAAGAAGATGAGCTCAATACATGTCCACATCTATACTAACTCCTCCAAATCATGTCAATTCTGAGAAGTCCTTTGATGAAGATATCAGAGGCATATCTCATAATATGAGTGAGTTCTAGAACCATTGTTCATTTATAGTTTTTGATTAAGTAAAATAGGTTTTACAGGGTGCATAAAACCCACAGCCAAATAGGAGAGGCGATCAAAAGTAAAATAAGAAGTTTAAGCATGACAACCATGAAACAGGCCACAAGTCGGCCTAAGACCAAGAAGCCATATCAAAATAGAGCTAATCAAATTTTTATGATTCCCTTGGTACTTTGGAGTCTTTCCTTGTCAAGAAGATCCTTCACTTGACTTGGGATGTCTTCGCCTTGTTGCCATATCATCTTAGCGTCCTTCGTGATAGCCAGGTTGGCAAACCAATCAACAGCACTGTTGCCTTCCCTGTACACATGAGAGATGTACACCTTTTCAAAAGAATTAAAAATTGAGGGGGTTTCTTTGATCATATTGGATATTGTCCAAGATGGAGATTTAATGAGTTTTAAGCAATTGATAATGTTCATTGAGTCACCTTTGAGCCAGAGCTTCTTGACCCCAATTTCTTGGGCAATTTTGGTGACTTGGAGAGCCGCACAAGCTTCAGCAAAGTGGTTGGATTGAGAGCCCAAAGGTAAAATGATAGCCGCAAGGCCAAAACCAAAGCTATTTCTGATTATCCCTCCACTACCAAATAGGCCAGGGTTCCCTTTGGCAGCTCCATCGAAGTTGGCTTTCACCCATCCAGTCAGTGGACAGCTCCATGTACAGTTCTATCTTTTCTCCTGTGTTGCTTCCTAAGCCTTTCCTACAATATGGTTAGTTCTTCGGCAATAGAAATAGTTTTCCTTAACAACATGTTGGATTTTTTCCAAAATTATTTTAGGGGGAGAGGAGAAATCATGAAAAATACAATTGTTACACTCTTTCTAGACTCCCTAGCAGAGGTGAGGAAGGATCCAAGTGCAGAATGACCGGAAGTCTGGGTTAAACATTTTGAAAGCCCATTGAGAAAAGAGATCATGGATGGATAGGGGAAAACACCAAGATAAGTCCAAGATGGAGAAAAGACATTTCCATATATGTTACTTACAAAAGAGCAGTGAATAAATAATTGATCCACCATTTCTTCTTGACATCTGCAGAGAACACACCTATTGGGGAACTCAAATCCTTGCTTGATGAGGTTATCAGTTGTGAGGATATGGTTCTGGAGCAAGAGCCAGAAGAAAACATTGATTTTGGGTGTAAGGCCTAGAATCTAGGCTTTGGTCCATAGTGGATTAGCTTCTTGGTTTTGAGGTATCTGAAAGGAATAGGTAGAGACCACTGTGTAGATACCGTCTGGAGAGTCTTCCCAAATGATCTCATCCAGATCAGAAGAGAGAGAGACCACATTAAGAGCTTTCATCAAAGGAATCAGATCCTAAGAGATCTGGGAGAGATCCACCCAATTGCCATCCCTTCTATAGTTGCTTACTAGGGGCCCATAAGTTTGGGTGCAAACATGTCTCTAGGCTTAGAAGGTCTCAAAATCTCTCAAACAAACCATATGGAGCCATTTGTCATTCCAGAAGTTGACAAATTTTCCATTCTCGATCTTCCATTTGGCTTTGGATTTAGCCAACTCCTTAGCATTGAGGAGACCATTCCATATGACAGACCCTTTTGGGGAATCTGTCTCTTCAAAAAATTTATTAATAGAGTTGTGCATTAGGTATTTTTCTTCAATGGTGTCCCACCACTCACCTTTGATATTGAAGATTCTCCATATCTTTTTGGCTTGAAGATCTTTGTTGAACAGTCTTAAATTCCTTATTCCAAGACCACCAACTTTTTTAGGGCGACAAACTTTCTCCCAGGTAATAAGAGGGATACACTTCTGATCCTCGGTGTTGGACCAAATGAATCTTCTCTATATTCTCTCCATAACCTCTGCAACTTTGGCAGGAATGGAGAAGAGGCTGAGAGCATAGGTAGGGAGGTTTTGTAAAGTAGATTTGACCAATTGAATCTTTCCTACCTAACTGAGTGTAACCCCTTTCCAACCAACAAGCTTCCTGTTGAATCTGTCTATTATTTTATTCCAAAAGGCTTCCAGAGGTTTGACACCTAAGGGAAGGCCCAGATAAGAGGATGGAAAAGCATTTATACCACATCCCAAGATGTTGGCTATTTTACTCTATCTACCCTTCAGGGTGTTGACAAAAAAGAGCGAACTTTTATTCCAATTAATGGATTGACCAGTGGATCTGATGTATTCATTTAGAAGATCCTTCACCACTTTTTCTTCTCCCAGTGAAGCCTCTCCACCAAGGATGGTGTCATCCACAAATTTTTCAGTTATAGTTGTCATGAGTTTTTTAGTCTATATTGTGTATGTTTTTTTAATCAATTTTTCATATCACAATCAACAATCCATCACTCTATTTACTATGGTGATGGATCATTGATCCCAAGAATCTATACAAAAACATGTTCATAACTGATTTGAAAATAATATTTTAAACATTTCTCAATTGTTCTTTCATTGGCTTGCTTGCATTTTGTGTGTTAGGATTGTTGTTGAAATTCAATTCTTACAAGCTATGTCTGGATTCAATTTTGTAGGTATTTTTACATAAACATTTTGGATCTGTGTAATTTAAAATTTAATTCATCAAATTGGTTTGTTTAATTAGACTTAAGAATTATGTTGTATTCTAATTTCTTTTGATGGTTTAGAGTATTTCTAGTGAGACCCATCTGCCAGTTTATCATGTAGTCTACATGGGTGTGATCAGAAATTCTAGGCAATATTTTGAGCTCTTGAGCTTTACCTTGGATTTCAATAAAAGATTGGATAGTGGTTTCGGATGATAATATCCAAGAATAAATCGATGGAATATTTAATTCCAAGAAAGACCCTAAAATAAATTAATCTGAATGAGTTCTTGATTTTGCAATCAAGAATTTCATTTTTTATTTGTTTATGGTAGTAGATTATGGTTTCTAACACTTAAGAAGGAACTCAAGTTGGCTTTGATAGCAAGCAATAGAAGATGGAAGCCAACAATAGAACAAAGTTTGTAATACTAGAAGATGTATACAATAGAGGAATTCAGAGTCCCACTTATGACTAGATAGACTAGATTACCTCACGTCTCTGAGTTTATGGAGAAATACAAGGCAAGAATGTGTTTTACTAGTTTCAAAATCATAAGTGGAGTGATAGGCAGAAGAGAAAATGAGATCTAGACCATGAGGATGCACCTTATAACAATAAAGATGTCTTCCTCTTCATCAAATGCCAAGACTATAGAAAGGTGACTATACTGCTATGAATAGAGTATTTATTGCAAAAATGTGCTTTACAAAAGGGTATTAATACAATTGATTGTAAATTATGCAATGTCTCTAGAAACCTATAAAAAGATGTTTTTCCAACATCATGTTTTTTTGAAGCAACAACTACCCAAATCACATATTTTCCCTTCTATTTGTGTAGGAATCAGCAAGGTTCGATAAGGAGTGTGAAGTTGAAGATGTAAAAGAGAGTGAATTCTCAAGGAAAAGATTAAAATTTGAACAAATAAGAGTAGACAAATCAGTTTGGATTAAAAATAAAGACAACAGTGGAGGAGGCTCAGATGAAATCATGGTCACAAAAGGATGCCATGAAACCATTGCATTGCGAACTCTGCAACTCTTTCATCTTCACCCACCTTATGGAAATAGAAACAATAAGAGTGGAAAATGTGAACGACTAATTGATGAAAAGAAAGCTCCATTATAATTAGAACCAACTGTTCATAGATTCTGATAGAGGTGTAAAAGTGGGACTAATGTAAGATTCATGTTTTCATTCTTCTGTCTCTTCAACGGCTTGTTATTATATATTTAAAGTAGACATCTTGTAATTAATAAATTATCTTGTGATAGAGGTTCCACACATATGTAAGTGGTTTCCTTAGATTTCTTGAGAAATAGAATGTGAGGTAGTTTATGCAATTGCCTTGGAAGAAACTAATGGACAAGTCCAAATGGGCATAATAAAAATGCATCTGAATTTCTTTTTGTTGTTCAGCTAAAACATCACTCAAGATTCATACGAGCATAGCTTAATTAGCATAATTAAAAGGTAAAATTGACAAAAAGATATTGTATTTATTTATTTAAATATTCATAATAATATTATTGTATTATAATTAATATTGAATTATTATTATATTTATGATATTTTAATTGATATTAAATTATTATTAAGATATAATTATATTATTCTATTTGAATATATTTTTTAATTATATTTCTATTAAAGAAATAATTAGTATAAAATTGCTATTATATGTTAGAATAACTGAGAGGGGGGTGAATTAGTTATCCACAGTCCCAAATCAAAATGTATAATCCAAAACAATTTCCTTAAACTTCTGCAACTCAGTAACATAAAATAATTTACTGTCTGTGCTTTTACCGATTACCAGTCAATTAACAACTAATGATTACCGACCAAATATAACATGTAATATGTAAAGTATGATAATAAACAATCACCACAATGAACACATAACACAAAATATTTAATGTGGAAACCCTGTGAAGGGAAAAGCCACCTGGGACCAGCAACCCAAAAATGTTTACTCTTTTGAAGTGAGGTCGGTGAAGACCCAACCTTGTTAAAGGTTATAAACACACCGTTAGGTGTGACCTTGTTAGAGGATTTTAGACCAACCGTTATCGTCCAACTAGCAGTCACTCTGGGGTTGACAGGATAACAATGCTCATTCTATGAATGAAACATAAAAGACTTTCAAGTCCACTCTGTTAAGAGATTTCTCTATTTACAATGGTTAAAATGTAACAGCAGTTTGATCTGATTACAATACAACTTCAATTGCAGATATTCAAATCTATATTATGCTTAATCAAATCCTCTGATCAATATTACAATTCTGTATCACAATAATCAATGACTTACTGTCACTCGGTAATAGCTTTCTGATGCTCAGTAAACTCTGCAGTTCACTTCTCCTTAACCAGTTTGATCAGGCATACATGAAGCTTGTTCATGTGATAATTTTGTAGTCCTTCTTCTTATGACATTAGTTTCACAATGAAACTTTGGTCTCTTATATAGACAAGTAAACCATTTTCTTTTCCTCCATTAGATTTTGCCACTTATCCTCCTTCATCCATTTTTCTGATTAAACCTTCCTCGGCACTTGTGCCGGTAAACCATTTTGATTTCATCATTTAGATCTTCCTTGAATTATGATAGCCATAGATCTTCATAACAAACATTATCTCCATCACTGATTTTGATGTACTTTACAGCTCATCAATTCTTAACAGCTAAAGTAATCATTTAATTCTTTTCTCCTGCTTGGTTAACAAAGAAATGTGTTGGTGAACACAAGCTCAATTTATACTGTGCTCAGTATACACTATGATGCTCGGTGTATATTGTAATGCTTCATCAACCGACCACACTGCCTTGTGTCTTTCAGCTCTTTTCCTCATCATAAATGAATGAAACATAATCAAGTCAATAATATAAGGTCATAGACTCATCAACAAGTTACTCAATGTATTCTTTATCCTCATCTGTCATGTACATCTTCCTCATGTAAATATTTGTGCTCTTCATTTCTTTTACTCCTTTTCTATAGATGTTTCGGTATAGTAACTTACAAAATAAGTGTTGTCAAAGTAGTTGACATCAATGACAACATATTACTGATTTAATCATATTACATATTTAATCAGCAACTTAATGATCTCTAATCATAGATCTTCAATTAGGTTCTAAATCAGTTGTAGTTCATCAATACCTCCCTTTGGCATTGATGGAAACTCAAGTAATATGAAATATACCATACACATACCAAAAATGTATTCTACAACTCTGTGAACAAATATTGTACAAGCTCTCCCTAGCTTAATATGCTTAATCACTATGTTACTCAACAGAATTAACAATGCAGCTTTGACATTCTGCAAGTATGATCTTTTCAGCTCTTGGATTCCTTCTTCTGGTCTTAGTAATTGATCTTCAGTGCTCTTCCCTTTCTTCAATTTGTCTCTCCCTTAGATAGTTCTCATTGGTGCATATTATTTCATATTGTTTATCTCTCCCTTTGACAACAATGCCAAAGAAACAAACAAACACACAGCTCTGTAGTAGCCAAGTAACTCTCTATTGTCCGGTGCATACTCTGTATCTCTGTGTACTAATATGTCAATCTGTTCCAGTTCTCCAACTTTTCACAACCTTAGACATGATCCAAAGTGTGAACTATGTTGCATCAACATGTATGATCTTCTGATAAGATTAGGCTAATGCAACATCTAGATCACATTAGTGACCGGTAGATAGGGGACAGACCCCAAGTCTTGTCTACAAGTTGTTCTTTTGATGTAACAAACTCTAGCTTAACTTGCTTCTCCTATACTTGTTCTCTCAAGTAGTGATACTTAATTGATATATGCTTTGTTTTAGAGTGCATCACTGGATTCTTTGAAATTTTTATTGCATTGGTGTTATTACAGTATATAATCATCGGCTCAGTGATTATCTCATTCATACCTTCCAAAACTTGTTTAATATATGAAATATTTGAACATTTTGTAGCAGCAGCAACATACTCTGCTTTGGCTGTAGACAGAGAAATGCAAGCCTGCTTCTTACTTGTCCATGTAACAAGTCTTTCACCAAAGAAAAATGCTCCTTCGGAGGTACTTTTTCTGTCATCCACATTTCCAGCCCATTCAGCGTCAGTATAGACAATGAGTTCAAACTTGCCTTCCTTAGGATACCATAATCCATAATCTTCTATTTTTTTTAGGTATCTTAGGATTCTCTTTGTAGCAATCATGTGTGATTCTCTAGGGTTTACAAAAAATCTTGCAACAATTCCCATAGCATGTGCTATGTCTGGTCTACTATGTACTACATACATTAACTTACCAATCATAGATAAGTACAGTGTTTGGTTCACTTCTATAGTTTCATTTTCCTTAGTCAGTTTACATCTAGTAGCCATCGGTGTTCCCACAGGTTTAGCATCTTCCATGCCAAATGTCTTCAATACTTCCTTGATATATTTGGATTGTGTGATAAATATACCATCATTCTGCTGAATCACTTATAGTCCTAGAAAGAACATAATCTCTCCAAACATAGACATTTCAAATTCACTTCTCATTTCATCAGAAAATGACTTACAAATTTGATCTTGACCTCCAAATATAATGTCATCCACAAAAAATTCAGTAATAAGAATAGTATCATCAATATCTCCTTTCATATACAGATTGTTGTTCTCACTTGTTCTTACAAATCCTATACTTAAAAAATAAGTATGTAGCCTCTCATACCAGGCTCTTGGTGCTTGCTTCAAACCATATAAAGCTTTATGTAATCTACATACCATGTCTTTCTTTTCTGGATCAACAAACCCTTCAGGTTGTTCTATGTAGACTTCTTCTTCAAGTATTCCATTCAGAAATGTTGACTTGACATCCATTTGGTAAACTTTAAAAATTTTGTGTGCAGCATATGCAAGTAACATTCTGACTCCTTCCAATCTAGCAATAGGTGCAAATGTTTCTCCATAATCAATTCCTTCCTCTTGTGCATATCCTTTGCATACCAATCTAGCTTTATTTCTTGTTACTTCTCCATTCTCATTCTGCTTGTTCCTGAATATCCACTTAGTACCGATAACATTCTTATCTTTAGGTCAGGGTACTAAGGTCTAGGTTTTGTTCTTCTCTATCTGTTCTATTTCCTCTTTCATTGCATTAACCCATTCATCATTTTCTAATGCAACTTTTACATTCTTCGGTTCATAATCACAAACTAGACATGGACCTTGTCTTGCTTTACTCCTTGTTTGCATGCCAACTTGTCTGTCTCCAATGATTTGTGTCTCAGGATGGTGTCTTCTGACAAAACTCACTAGTATCCAATTTCTTCTTTCTTGTTCATCCTGTGCAAGTTCATTTGCTTGCTCGATAGGTTCTTCCTGCTCGTTGGTTTCTTTTTCCTGTCCCTCGGTATTGTTTTCCTCCTAACCGGTTGTCACTGTCTGTTGCATTGGTAGATACTCAGGTTGTTCAATGTAAGTGAATCTACTATAATCCTCAAGTTCCTTTCTACTTTCCTCTGTATTCTTATCATCAAACTCATCAACTCAAACATTAGTACTCTCAATCAATTTATTTGTAACTCTTTTTAGACACTTGTATGCTTTGCTTTTACTGGAATATCCTAGAAATATCCCCTCATCACCTTTTGAGTCAAACTTTCCATTCCTCTCATATTTCATAATAAAACATTTGCTTCCAAAAAATTTGAAATAACTTATAGTAGGTTTGTGTCCAAACCATAGCTCATAGGGTGTCCTATTAGTGTCCTTCTTCAGTTGTACTTGATTTAGCACATAGACAGAAGTGCTAACAGCTTCTCTCTAGTATGTTTGAGAAACATTATTTTCTATCATTAATGTCCTTGTGCAGTCAACAATTGACCTATTCCTTCTTTCAGTAATGCCATTCTGTTGGGGTGTCCTCCGTGCAGAGACCTATCTTTTAATACCATGCTCATTACAAAAATTAGTAAATTCATTAGAGATAAATTCAACTCCTCTATTAGATCTCAAGCATTTCAAATCTTTACCAGTCTCTTTTTTCTACTTTTTTCTTTATACCACTTGAACATCTTGAATGCCGCATATTTTTCTTTTAAGACATGACAGTCATTAACCTTGTATAGTCATCAACAAAAAGAATAAAGTATATGTCTCCATAATAACTCTGAGTTCTCATAGGACCACATAGGTTGGTATGAACCAACTCAAGTATCTTTTTTGTTGAGTAGTCTTTACTTTTGAAACTAGACTTAGTCATCTTATCTTTCTAACATTCATGACACATAACATGATCTGGCTTAGATAAGTTAGGCAGACCTCTAACTCTTTTCTTTTTACTAATCTTAATCATGTTATCAAAATTCACATGACATAACCTCTTATGCCACAGCCATGCATCTTCATCTTTCATCAATAAACCAGAAGACTGATCATTATCAAGATAAAACATATTACCTCTAGATTGTGTACCAGTTGCAACAAGTCTTCCTCCATCATCAAATATTTTCACCTTTTTCTCTCAAAAGCAACTTGGTGGCCTGAATTGTTCAGTTGTGCCACACTTAGCAAGTTATAGTTTAATCCTATTACCCAATAAGCATTTTCACATTTTAATCTATCATTTATCATCAAGGATCATTTACCTCTTACCATATAGGGTGCATCATTTCCCATTCTTACAGATCCTCCATTGCATTCTTCAAGATAATCAAATTTTTCTTCATCACCAATCATGTGATGTGTACAGCCACTATCTAAATCCATGTATCATTCATATTAACTTTAGAGATAAGTGTTGTCTCTACATACCTTTCATATTCTTTGGAATCATCCTTCATTGCCACAAATACAACCTCCACATCATCATCAGTGTTGATATCAGTGATATCTTCTTCCTCAACAATGTAGCAAACCTTCTTGCCTTTGTCATTCTTGTCTCAGTTATCTCTATTGTAGTGTGAGTAGCCTCTATTGTATCTTCTCCCATAGCTTCCTTTAGATCAATCTTTAGTTCTATCATCATCTTTCTTGTGTGGACATCTAGTAGTGATATGGCCAACTTCTTTACAGTTAAATCATGCTAGAGGTAACTTGCCTCTATACCTTCCTTTTCCTTTAGGTAACCTTCTAGCCATAAGAGCTTCAAGTTCATCAAGCTTATCATCAGTATTACTATCACTATCATCATTATTATTTCTGCTACTAGACTTACCAATCTTCAGAGAAGTCATGAAAGTGGATTCAACATTGGGTACAACACTATTATCATAATTATTCAGTTCAAATGTTGTAAGCTTTCCAATCATATTATCAAGAGTGAGTGTCCTGTTAGGTGCTAACCTATTTTCATGAATTGCAGATATTCTGATTGCATAGATAGGCAATAGGGTTCTCAGAATTTTTCTTACCATAGTATCTTCATCAATAACTCCATCTGATGCTCTAATAGCATGAACTACCTCTTTTATTTTGTTTGTGTACTGCACAATGTTTTCACCTTCTTTCATCTTCATGTCATCGAATCTTCCTCTCAAGCTTTTGGCTCTTGCTCTCTTGACATTCGCATCACCACTATAGATTAGAGCTAGTTTATCCCGCATCTCCTTATTAGTAGTACAGTTCTTGATATCTTCAAATTCGGCATCTGAATAAGCAGTAGCAATCTCCATCATGGTAACATTATGTTCATGTATGTCCCTTAATTGATCAAGGGTCAAGGGACTAGTAGGTGGTGCAAGGTATCCATTCTCCATCATATCTAGGGTAGAATTCCCAATACTAGATACATGCAGCTTCATTCGACTTTTCCATATTGTGAAGTTAACTTTGTTAAGCTTTGGCACTTACCTCTTAAAGATTTTGAGACCTTTGTGCTGAAGTCCTTAAAACTTTGTTCCAAGCAACTTAGCTTTGATACCAATTGTTAGAATAACTAACAGGGGGGTGAATCAGTTATCCACAGTCCCAAATCAAAATGTATAATCCAAAACAATTTCCTTAAACTTCTGTAGCTTGGTAACATAAAATACTGTATTGTCTGTGCTTTTTTCCGATTACTAGTCAATTAACATCTAATAATTACTGACTAAATCTAACATGTAATATGTAAATTATGATAATAAACAATCACCACAATGAACACATAACACAAGATTTAACGTGGAAACCCTGTGAAGGGAAAAAACCACCTGGGACTGGCAACCCAAAAATGTTCACTCTTCTAAAGTGAGGTCGGTGAAGACCCAACCATGTTAAAGGTTACAAACACACTATTAGGTGTGACCTTGTTAGAGGATTTTAGACCAACTGTTATCGTCCAACGAGTAGTCACTCTGGGGTTGACAAGATAACAATGCTCATTCTATGAATGAAACATAAAAAACTTTCAAGTCCACTCTGTTACGAGATTTCTCTATTTACAATGGTTAAAATGTAACAGCGGTTTGATCTGATTACAATACAACTTCAATTGAAGATATTTAAATCTATATTATGCTCAATCAAATCCTCTTATTAGTATTACAATTCTGTATCACAATAATCAATGACTTACTATTACTCGATAATAACTTTTTGATGCTCGGTAAATGCTGCAGTTCAGTTCTCCTTAACCAGTTTGATCAGGCATACATGAAGCTTTTTCATGTGATAATTTTGCAGTCCTTCTTTCGGCATTAGTTTCACAATGAAACTTTGGTCTCTTACATAGACAAGTAAACTGTTTTCTTTTCCCCCATTAGATTTTTTCGCCTATCCTCCTTCATCCATTTTTCCACTTAAACCTTCCTCGGTACTTATGCCAATAAACCATTTTGATTTCATCCTTTAGATCTTCCTTGAATTATTCTAGTCGTAGATCTTCGTAACAAACATTATCTCCATCACTGATTTCTATGTACTTTACAGCTCATCAATCCTTAACGGCTAAACTAATCATTTAATACTTTTCTCCTGCTTGGTTAACAAAGAAATGTGTCAGTGAACACAAGCTCAATTTATACTGTGCTCGGTATAGACTACGCTACTCGGTGTATACTATAATGCTTCATCAACCAACCACACCGCCTTGTGTCTTTTAGCTCTTTTCCTCATCATAGATGAATGAAACATTATCAATTCAATAACATAAGGTCATAGACTCATCAGCAAGTTACTCAATGTATTCTTTATCCTCATCTGTCATGTACATCTTCCTCATGTAGATATTTCTGCTCTTCATTTCTTTTACTCCTTTTCTACAGATGTTTCGGTATAGTAACTTACAAAATAAGTTTTGTCAAACTAGTTGACATCAATGACAACATATTACTGATTTAATCATATTACATATTTAATCAGCAACTCAGTGATCTCTAATCACAGATCTTCAATTAGGTTCTAAATCAGTTGTAGTTCATCAATTATTATATTATTATATTTGTATGTTTCTATTAAACTCTTCAAAACAAAAAATATATTAATACTACATTATTAATAGTATATTATCATTTTATTATATTTTTATTTTATATTAATTCTTATGCACACAAATCTATTGTATATAGACACATTCATAATAAAAAATTTAAAAATTAATAGTATAATATTATTTATTTTTAAGTGCTAAATTAAATGCTTCTATTTTTTATTCATGAACATTTTTGCATTCATTATGGGTGTAATATGCCTTAGGTATAACTAGCATGTACATATGTTTAGAATAATATAGGTAAAGTACCTCAAAAACATCATATCTATTCATTATTTCACTTAAAAAATAATTATATTATTATATTATCTATTCATTATTTCACTTAAAAAATAAGTATATTAATATTAAAAATATTAAATTATTGTTAAGATATGATTATATTGTTATATTTTTTATATTTCTATTAAGCTTATAAAATATACTAAATTAACTTTTTTATTTCTATGTCAAAGCAAAAAAAAATTTATTAGATTATCATATATATATATATATATATATATATATATATATATATATATATATATATATATATATATATATATATATATATATATATATATATATATATATTTATTTATTTATTTATTTATTTATTTATTTATTTATTTATTTATTTATTTATTTATTTATTTATTTATCAAGAATATCAACATATTGATCTTCTAATAATAATAATACATAATTTAAAAAATAAAAGAAAATTATTTTTCTTTATGGATTAAAGTGTCACAAACACATCAAATTAAATGCTTACAGTTTTTATGGACAAATGTTTTGCATCCATATGTGAGATTATAATGCGCCTTCAATATAACTAGCTATTATTTTGACATTAGGATCTCTTACTATTGTAGGTCATAGATGATATTGTTGATGAACAATTACTTTAATTTCCTTCTAACTAAATTATTCTATAGGACTTAAATGTTGGTTTACGAAATATAATAATCTGAATATAGCACTTCTCATATAGGATTGATTTATTTTATTGATTAGGCATTTTATATGTTATGGTTAATCTCATGGTGGTATTTAGAGAATATTTAAGAAAAATAAATTATTAATATTTAATAGATTATTAGACTAACAAAAAATTAAATGAAATATTATATCTCTAGAGTAATTATTTTAGAGGAAATAGAAAATTTTAGGTCATAACTTAATTACAAAAAGAATAATTAAAAATGTTTTAAAATGTAATTTGTAGTGAAGAAGATGAGCTCAATAAATGTCCAATAATTGTCCATGCAATTTCCCATGCACATCTATACTAACTCCTCCAAATCATGTCAATTCTGAGAAGTCCTCTGATGAAGATATCAGAGGCAGATCTCATAATATGAGTGAGTTCTAGAACCATTGTTTTTGATAGAAAAAAGTAGCAAGAGGGTGATGGCTCGAACAAAAGACTAGTAGCACATTAACAGCACATTAATGTAACTAGTCACAATAGATAAACAGTTTAACAGTATAATCACCAGTCTAAATCTACCCCTATCAAAAACATAAATCACAAAAATAGAGTATCTAAACTGAGCAGTATAAAATAAAGTATCAGTTGAAAGCCACACAGGGCTAGACAGAAAGTGGTAAAAATTAACATTGACCCCATCAAAAAAATAGGGGGTCCATGCGCCAGGCCCAGGCAAAGATAACCAACACATAAGAAACAGGACTAGTTTTTCCCACCCAACTGCTTAGACAATAGGGTCCTTGCCCATAACTTCCTGCAAAAATAGGAACAGGTCCTTATTGTCCTCGTTCACTTCCAAAGTGCCACCCGCCAGCTTCTCTAGCACATGACTGAGAGTAGTAGTCGAAGCATGCATCACCTTCAAGCTGAATTTGTTGGTTAGCATACACTGGTTCATCAGCTCCTGCATGTTTTTCTCGATCTTCGCAATCTCTCTGTCCAAGTTCATGAACCTCCTTTTAAGAGTACCTTTGAGACTGTCCTCTAGGGCCTTGATATTGTAAATAGAGTGGGGCTTATCCTAGGAGTCTTGAGCAGGACTCAGGAGCGGGGTAGGAATGGGGGTTTCCATGGCCTACTTGGGGTGAGGAACAGGGTTGCTACTAGGCCTAGGGGAGCTCATATGGTCATCCGAGGAATCATTCATAGACTCGGTGGTTTGGGATTCTTTCTCAGTCATAGACTGTTCTTTAGAAGCCATTTCCTATAGCCTAGTTTTACATTGCTCTTTGGTGAGTCTGTTAGACCTCCTGTAGCCTGAGCCAATCAAATCCACCTCTAGACTAACCTAGCTCTCCATCATTTTCCTTTTTTTGGGCCTACATTCTATCTCCGGAGTACTATCATCCTCCTTCCCATTTTTAATATCCTCACACTCAGAGAAATAGGACACCTCTTGGCCGTCCTTCTTTTTAAATGGGTTTTTGACACATTTTTTTCAGTTCCTACCCTCTTTGGTACCCGGTTCAAGCTCCTGGATGACACGGATGGACTGGGTGGGATTTTTAGTTTTGGCTAGGGAATCCTCCTGGGCTATTTCTTGGATAATCAGGGGGGTTGGGGTGCCAGGCAGATGGCTTTATGGAACTAGTAGATGTAGAGGAGGCCCTGATGGAGGATAGGAATAGGCTTATCCGGGTTATCCTTAATGTCAAGAATGTTACTTTCTAAGGAATGCAGAAGATAGAAAGGGATGGATATTAAGTCTTTGTTATAAACATGGTTCAGGAATGGTAAGTGGTAGTAGTAAAAGACAATAAACTTACCTTCCAATGTGAAGTATTTCATCACTATGAGGTAGATTTTGGGCCAAAAATCTGGCAGCTCCTCCCTGTTGAAGCCCCCCTACTTTTTCACCAGCAGCTCTCCCTCCTTGAAGAACTAGTTGAGACTGGTAGGGTTGGGAGTTCAGCTAGTTTTTTTGTATTTTCTCCCCATCATAGAGAGCCTAGTTGCCTTGGCTATGACCTCCTCATTTAGCTGAAAGTGGATGCCACCAACAGAGACATTCCGATTGTTCCAAGATGACACAAATTATTTAGAGATTCATTCATCATGCCCCCCTTCATTCTCTCCATAAAGCCCCAAATGTCACTCTCCTTGTAGTAATGTGTCACTAGCACATCAGAGGTGAAGGCCTCATCAATTCTATCAGGCTCAATGTGGAGAGTGTTGCTGCCCATTTCCAAATTCAGACCTTTCAAAACCAGAATACCCAGGAAAACAAAGAGCCGAATGTTTTTGCAGAGCTTAAAGAACCCCTCGAAACTGCAAAGCCTTTTTGAGAATGGTTTATACTTAAAATGTTGGCTTGGTGAAAAGTTTTGGAAACTGGGTGTTGTACCGCCAGATCTAACAGATCTCCAAGTGCCATAAATAGTAGTAATACCAGGGACACACTCATTGTCCTCATTCACCAAGTAAGCCCTCATATTCGAATAGTGCCTAATCCACACTTTTAAGGATTAATTATGAGTTTTTATGGGAATTTGGGTTCTCCTTTCCATAATCACAAAAATCATCGGAACACACCAGCACGTGATCTAGTAAGGATTTGGAATGAATAAGATGGCGTGACACATTTAAACCTTGATATTCATTTCTCCCCCAATTATTTGTTGAGTAACTAGGGGTAAGTCACTAACCACCCTCCAACTATTGAGTTTAGTTTGTTTTAGGCCCATTGCCGCCATTAAGTAAGCAACCGAATTCCCTTCTTTGTACGTGTGGGCTATGGTGGTTCTCTGGAAGCTATTAATTAGTTCACTGATCTCCAAAATAATAGGTCTAGCCCACCACCCCGCATTAGCACCCCTTTTGATAGCCTCAACAACCACTTTGGAATCCCCCTCGATTTCTAGTTGTGTAATGTTCATTTCTTTTGTGAATTTAATCCCCCAAAGAAGGGTCAATCCTTCTGCCTGGGTGATAGTGCATTTATTGATAGGGCCAGCATAAGCCAATAGGCAATTGCCTTTATAATCTCTCAGAACACCACCCCCACCTTGGCTTAATTTATTTTTTGCCCCATCAAAGTTTAACTTAGTCCATCCTCTGGGGGGGGGCAACCCATTTGGTAGCTTTCCTAGCTATCTTTTTAGCATCGTCAAATCTGGAGAACCCATCAAGGGTATTCCATCTGTTAGTAACTCTCACTTCCCAAGCAGTGGGAGGACAAGGGGGGAGTTTCCATTTAGCCATCCTAGCATTCTCACATAGGAGCTTAGTACCTATATGGAGACATGTCTCAGAATGGTTGCTCTCTTCTCTAAAGATCCTATTGTTCCTTTCCTTCCAAATGGCCCAGCAGATGTGAGGGGGTAGCATACACTAGAGGAGTTGGAGCAGGGGGTGATTGGAGTGGGATTTCCAGTTGCTAAATTGATGCACTTCTTTGTCCAAGACCCATGATATACTCAAATTGCTGATAACCTCCTGCCATATTCTAGAGGCATAATCACAGTGGATGAACAAGTGTTCCACCATTTCTTCCTCCTTCTTACATAGGATACATATGTTCACCATGGGGATGCCCCTCTTTATTAGGTTATCCTAGGTTAGGACCCTACCATGCATTAAAGTCCACCAGAAAAGATTTATTTTCAGTGTGAGCTGGGGAATCCACACCTTTTTCCAATCCCCTAGGTTGCACTCCTCCTTCAAAAGCAAATTGTAAGCAGACTTAATAAAGAAGGTACCAGCTTGGGTGGGGGCCTAGATAATAGAGTCCTCAAGCCTAGAGATTCTAACATTAGCTATAATTTCCATGAGATCCTTGGCTAAGAGTTGCAGGTCTGGTCTATTTCTTACTCAATAAGGTATATCCTCCCAATCCCTACCAGTGATATAGTTTGAGACCCGATTACCCAAGATAGGTCTAAGGTAGTCCATAAGAGGTTTGAATCTGCAACCTAGATTAGGTTGGTTCACAATCCAGTGGTCATTCCAGAATTTGGTAGATCTCCCATTACCAATTTTCCAGAGAGCACCTTTAGATAGGAGGGTCTTACATTTACATATGTTCATCCAGAGTTTGGATTTGCAAGGAAGGTCTCCATCATGATACTTTTGCCTATAGGAGTGTCCTTGATGATAATTGGCTTCCATAAGTCTGTACCAATCCACCTTCCTTTCTATAAGATTCCAAGCTACTTTCGTGGTAAGGGCTTTATTCATTAGCCCAATTTTTCTTAGCCCCAAGCCACCCATTCTTTTTGGGAGGCATACAGTATCCTAGTTCACAAGGGACATCCTCTTCTTTTCTTCAGCTCCAGCCCATAGAAAGGTTCTCTGGATCCTTTCAAGTTTGTTTTCCATGTAACCTCTAATTTTAAATAGGGATAGGAAGTACACAGGAATCCCTTGGAGCATGGAGGCCACCAGCTAAGTTTGCCAGCATTTCTTAAAAACTTCCCCTTCTAGCTAGCAAGTTTCCTCTGGGTTCATTCAAGGATGGAATTCCAGAAATCTTGGGACACCTCTTTAATTGTAAGGGGGAGCCCAAGTAGGTGGAAGGGAGTGAGGCCACCAGATAGCCCAGGATTCTAAGCACCTTATTTTGAAGCTCCATAGGGCTATTGAAGAAGAACAGCCTGCTCTTCTGATAATTGATACACTATCTAGTTACCCAAGCATAACTTTCCAAAATTTGCTTTCACTGTCTAGCCTCAATCATAGAAGAGTACCCAAAAAGGAAGGTGTCATCCACAAATTGTTCTAACACCACCTGAGGAAGAGTGGAAGCAAGTTTGACTCATTTTATTCTTCCTATGGTAGACAACTTACAAATATTCCTACTAAGAACATCAGCCACCATAATAAAGAGGTAGGGGGAGAGGGGGTCTCCCTGTCTAAGACACTTCTCAGGTTTAAAGTAAGCCCTAGGGGAGCCATTGACTAGAATAGAAAGGCTAACAATTTGAGTACATTCTTGTATAATCTGGATAACCTTCTCATTAAACCCCATCTTAGCAAAAATTTTAATCAGAAATGACCAATTGACTTTGTCATAATCTTTGGAGATATCTAGTTTAAAATCCATACCTGGAGCCTTGCTTCTATCCATAGAATGGATGATTTCATGGGTGGCAATGGCTGCATCAAGGATCTTCCTACCTGGCACAAAACCTTTCTGAGTAGTGCTAATAATCTTGTCCAGTAGAGGTTTGATTCTACCCACCAGGATCTTGGTAAGGATCTTGTAAAAGGTATTGCAGAAGCTAATGGACCTGAAATCCATCATAGTGGTAGGATTGTCATGCTTTGGAACCAGTACAATGTAGGTTTGATTATGTTGTTTAAGGATGTGCCCAGTCCTAAAGAAGTCTCTAGCAGCCTAGGTAACATTGGTCCCCATGATGTCCCAGTACTCCTAAAAGAATGCCGAAGGAAAACCATTCAGTCTGGGGGCTTTGTAAGCTCCCATGGCAAAGACCGCATTCTTTACCTCTTCATTAGAGACCTACTCCATAAGCATGTTATTATCACTAAGTGTTATAGCACTTTGGATTTGGTCCAGAAGTTGGTTTTGGATGCTGTCTAGGCATATCAAGCCCTCACTAGAGTACAGTCTCCTAAAGTAGTTGACCGCCACCTAGTTGATCTTATCCTTCTCCTTGACTTCATTCCCTCCTTCGTCCTTAATAGCAGAAATAGTGTTTCTTCTTTTATGGATGCTGGCAGACCTATGAAAGAAAGTAGTGTTCTTGTCCCCTTCAGCAAGCCACTAGACATGAGATCTCTGCTCCCAGTAGATTTCTTCTTTTTTCAAAGCTTCCTGCCACTTGTGTCTAGTCACCTCCTCCTCTGCTTGGACCTGGGGTGGGTAGTTTCCAGCAGCCAACTGGGCCTGGAGGGAGTCTAAAGCTCCAGACAGTTCCTTCTTCTCATTGCAAAAGTCACCAAAATTATATTTGCTCTAGCCTTTAACCTCTCTTCGGATAATTTTGAGCTTTTGGGCTATTCTGAACATAGCAATACCCCTGATGTTAGTCTTCCACCAAAATTTCACTTGGTCCCTGAAGGAAGGGTGAGAGAACCACATAATTTCAAATCTAAAGGGCAGTGGGTTGACCAAGTGGGTGTCAAGCCAATTGAGGAGGAGGGAGTTGTGATTTGACGTGGTATGAGGGAGGGAAGAAAGTGAGGAGTTCAAGAAAAGGTTCCATGAAGAGGTGGCTAGGGCCTGGTCCAGTCTTACTTGGCTGAGGTGGGAACCTTTCCTATTATTAGACCAAGTGAAGGGGTTTCCATTCAGGGTGAGGTCCATAAGGCCTATGGAGGAGATAAAATGAGCTAGCTCCCCCATACTATCTAAGTAATCCACAAGACCACCACACTTTTTCAAGGGGTAAAGAGGGGTATTAAAGTCACCTACCAGTAGGAAGTTCGCAGAATAGTCTAGGTCCAGCCGATGGCCCAGCTCACCCCATAGTGAAGCTCTACCTACCCTAGTATTAGGAGCATAAATATTGAAAATAGTCCATTCAGTACCAATCTTTCTGAAGGTGGTCGCAAGGAAGTTGGGAGAAGAAGTAGAAAGCTGACCAGTTATCCTGTTGGGGTTCTAGAGCGTAGCAATACCACCAGATGCCCCCGCAGCTTCAGAATAAAGGAAGGTAGCACCAAACCAAATATTGGGTGCCAAGGTAGTGAAATTACTAGCAGACTTCTTTACCTCTTGGAGGAGCAGAACATCAAGCTTGACATAAAAAATGTAGTGTTTGACAGCACTTTGCTTGAGGGAGCTATTCAATCCCCTCACATTCCAAGAAAGGAAATTCATTTCTTACTTTTGAAACTGGATTCCAAGGTTTGCTTCTTACCTACTACAACATCCCTTGTGGTCCCTCATGATCTCTGAGCCCTATCTAAAGGCCTTCCCCTGGGTGTTTCCATTCCCACATCAGCCTTTTTAGGCTTGGTTTTCTTTCTTTGCATTTTCCATTCCCCTTCATCATCCTCCAAGCCATCGAGGGGGCTGGAAGGGCTCTTCTTCATAGGCTTTGGGGGGGGTTTGGCATCCTACTTTGGGGAAAGCACCTCCAGAGCCACCACAATGGCAGGCTATTCTATCTCAGTAGGGCTAGTCTTCAACTCCTCCGGGGGGGGGACTTCGAGGGGGTTTTCAATGGCTCCACCACCTACTGAAGAACTAGTTCCTCAGTGGACTCTTGTGGACCTAGATCAGGGCACCCAACATCCATCTCCCAGGGGGGAACTATCTCACCCTCTTCCAAGGCTAGATCTTCCATAGCTAGAATTTTTGTTTCCTTAGTCACCAAGGGTGGCCTAGATTCCACCTTCTCTTCTTCACCTACAAGGGGAGGACCCTCAGCCACTCCTTTGTCCTTGTTCCTTTTTTTTGTCCCAGCTTTGAGGACTTGCAAGTATCACTAGCATGACCCCTGTAATCACAGTTCTAGCAAAATAGGGTAGCATTCTCATACACCAAAGCTTGGGTCCATCTACCCAACTTAGATTTTAGAATGATAAAGTTGGGCAAGGTTTTGTTCAGAGAAACATTCACACAAAATCTAGCAAAAACAAGCCTAGACTTTGAATGAGTCACTTGATCTGATGTGATGAAAGAGCCCAAGGAATCACCTATCCATCTAAAGACTTGTTCATCCTAGTAATCGAGAGGGAGGCCAGGGAGGTGAACCCAAACTGGGGCCGTTCTTGTTAGATCCATCGTCGAATTGAATCCAAGTTTCCATTTTGCAAGGGCTAGGAAGTGCTTGCCATAAACCCATGACCCCACCAGCACATAGGATAGGTCCTCGAGAGTGGTAAACTTGAACAAAAAAAGCCCTCCAGGCATAGCTGAAACCAAGATAGAACCTTTGATCTTCCACTGAATAGAAACCCACTTCCTAACCATTTCAATGGTGGGTTGAAAATTGAAGAAACAACCAACCAAGGATAGTTGGAAGTCCACCATCATTCAGTTCACCTCTGATTTTAGGAGTGATAGTTCAGTGCCTTCCTTAGTCTGAATAAAATCCACCAACAGGGCCTCCAAAGATTGATGAGTTTCTCAAACAAGGGAACCTTTCCAATTGGGCTTCAGAGGGGACAACGAGGCATCTTTTTGAGATTCCCCTGTTGACTCAACAGTTGGGCTCGTGACAAAGGAGATCATGGGAGTGGTCTAGGGTCCATTAGGACCAACAGGAGAGTTAGCTAAGGGGACATCATCTCCCCCAAAGGAGGTAGGCATGGGAGCTAGTAGTTTGAAAAATGTTTTGGGCAGGAAGTTGCAGAGTGATTCGTTATTGGAACCATTGTTAAGTTATAGTTGTCATGATTTTTTAGTCTATATCATGTATTTTTTTATCAATTTTTCATATCACAATAAGGAATCTATCACTCTATTTACTATTTTGATGGATCACTAATCCCAAGCATCCATAAAAAAATATGTTCATAACAGATTTAAAGAAAATATTTTTTAAATTGATCAATTGTTCTTTCATTGGCTTGCTTTCAATCTGTGTGTTAGGATTGTTGTCAAAATTCAATTCTTACGAGCTATGACTGGATTCAATTGTATAGGTATTTTTACATAAACATTTTGGATCTATGTAATTTAAAATTCAATTCATCAAATTGGTTTGTGTAATTAGACTTATTGGATCTTTGTAATTTAAAATTCAATTCATCAAATTGGTCTATGTAATTAGACTTAAGAATTATGTTGTATTCTAATTTCTTTTAATGATTTAGAGTGTTTCTAGTAAAACCCATCTGCAAGTTATCATTTAGTCTACATGGGTGTGATCAGAAATTATAGGCCATTTTTTGAACTCTCAAGCTTTACCTTGGATTTTAGTAAAAGTTTGGATAGTGGTCCTAGATCATAATGTCCAAGAATAAATGGATGGAATAGTTAATTCCAAGAAAAACCTTAAAATAAATTGGTCTAAATGAGTTCTTGATTTTACAATCAAGAATTTCATTTTTTATTTGTTTATACTAGTAGATTATATGATTTCTAACACTTAAGAAGGAACTCTTTGGCTTTGATAGTAAGCAATAGAAGATGGAAGCCAATAGTAGAACAACTTGCAATACTAGAAGATGTCTACAACAAAGGAATTCAGAGTCCCACTTCTGACCAGATAGACCAGATTACCTCACATCTCTAAGCTTATGGAGAAATGCAAGGAAAGAATGTGTTTTAATGGTTTCAAAATCATAAGCGGAGTGACAGGCAGAAGAGAAAAAGAGATACAGACCATGAGGCTACACCTATAACAATAAATATGTCTTCCTCTTCATCAAATGCTAGTACTATGGAAAAGTTGACTATACTACTATGAATAGAGTATTTATTACTAAACTGTCCTTTACAAAAGGGTATTAATACAATTGATTGTAAATTATGTAGTGTCTCTAGAAACCTATAAAAAGTTGTGTTTTCAACACTATGTTTTTCCGAAGCAACTACTACCCAAATGACATCTTTGCCCTTCTATTTGTGTAGGAATCAGCAAGGTTGGATAAGGAGTGTCAAGTTGAAAAAGTAAAAGAGAGTGAATTCCCAAGGAAAAGATTAAAATTTGAACAAATAAGAGTGGATAGATCAATTTGGATTAAAAATAAAGACAATAGTGGAGGAGGCTCAAATGAAATTATGGTCACCAAAGGACACCATGAAACCACTGCATTGCGAACTCTGCAACTCTTTCCTCTTCACCCAACTTATGGAAATGGAGACAATAAAAGTGGAAAATGTGAATGACTAATTGATGGAAAGAAAGCTCCATTGTAATTAGAACCAATTGTTCAAAGATTTTGATAGAGGTGTAAAAGTGGGACTAATGCAAGATTCTTGTTGTCATTCTTCTATCTCTTTAATCCAACTTGTTATACATTCAAAGTAGACATCGTGTAATTAAGTTTATCTTGTGATAGAGGTTTCACGCATATGTAAGTGGTTTCCTTATATTTCTTGAGAAATAGAATGTGAGGTAGTTAACTCAATTGCCTTAGAAGAAACTAATGGACAAGTCCCAGTGGGCATAATAAAAATGCATCTGAATTGCGTTTTGTTCAAAACATGACTCAAGATTCATAAGAGTGTAGCTTAATTAGTATACTTAAAAGGTAAAACTGTCAAAATGATATTGTATTATTTATTTAAATATTTATAATAATATTATTGTATTATAATTAATATTGAATTATTTATTTTAATTGAAATTAAATTATTATTAAGATATGATTATATTATTATGTTTGAATACATTTTTAATTATATTTTTATTAAAAAAATAATTAGTATAAAATTACTATTATATTTTATTTTTATTTTAGACAAGGTGGAAATGCAACTTAATATATTTTATTAATAATATATATTTTTACAAAGTGGTTCTGTGAGAGCTCCTAGAGAAAAGAACCAGTGAAGAAAAACTCTAGTCATTGCCCATCAAAATATGAATACAAGTTGTTGGCCCACAAAATTGTTATTAGTATATTATTATATTTGTGTGTTTCTATTAAACTCTTCAAAACAAAAACAAAACATATTGATACTACATTATTAATAGTATATTATCATTTTATTATATTTTTATTTTATAGTCATTCTTATCCTCACAAACCTATTGTATATAGGGACACATTCATAATAAAAAAATATAAAAATTAATAGTATAATCTTTTTTATTTTTTGTATATTTAAGTGCTAAATTAAATGCTTCTATCTTTTCATCATGAACATTTTTGGCATTCACTGTGGGTGTAATATGCCTTAGGTATAACTAGCATGTACCTATGTTTAGAGTAATATAGGTAAAGTACCTCGAAAATACTATATCTATTCATTATTTCCTTAAAAAAAATCATTATAAAAAATCATTATATTGTTATATTATTAATACTACATGATTAGTATATTGTAATTAATATTAAATTATTGTTAAGCTATGATTATATTGTATATTTTTTATATTATCTTGTTATGATATTTTAATATTTATATTAAAAAATTTAAAAATATACTAAATTATTTTTTTATTTATATGTCAGAAAAAAATCTATTAAGACTACATTTTATTATATTATCATATATTTTTATTTTTATTTTATATTCCTTTAACAAATAAATAAATTTTATGCAATCTTCATGGTTAATAATATTATTTCTAATCTATTATTGCACTACTATTCAATTATAATATATACTTAAAGAAATGTAGAGATATTCTTTTGTTTTTGTATATATTTATCAAGAATACCAACATATTGATCTTCTAATAATAATAATAATATATAATTTAAAAATTAATTTTAAAAAATTATTTTTCTTTATGGATTTAAGTGTCACAAACACATCAAATTAAATGCTTTAAGTTTTTATGGGCATATGTTTTGCATTTATATGTGAGAATAATAAGTTCCATGTACACATTTGTGTCATGCATTATCATCCTAATCATGAATTGTATCTTAGTCTCACATTTTGATCCCTTAAAGTTATATAAAAACCTTTAATCCAAATTTCATCTCCTCTACACAATAGGAAATAAAGGCAACCATAACAACAAAGAGATGAATGCTAAATAATAGAGTTGAATGATAAAAAATAAAGCTAAAGTAGTTAAATCAAATGATATAATAAAGCTAATAAGAGAAGGGAAGAGTATAAAAAAAACTTCTATGTATTTGTATAGCCTGTAAACCTATTTCTTACATAACAGAAGGTTTTCACTACTTAGGGACATGCCAAAAATGGTCAAGAATATATTTTGTCTTTCTTGGATTCTATGGGAAATTAGCTATATAGAAGAGATAAAGTATTTTGTATGAAAAAAAACAACAACAAAAAATAAAACCTACGAATATGACTCCTAGATATAGAATAATTGATAAAGTAGAGTGTGAGAGAGTACCAACGAAATGTAAAACCCAAATAATGTCAACAACACTATACAAACATTTCATAAATATGAATAAAGAGATGAGAAAAAAAGGGAAACTTTAAAAATATAGTCATGTCACAGTAAATAAAGATGAAAACCTACTAATACCATAAGAAAATTTCCTCACGAATGGTCCAGAAAGAAAAGAAGACAAACACTAGAATGAAAGGAACTTTCAAAAATATTTCCAAGAATGCTTAGTAGAATTATCTTTATAGACTTAAAAAAGAGAGTACTTGTTAAAGAGTGTAGGAACATTTAGAGATTGATAGATTGATTCAGAGTCCTTAATATTAGAGCTAGAATGGATGGTGATGACCTAAGAGACTCAAACTAGTCATTGGGATTCATTCCAAGGTAGTTATAAGTCATTCTTATTGGAATAATGGTGGAAGGATTCAAAGCAATATTTATTGTATGCCTAAAATTTAGTAGATGATAATGTGTCATATCTAGATGTCCACACTTTAGGCTAACATTCAAGTATGAATATGCTAAATTAAAACTTGGAATGATAGTGTGGCACAAGAAAAATATAAAAATCACATTGGCTAACATGAAAATCACATTGGTTAAGGGGATTTATGGATCTGCGATCTCTTATGCAAATGTGGCTACTTTCAAAGTAGGTATCTATGTTCCTACCTCTGCTAGGCGTGGGGGTTCCCGGCCAAATCCTTCTATGATGCATATTTCTATAAGTAACCCTATTATGGTTAATTTGAATATTGATGTAGTGGATGAGATCTTCAAAATTGTGGAGGATTTCTCTTCAAATGCTTCTATATTCCATTTTAGGGGCTTTTGGCCCTCTCTTTCTAATTTGCATGCTTGGATTTCCAAACATTGGGAACCCATCTTAAATGATACTACTTAGATATACCATGTGGCAAGGGATTTTTTATTGTAAAATTTGAGAATACTGAAGATAGGAAAACTATTTTGTGTGATAGTTGTTTCTGGACTAGGAGGAGCATTTTTCGCTTATGGCCAAAACCTGGTATTAGGGGTTTGATCCTCTTTTAGATTCCTTTAATAAAATACCCTTGTGGGTAAGACTGTCAAATCTTCCCCTTCATCTTTGGTTGGATTATGTTTTGGAATCTGTGGGGGAGGCTATTGGGGATTTCCAGATGGTAGAATATTTAGACTCCTCTGATGTTTTTAAGATGATGTACACTCGTATTCTTGTGGAGGTTGATATTTCTAAGGGTCTCCTTGAGAAGATAACTTTGGCTTCTTCTAAGGGCTCTTGGACCCAGAATCTAGATTATGAGGGTATTTCATTCAGATGTAGGAAATTGCACAAGACTGGACATCTTGCTGCGAGTTGTTTATCTAATAAGGTTAAATCAAAGAAAATTCCTTCTTGGTGGTTGGGGTCTTCTAACCACCATTATATGGTTCATAAATTTTCTAAGGATGGGGTTTTGGATGCTTTCCCTCCTCAGAATGATCATGCTTTGACTAGTGTTACTAATGTTGTCTCTGTTGCCACTAATGTTGTCTCTGATGAAGCTTTGGTTCAGAATGTTAATGTTGTCTCTTAAGGTGTTCTTGTTGATATTCCTAACCAGGATGAGGTATCCAAATTTGTTGTCTTGTCTACTGGTGTCGTGGGTTCTACTGCCCACATTTCTCCTGGGAGAGTTTTCAAGATTTGTAGTGGTGTTATCCATGTCCCCTCTTTGGATGTTGCTATGACATTTCCTTTAGAGGACTCTTCTAGTTTATCATTGGATTGGCAGAAAGCTATTGAGAAGGTGGAGGTTGGATGGACAACAATTAAAGGAAAGAAATATAAATTCTCCAAACCTTCATTTGATATGTCTTTACGTTCACATAAGGATAGGCGAAAATGTAAATCTTGAATACCTTTTTTTGTGGATTGTTGGGCTGCTTTTTGTTTCACTTGATGGGACCTATGGTTAGTTCCTTTGGTTTGTTTGGTGGTGCTTCACATTTTTTTTTGGTCTTTCTTTGCCCTATCTTTCTATGCTTTTTGAACAAGGTTTTGGGTCCTTTCAAAACTTGTTTTTACTTAATCAAAGCATAAAAAGTTAAAAGATATGTGAAATTGCAAGATTCAAGTTGGTTTCCAAGGTTGGATAAAGATAAGGAAATGGCCAAATGAACCTAAAAGAAATGCTAAGGTTGACAAATGCTAAATTTATCCCCAAACATATCATAACATTTACAATGTACATCCTTTTCTATACTATAGGTTTCCTCCACTTTAATAGTTAACTAATACTACTACACGATAAGTTATGCTAAGATACAAAAAAGAAACTGTACAATATGAAAAGGGAAGCAATCTAAAGAGGAAGATCACCTCTCCTTTTCAAGATTGCACATTCGGAAGAAAGATATACCAATAGGCTAGGAAGGCCCAAAGCACTAAATGGGCCAATTATCCTTCATTGAATATGTTAAATTAAAATGGGAAATGATAATGAGACAATAAATGCAAATCTTGAGTTCAAAATAGGAAATATGTTGCTTCATACCTGAATATTAAATAGATGGAATCCCAAAAGTACCTAGAATTACTATTCTGGAACTTGAAGTTGTAACCTGTCTTCCTATCAAATTTGAGCCTATTTCTAAGGGTATATATCATTGAGCCAATCTATGCCTAGGAATAGATCAATTATGTCTATATGTACCCATATTTTTTGACCAAAACATTTAGGGATTCTCTGACTATTCCTGATCTATGCAAAAAATATATATAGTAGTGTCGTCCCTTATTCTTGGACACAAAAAATAGGGAAGAAGGTTGAATAAATGGGTTTTCCTTAGTCAAACCCTTATTTTATGAATCAACCTTGAAATCAAATTAAATAAAGGAAAGTGTGCTGTCATGTAGCAGAGGCTAGATCTAGTAAATGAAGTATATCATACCTTGTAAATTCAAATGATTCTTTTAATGTAATCAAATATTTTGATGCATTAGTTTTGACTTATGACAAAAACCAAAAGGAAATCATGAAAGACACAACCTTATACAATGGATTTTGTAATTTTCTGCAATATTGATTTAGGAGAAGAGAGAATAATTCAATCAGGACAAATGTATATATCCTTCATTGATAGAAAACTTTTTTGACCTACCTCCAATGGAAAAAGAAGCTAGATCTTATATGGAGAGAAACACCTTGAATGCTTGAGAGAAATTCTTGATTTCTTGATGGCTCTTGAACTTGAATTGCTTCCTTGCACTTGATGGCTTGATTGAAAATTCTGGAGAGTGGTTATTATTGCAAAATGAGGAGAGATGGGGTTTTTATATACCTCTCACAACATCTTGAAGGTTAAAATTAAATCAGGCTTACTGTAAATGCTAATCCTCCACTGAATTATTGAGAGACAAGGACCCAAAACAAATTTGGTTCTAATTTTCAAGGTATAGATTAGATGAATCAACCTATACCCAAGTATAGATCATCTCAACCATTATATACCCTCCAATTAGGGCTCGGATCAAGACCATAGGTCCTGGGCAATGAGAGGATGCAGGAAGATAGGGTATAGTCTATTCCAAGAATAGGAGAGAATGTAAATGCCATGAATGGAAATATAGGGCTTAGTTGATGAAATGAATTATGGGATTGGAGGAAAAAATAGAGGAGAATACTTAAAAATAAGAGCTAAATACAATTTTAAACAAGATTGAAATGAAAGAGGACCCATGTTTGAATTTAGGTGTTCATTAAGTGTCATATGAGGTCCTACTATAGAAAATACACTAATGTGGGTGTGAAATAGTCCTTAAAGTATACAATATTTAGGTGCTTATAATTTAAGATGGTACATTTAGCCCCCACTTTAGTGAGAGTATGAGGTGACCTCATGATCATGATAAAGGAAGATGAGTTTAAGGGAAAGAGAGAGGAAACAAGAGAGAGATGATCATGAGAAAACTATAAAGATATAAGACATCACTAAGTTTGAGGATGGAAAACCCCAAATGAAGCATCTCAACCTAGATATCCATGAACAAGGGCATGAAAAATTAAAAAAAAGTAAAATAGCCAAAGACAAAGAGAGCAACAAGAAAGGGGATAGTACCAAAAACAAAACTCCAAATCAACTAGTAGAAGAGATCTCAATCAATAAAATGCCTCAACTACTAATATCATATTCAAAAATCTATTGCAAGAGCACAAGTGACCACATGAAAAGGACAAGAGGATTGCCAAAGATGAGACAAAACTTCATTATCTAACCCACTAGCATAGCTATATAGAGAGCATGGAGAGAGAGAGAGAGAGAGAGAGAGAGAGAGAGAGAGAGACCATGAATGCAATGGGCTAGCAAGTTGTGTTATTCTAGGTGATTCATGGGATAAGAAGAAGAGGAGAATAAAATGCTATAAAGTTGTTTTATACTAGTTCCACTCATCCCAAAGAAAGAGGGAAGAATAATTTATGGTCTATTAATCTTTGTTACGCTACACAATTCTACCTTGAAAAATTTGCACACGGGGCCAGGGTGGCTTAAAAAAACTTTGCACTCAGGGGCGGCTTGAAAACAAATTGTTCTCAAGGGAAGATTAGGGGGTCAATCCTACAAAAAAATTGTCTCCATAAGGATCCAAAAAGGTGATAGGTCCTAAGAAAAGTTTTTTCTCCTTAGGGACCAAAAATATGACTAGTCCTAAGGAAAGCATTGTCTCCTTAGGGATCAATAAATAAAAGCTTTCATAATATACAAGGAGGATGCATGTATACCCCCCTCCTTATGATGGAAACATAGGACTATCATAGAATCATAAATAAAAGCTAACAATGATAGCTACATGTAACTATAAGAAGATATCCTTAAATCAACAATGTATACTTTTTCCCTTAGAAAGGAGTGAATACTCGTGTTACCCAAGGAAATAGATAGTCATGAAAGGATATCCATAAGTGTTAAGAGACCCTTGTAAGGAAGAGATCTTGGCTCTGTTAGAATAATTAAGAGGGGGGTGAATCAGTTATCCAAGTCCCAAAACAATAATGAGTAATCCAAAATACTGTTTCTCTAATTTCTATCAGTCGGTAAACATATATATGATTCACTGTCAATGTTTTTACCGATCTTCAGTTAAAGCTCCTTAGTAGTTACCGATCAAATCAAATAGCTAAAATGTAAAGTATGATAATATACAATCATCACAATAAACACATAACACAATGATTTAATGTGGAAACCCTGTTAAGGGAAAAACCACCTAGGAACTAGCAACCCAAAAATTTCACTCTTCTGAAGTGAGGCCTGTGAGGACCCAACTCTGTTAAAGGTTACAATACACACTATTAGGTGTGACCTAGTTAGAGGATTTTGCACTAGAAGTTATCTTTCAATCTTATGTCACTCACTGTGCTGATTTATAGGATAACAATGTTTCACTTGTTAGAATGAAACATAAATAAGACTTAAAAGTCCACTCAGTTAAGAGATTTTCACTGTCTACAATTATTAGAAAGTAACAGTAGGTTGATCTTCCTTAATACAACAAATTGCAATTGCAGATCAGTGTTATGCTCAACAATGTTTTCTGACCAATATATCACTTCAAATCTAATATCGATATCACTTACAAACAATCAGTTATGTGCTTTGTGTAGCTTGGTTTGTTCATTGTGTAGCTCAGTTTCTACAGCTCGGTTCAGTAACTTGTTTGATCAGAAAATGCATGAATGCTAGTTCACGCTCAAATTTTGCAGTATCTCCTCTCCTCTTTCTTTTGATTTTTTTTTCTCTTTAAATAAACATGTAAGCCATTTTATTTTCATCCATCAGATTTTTCCACTTAATCATATCCACTGATTTTGCCGCTTTAAACTTCCTTGGCTGATTTTTCATTAACACATTTCAATCTCCTTCATCAGATCTTCCTTGAATTTTGTTAGCCGTAGATCCTTGTAACAAACTTTGACTTTTCTCTTTGAAATCATGCGAATCCAGCTCATCAATTTTGTCGTCAAATTGTCTAGTCGACAATATCATTAAATGCTTTTCTGTTCTCCTCGGTTAACAAATAAATGTGTCAGTAAACCTTCATCAGTTAAACTTGTGCTCGGTATACAACACACTGCATCGGTGTATACTGTCATCGGTGTTTACACTGAGGATCTCGATAAACATTAAACTATTCTCTTTTACCGACCAACACTACTTTGTGTCTTTTAGTTCCTTTCTCCATAATAGATGAATACAACATACTAAAGTCAATATAATGAGATCAAAGACTCATCAATAAGTTATCCAATGCATTCCTTATCCTTATCTGTTGTGACCTTCTTTCACCATTCTTCAGATGTCTTGGTAATGATAACTTACAAGATAAGTACTGTCAAACTAATAAGAAACTAGTTGACATCAATGACAACATAATATTGATTTAACATATTGTATATCTATACAACTACTTTTCATGTGATCTTCAATCACTGTTTCAACAATCTCTCCAATCAGTTGTAAATTAGTTGTAGGTTCAACAATCTCTCCCTTTGGCATTGATGGAAACTCAAATAATATGAATGTACCAAACATATACTCTACAACTCTATCTATCATAAGCTCTCCCTTAGATAGTTCATCCTTAACTCTTCCTATTTAGTATTCTCACTCTTTGTCTTTACAGTACAGATTCTCTTCCTTTCGCTCATTCATATTTGCCTATTCTCTCCCTTTGACAACAATGCCAAATGAATAAAATAAACAAACATCAGTCTTGTCCAAACCTCTTCATTGCATCTCAGTATACTAATATCTCCATCTGTTCTTCAAACTTAATTACAACCTTGAACTTAATCAAAGTACAATCTATGCTAGCATCAACATGAGTGATCTTCTGATATAATAGGCTAATGCAGTATTCCAGATCACCTTAGTGACCGATAGATGGGGGACGGACCCCAAGTCTATTCCTCAAGTATTCAAAAGTTTCTTTCGGCAGAGGCTTTGTAAAAATGTCTGCAAGTTGTTCTTTTGATGTAACAAACTCTAGTTTAACTTTCTTTTCCTACACTTGTTCCCTTAAGTAATGATACTTACTTGATATATGCTTTTTTTTTAGTGCATTACCAGATTCTTTGATATGTTTATAGCACTAGTGTTGTCACAATATATAGTCACTAGATCAGTGATCACCTCATTCATACCTTCCAACACTTTCTTGATATAGGCTAAATTGGAGCAGTTTGTTACAGCAGCAACATATTTAGCTTCAGTTGTTGACTGAGAAATACAACTCTGCTTCTTGCTTGTCCAAGTTACAAGTTTGTCTCCAAAGAAAAATGCTCCTCCAGTTGTACTTTTTCTATCATCCACATTACTAGCCCAGTTAGCATCAGTATACACTTTCAGTTCAAACTTTCCATCTCTTGAATACCATAAACCATAATCTTTTGTCTTCTTAAGATATCTCAATATCCTTTTTGTTTCTATCATATGTGATTCTCTAGGATTTGCAGAAAATCTTGCAACTATTCCAACAGCATGAGCTATATCCGGTCTACTATGAACTACATACATCAGCTTACCAATCATGGATCGATAAAGTGTCTGATTTACCTTGGTAGTCTCATCTTCCTTTGTCAACTTACATCCAGTAGCCATCGGTGTTCCCACTAGTTTTGCATCTTCCATGCTAAATGTCTTCAATACCTCCTTTATGTATTTTGATTGAGTGATAAAGATTCCATCACTATGTTGAATCACATGTAGTCCTAGAAAGAACTTAATCTCTCTGAACATAGACATTTCAAATTACTTTTTCATCTCATTAGAAAATACTTTATATACAATATCTCTACCTCCAAAAATTATATCATCAACAAATATTTCAGCTATGATAATAGTATCATTAGTGTTACCTTTCATATACAAATTACTATTATCACTTGTTCTGATAAAGCCAATACTTAACAAATAGGTGTGCAACCTTTCATACCATGCTCTTGATGCTTGTTCTAGTCCATATAGTGCTTTGTGTAGTCTACAAACCATATCTCAGTTGTCTGGATCTTCAAATCCTTCAGGCTGTTCAATGTAGACCTCCTCTTCAAGTATTCCATTCAAGAAAGTAGACTTGACATCCATTTGGTATACCTTAAATTTATTATGTGCAGCATATGCCAGTAACATTCTGACACCCTCAAGTCTTTCAACAGGTGCAAATGTTTCACCATATTCAATTCCTTCTTCTTGCGCATATCCTTTACATAAAAGTCTTGCTTTATTTCTTGTCACTTCTCCATTTTCATTCAGCTTATTTCTGAAAGTCCATTTAGTACCAATAACATTTTTATCTTTAGGTCAGGGTACTAAGGTCCAAGTCTTATTCTTTTCTATTTGCTCAATCTCTTCAATCATTGCTTTGACCCATTCTTCATTATCCAAAGCAACTTGTACGTTCTTAGGTTCAAATTCACAAACTAAGCAAGTACCTTGTCTTTTTTTGCTTCTTTTTTGCATTCCAGCATCTTTGTTTCCAATAATCTAATCTTCAGGATGATGTCTTCTGACAAATCTTGCCAGTATCCTAGATCTTCTATCTTGTGCATCTTGCTATGTATTCTATTGTGCATTCTATTCCAGTTCATTAGCTTTCTCGGGAGCTCCTCCTTGATCATCGATATGTTCAGTCAGTTCTATCAGTTGTGGTACATTGTTTATCTGTTGGCCGATTGCAGCAGTCTGTGGTGTCCTTGGTTGGAACTCAGGAAACTCATAGTAAGTGAACTATCTATAATCTTCTGGTTCCTTCATCTGCTCATCTATGATCTTATCATCATATTCATCAACATGAACATTCTCACTTTCAACAATTTTATTAGTCACCTTGTTCAAACATTTGTAAGCTTTGCTTTGGGCAGAATATCCTAAAAATATTCCTTCATCTCCCTTGGAATCAAACTTACCATTCCTATCATCTTTCAGAATAAAACACTTACTTCCAAAGATTCTAAAGTAACTTACATTGGGCTTGTGTCCAAACCAAAGTTCATATGGTGTTTGGTTGGTGTCTTTCTTCAACTGTACTCGGTTAAGCACATAGACTACAGTGCTTGCATCTTCTCTCCAAAATTTTTGAGTCACATTCTTTTGTGTCATCAGTGTCCTAGCACAATCAATTATTGATCTATTTCTTCTCTCAGCAATACCATTCTGTTGTGGGGTTCTTGGTGCTGACACCTGCCTTTGGATTCCATGCTCATTACAGAAGTTAGTAAATTCACAAGATATAAATTCACCACCTCTATCTGATCTAAGACATTTGATTTCCTTTCCAGTTTCCTTTTCAACTTTAGCCTTATACCATTTAAACAGTTTGAAAGCTTCAGACTTTTCCTTCAAAAACATCACAATCATCAATCTAGTGTAATCATCAACAAAGAGAATAAAGTATCTATCACCATAATAGCTTTGATTTCTCATAGGTCCACATAAGTCGGTATGAACCAACTCAAGAATCTTCTTTGTTGAGAAGTCCTTACTCTTAAAACTAGATTTGGTCATTTTCCCTTTCTGACATTCATGGCATAAAGTATGATCAGGCTTAGATAAGTTAGGTAAACCTCTAACTCTCTTGTTTTTACTGATTTTGATCATATTATCAAATTTTACATGACATAATCTCTTGTGCCATAGCCAAGCATCTTCATCTTTCATAAGTAGGCAAGAAGACTCATCAATATCAAGTTGAAAAAGATTACCTCTGGTTTGAGTACCAGTCCCAACAAGTCTTCCGTCATTTTCATAGATTTTCACCTTTTTATTTTCAAACACCAATTTGTGGCCTGAATTGTTTAGTTGTGCCACACTCAACAGATTGTAATTCAGTCCATATACCCAGTAAGCATTCTCACATTTTATTCTATCATTAATTACAAGGGTACCTTTACCTTTCATAGTGCATGGGGAATCATTTCCCATTCTTATAGATCCACCATTATATTCAACTAATTCATCAAATTTATCTACATCACCTGTCATATGATGTGTGCAGCCACTGTCAATGATCCATGTTTCATTCTTTCTTATCCATGAGATCAGGGAAGATTCATCTTGGTTTTCATCTTCTTCTGAATCTTCTTTCATTGCAACAAACACTACCTCTTCATCATCAGAATCAGACTCAGAGTTAGTATTTTCAGCTATATAACAAGCCTTTTTACCTTTATCCTTTCGGTCATTTCTATTACTATGTCGGTAGCTTTTGTTAACTCTCCTCCCATAGCTTCCTTCAGATTTATCTCTCGGTTCATCATCATCATTTCTTTTCTGAGGACAGCTAGCAGCAATATGACCTACTTCCTTACAATTAAAACATGCCAAGGGTAACTTACCTCTATATCTAACTTTACCTTTCGATAATCTTCTAGCCATTAATGCTTCAAGCTCATCAAGGTCATCATTAGTATCACTGTCATTAGTATTTCTATTTTTCTTGCTAGATTTCCCAATCTTCAAAGAGGACATGAAAGCAAACTCAATAGAAGGTACAACACTGTTATCGAAATTGTTCAACTCAAAAGTAGTAAGCTTACCGACCAAAGTATCAAGTGTAAGATTGGATGTGTCTCGGTTCTCATGAATTGTTGATACTCTGATTGCATAGACAAGTAGCAGGGTTCTCAGGATTTTGTTGATTATGGTCTCTTCTTCAATTACTCCATCAGAAGCTCGTATAGCATAAACAAACTCTTTAATTTTGTTTGAATATTCAGCAATATTTTCTCCTTCTTTCATTCTCATTTCATCAAATTTACCTCTTAAGCTTTTTGCTCTAGCTCTTTTGACAGATGTGTTACCACTATATACTTGCTCTAATCTATCCCACATTGCCTTAGCAGTAGTCAATCCTTTGATTTCTTCAAATTCAACATCGGCACAGGCAGTAGCAAGTTCCATCATTTTTACATTGTGATCATGCTTGTCTTTTAGTTGTTCCACAGTCAGAGGACCAGTTGGTTCGATGTAGCTAGTTTTAATAAAATGTAGTGCACTTCCACCAATTCTAGCTATATGCAATTTCATTCTTTGTTTCCATACTAAGAAGTTGTATTTGTTCAGTCTAGGCACTTCCCTCTTACTCATTTTGTGATCTTTATGCTCAAGTCCTTAAAACTTTATTTCAAGCAACCAAACTACTTTGATACCAATTGTTAGAATAACTGAGAGGGCGGTGAATCAGTTATCCAAGTCCCAAAACAATAATGAGTAATCCAAAATACTATTTCTCTAATTTCTATCAGTTAGTAAACATATATATGATTCACTATCAGTGTTTTTACCGATCTTCAGTTAAAGCTCCTTAGTAGTTACCGATCAAATAAAATAGCTAAAATGTAAAGTATGATAATAAACAATCATCACAATAAACACATAACACAATGATTTAACGTGGAAACCCTTTTAAGGGAAAAACCACCTGGGAACCGGCAACCCAAAAATTTCACTATTCTGAAGTGAGGCCTGTGAGGACCCAACCCTGTTAAAGGATACAATACACACTATTAGGTGTGACCTGGTTAGAGGATTTTGCACTAGAAGTTATCTTTCAATCTTATGTCACTCACTATGCTGATTTACAGGATAACAATGTTTCCCCTATCAGAATGAAACACAAATAAGACTTAAAAGTCCACTCGGTTAAGAGATTTTCAATGTCTACAATTATTAGAAAGTAAAAGTAGGTTGATCTTCCTTAATACAATAAATTGCAGTTGCAGATCAGTGTTATGCTCAACAATGTATTCTAACCAATATATCACTTCATATCTAATATCAATATCACTTACAAACAATCAGTTATGTGCTCTGTGTAGCTCAATTTGTTCATTGTGTAGCTCAGTTTTTGTAGCTCAGTTCAGTAACCTATTTGATCAAAAAATGCATGAATGCTAGTTCACGCTCAGCTTCTGTAGTATCTCCTCTCCTCTTTCTTTTGATTTTTTTTTTTCTCTTTAAATAAACATGTAATACATTTTATTTTCATCCATCAGATTTTTCTGCTTAATCATATCCACTGATTTTTTCACTTTAAACTTCCTTGGCTGATGTGTCATTAACACATTTCAATCTCCTTCATCAAATCTTCCTTGAATTTTGTTAGCCATAGATCCTTGTAACAAACTTTGACTTTTCTCCTTGAAATCATGTGAATCCAGCTCATCAGTTTTGTCATCAAATTGTCTAGTCGACAATATCATTAAATGCTTTTCTATTCTCCTCGGTTAACAAATAAATGTGTCGGTAAACCTTCATTGGTTAAACTTGTGCTTGGCATATAACACACTACATCAGTGTATACTATCATCAATGTTTACACTGAGGATCTCGGTAAACATTAAATTGTTCTCTTTTACCGACCAACACTACTTTGTGTCTTTTAGTTCCTTTCTCCATAATAGATGAATACAACATACTAAAGTCAATATAATGAGATCAAAGACTCATCAATAAGTTATCTAATGCATTCCTTATCCTTATCTGCTATGACCTTCTTTCACCATTCTTCAGATGTCTCGGTAATGATAACTTACAAGATAAGTACTGTCAAACTAATAAGAAACTAGTTGACATCAATGACAACATAATACTGATTTAACATATTGTATATCTATAAAACTACTTTTCATGTGATCTTCAATCACTGTTTCAACAATCTCTCCAATCAGCTGTAAATCAGTTGTAGGTTCAACAGGCTCCAAGATTTCTTCCTCCAAGAGGAGATCTTTAACAAAGAAAACATCTTCAAGACAAAGAGGGGAAGATAACAAGAATGCACCCTTTTAGCCCACTATTACTAGGTGAAAAGGAGATTCTTGGTGAATGATGACACACTTTTAAGCCCCAAAGTAAGGGAATTTATTTAGGATGAACATATTTTTGAAAATAAGGAAGAGATTGTGATTTAGGATCTCCACCTCTTTCATAAGAGAGAATCTTCAATTAAAACAAAATATTTCATTATAAAAAAAGAATGTTACATGATAAACAAATGTCACTATAATAATTAGATCCTTAGAACTTGAAAGGGGAAGAGGAAAATTGACATATGAAATATTGCTCACAAAGTATAAAGGAAAGGGAAAATATAATATATTTTACACCCTAAGTGATAAATGTTTTATAATATACATGCACTTTCAAGCAAAAATAAGTTGTAAATCATGACATAATTCTCCTAGAAAAGAGAAGATCCTAATGTAAATCAAACATATTTATGAAAAAAGGGACATAATACCATAAGAGAAACCAATAACATAAGGGGGGATGAATTATTCACAAAAGAAATAATATCTAATCCCTAAATAGAAGATCATTTTATGATAGGCATGCCCTTTGAGTCATGGAATAGATATTTGAGCAAAGATGAAAGTCCCTTATGTGAAACAAAGAATCTAATGTGAGAAAGAATGTATCACCATATAACAATAAAATTCCATAAAGAACCAATGAAGAGAGAGATATGGAAGGATGTCACATTAGGAAAAATTAGTGTATAAGTCAATTATACAATATATACACTTCCAGGCAAGGTAGAGCATGTAAAGAAGGATGTAAGATTTGATAAAAAACAAATCTATTAAGCCCAAGAAACCTACATGCAAAAACCTGTCACAAGGAAGAAATCTGTAGGAAACAAACAAGGGTTTTTCTCTGACAATATGAAATTTTGTTATTATCAGTGAAAAGAATCAATCAAAATATACAATGGATCAATCCTTATAGAAGGAGATCGAAAAACCTAATGGGAAACCCTAATAGGTAAATAGGCATTTAATAATTAAATTTAATTATTAAATGACTAATGCAAGTGCATAAAGTGAAATCTTAAGAGGTAGAAAAGTTAATTTAATCAATGTAATTAAATTAATTCTTTACTCTAACACGCCCCCTTAAGATGTGCAACAATGCAGCTACAAACAATGTAAGAAATAAGCAAAGGAACTACAATATTGAATGCAAATTTGGGTCCCAGCAACATGGCTTGATGAGGTACCCAATCACAACTAAATCTCTATGAAATAGAGAAACATGGAAAACCACATGGGAAAAACCCTCAAAAAAGAGATAGAAAGATGTGGAAAGAAGAAGAAAATAAAGGAAGGTAGGCCTCAATGAGACTTCCCAAGGACAACTTCCTTCACCCCAAGCATAGAATGTAGCTGAAGATACCATGGGGATGAAAAAGGCTTAGTGAAGATGTCATCAACCTACTCCAAAGTGGGAACATACTCCAAGCTGAGAGAACCATCCTAAATTAGTTGCCTAATGGAATGCATATGGATCTCAATGTGCTTTTTTTCCGAATGCTGAACTGGGTTGTGGAAAATATGAATGGAACTCTGATTGTCACACCGAAGAAGAGTGGGACTATCAGGAGGAAACCCAAACTCTTTCATCAATTATGGAAGCCATAAAACCTCCTGACTAGCTAACACAGTTGCTCGATACTCTGCCTCTATAGATAATAATGCAACAACAGTCTGCTTCTTGCAAGACCATGTGATAGGACCAGAACCAAGACAAAAAAACAAAGCCATAAGTAGACTTTTGACCATCTATATCACCACCCCAATCAGTGTCTTTGAAACCAACAATGTGAGGATCACCTGATGTATAGTGAATGCCATATGAAGTAGTGCCCTGAATGTACCTCAAAATACATTTGGAAGCTTGCCAATGAATCTCATGAGAATCATTAGAAAATTGAGAGACAATGCCAACCATAAAGGAAATTTTAGGATGAGTGTGTGTCAGTTACAACAAACTACCCACAAGTTTCTTGTATAAGGTGGAGTAGACTGAAGGAGTAGAACAAGTGGTAGACAAAAGAACACCTAACTAAAAAGGTGTGGGAGTAGGCTTACAATCAAGCATGTTGAATCTCTGAAGCATGTCAAGAGCATACTTCTGCTAGTGTATGGAAATCTCATCTGAAGACTAAATAACCTATAGGCCCAAAAAGTAGTGCAGAAGTCCAAGATCTATCATCTCAAACTGCTCCATCAATGTTCTTTGAACACTCTGAATCATAGAAGATGAGATACCTATGATGATGAGATCATCAACATACAACATAAGTATCACAAGATCAGCCCCATGATGTTGAATGTACACTGTAGGATCAAAATGACAGTGGGTGAAGTATGAGGCTAGAAAGAAAGAGTCCATCTTCTCATACCAAGCCTGAGGGACTTGTTTGAGACCATATAATGACATCTGAAGTCTACACACAAGAGAAGATTCCTACACAAATCCCTGAGGCTATTTCATATAGATCTCCTCATTTAGATCCCCGTACAAGAATGCACTCTTCACATCAATCTGATACACTGTCCAACCCTGTGAAACTACAAGAGAAAGTATGAAGTGAATAGAATTCATTTTGGCAATAGGAACAAAGGTCTCAAAGTAATCAATACCCTCCACTTATGAAAATCTATTTCCAACAAGATGTGCCTTATACCTATCAATAGAATCATTTGCAACATACTTGGTATGGTACACCCACTTGAACCGAACCAACTTCCATCCTTTCAAAAGAGTACAAAGATCCCAAGTGTGATTCTTCATCAAAGAAGAGTACTCCTCATCCATATCCCTATCCCACTCAGGATGTCTTGTCACCTTTGAAAACTTCTGAGGATCATCTAAAATAGCATGACTCAAAAGACCAATACCAGATCATTGAGCATGAGTATGATGGGTATCTGAAGGATCTCCTGCCAAAGAACCAACAAAACTAACTATATCTTGAGCCCACTTGGGTACTCACAAAATATCTGGTGGAAGAGGGGAAGGTGGATCATCATCTAAATCATCCTCAGAGGATATAGAATCCTGAAGAGGAGAAGAGGAAGTACTAGGAAATGAGGGAGAAGTTGGTGATGGAGGCTCTATCTGAGGATAGCGATCATCAAACTGGACATCTCCCTGAAACAAGACCTCTTTGGAATGAGGATCAAACAACCTATATGCCTTCATATCCTCACAGTAGCCAACAAATATTAGTGGTCATCTCTTCCTCTCCATGTCTTTCCTCTGAGAATCTAGAATAAATGCCCAAGACTCACTACCAAATACTCAAAATGTAGAAACATCAGGCTTTACATGGGACCAAACCTCCTCAAGAGTCAAATTTCATAATGCCTTATGAGGCATCCGATTCTGAATGTAGTTGGCTCAATTCACTGCCTCTGCCCAAAAGGAAGGCTGCATATCTCAAGATTGTATCATACAATTATCCATCTCTCACAATGTTCTATTCTTTCTCTTAGCAACACCATTCTAATAAGGGGTATGGGGAACTATCAACTGATGCAATATACCCTACTCAGTGAAAAAATCATGAAAAGATTGATTCACATATTATCTGCCATTGTCAGTGTGTATCAATGGCGGATAATATGTGACAAATGTCTATGTGGATACACTGACAATGGCGGATCAATAAAGGTGAACACATAATGAGCACCAAAAAAAGGAGTGGGAAATAACATGATATCACTATGTATCAACTCCAATGGTTCCTTAGCACATGAGGATCTACTTGTCATAAAAGTATCTCTATGATGTTTTCCAAGTGCACAACCTTGAAAAACACCATCAGGGCAAGAGATATGAGGAAGCCCAATCACTAACTCCTATGCACTCATCTATTGTAGATATTTGTAGTTGACATGGCCAAAATGCTCATGAAAAAGCTTGCTCACTGTGTCTGTATGAGAAATAATAGAAACACTTGTACAATCAGAGCTCTCAAATCCATCAAACCTATATAAGTGAGACTCTAAATCAACACTCCCAGTAGAAAAAACCAAATCAAGATCATGGAGGTCTCGAATAACTACATCATGTGGTGAGAACTCAACTATCTTACCATAACCAGAATGGAAAATATGATAGACAGACAGGAGGTTCGTATAAATGGAAGGAACCAAAAAAACATCCTGTAGAGAGTCACCATCCAATGAAATAGTACCAGAACCTGTAACTAAAATTTGTGCTAAGTCACCAACTACAATCTATGTAGTAGCACTCTAAGAAAGTGAGGTAACCAAACTAGGTATGTGTGCCATATGGTATGAAGCACCTGAATCAATGATCCATGTAGTAGTGGAAGATAATGCTCATGCAAAAAGAGCATGGCCTTTCCCTATTGGAGTAGGTGAAGGTTGGGGAGAAGCAATACTATGTTGTTGTAAGGCTTCCTCTAGAGTCTCAAGATGTTTCCAACACCTGTAAACTGGATGCCCTTCCTTGCCACAAAAATTGCAAGGTTCACTTGTGAACTTCTTAGTCTTGGAGGAAGACTCACCAGACTTAAAATATTTACCCTTAGGAGTGGATTTCTTAGACTCTATTTTCCAAGGTGGCTTGGAGGAATGCTAACTACCATCTGAATCTATTTTGGGCTTCTACTTCAACTTTTGTGTCCCCTTAGAAGTCTAAGCAACCAAATCTTGATTCTTAGTTCTAGATAAAAAATCCAACTGTGTGAGTTTGGCCTGCTCTCTAGTCAAGACACCTCAAAAGTGGGCATCTAGAATCTTTGACCCAATGCATCCATGGTAGAGTGGAAGATGGAGGATAAAATCTAAAATTTTCCCCAAAGATTTGACAGAATTAGGTAGATACACTTTGTGTTAGTCTTAGTCTTTCCACATCCATGTAATAAAGACCTCTATTGCTTGAACTTCATCAAGAAGTCCTCAATATATGGAAAATGATATGGTACAAGAGAGGTAAGCTCTACCTCAATCTGAAGCTCCCTGAACTTGTTCATTGTACCAAACAAGGTGTTAAGCTTGGTCTACATAGATAGAGGGGTATTGCACCCATCAAGATGAAACTGTAGACTATCTAATACATGTAAAGAAATCAACTCCATTGCCTCATCCATCTTTTTCATGTGTTGCATGACCTTGAAAGGCCTCTGTAAAACTGGTTGCACTGTGTCTAAACAAGACCACAACCATTTTGACTGGAGAAGTCATGTCATCATGGATTTTCATGTGTGATAGTTATGAGGGGTCAAAAGTTTTAGACAAGAAGAGGTCTCAGCCATATTTTTAGAAGGGGTTTTGTTTTGATATAATTTCAAGTTTACTTAAATAAATTACAAAAAACAAGAAATAGAACACCCCCCATAATTCAATAAACCGAACCCTAGAAGCTAGAAAAGATTGCTTACAATGAGAGAGAGAAAAATATTCAAATGAGTATCATGTGTACCTTTGAGTTTTGCTGATGAAAATATCCATAGATCTTGATAGCAATCACAGGTAAAAAAGATTGCAAGTCAAAGTACGATGCTCGCGAGGGTTTGAAGTTCTACCTTTTCAGATCTACCAATGCAGACATCAGCTCATGCATGATAGTCAGAGGAATAAGGTGAAAGTTTAGTAAATGACACTAGTAAGGACACCACTATAAATGGCATTGTGAAGGACACCCAAAATAACATCCTGCTAAGAATACGATATCTAAAAACTACAACCAAAACCTCTCAAATTAGCCCAAAAATCCCAAATTTCTTTTGTCAAACCATTGCTCCTTTTTTTCTTAAAACATGAACAAGCTACAACAAATCCAGCTCTGATACCATGTAAGATTTGATGAAAAACAAATCTATTAAGCCCAAGAAACCTGCATGCAAAAACCTGTCACAAGGAAGAAATCTGTAGGAAACAAACAAGGGTTTTTCTCTGACATTATGAAAGTTTATTATTATCATCCAAAAGAATCAATCAAAATATACAATGGATCAATCCTTATAGAAGGACATCAAAAAACCTAATGGGAAACCCTAATATATAAATAGGCATTTAATAATTAGATTTAATTATTAAATGACTAATGAAAGTGCATAAAGTGAAATCTTAAGAGGTAGGAAAGTTAATTTAATCAATGTAATTAAATTAATTCTTTACTCTAACACATCAATTGCATTAAAGAGAAAGATCCTAAACAAAAAAATCCATGTATGGAAGGACATCATAGTATAAATGATGTAACCAGAAAAGAGATAATGGACCATTTGAAAGGATAAATAGGAGAACTAGAGATACTTTTTCCTCCAAGCAGGAAGACTAGGGAAACAACCTATTATGATGCTCATAATGTACATTATGCAAAAAAAATAACCCCCGATGATCTATAAGCTACAAAATTTATATAATGGACAGAAAAATAATAGGAAAAATATATGCTAAGGTATGTCTTTGTGTAAAGGATAAAATATGGATGGCGTCCTAGAACAATGGTTTTCACATAAAAGAGACCCCAAAACCAATATTTTACACTTACATGAAATTGTATTGATATAGAGAGTAAATATAGATGACTAATATTGAAATTAAGAAATAAAGGTACTTACCTCTGAAAAAGAACCTACTGAAAACCCTGTCAAACAGTCTCAGAAACTATTGATTTTCATACTCTTCAACCGAAACTGCGAGATCTATAAAACCCAGAAATCTTTTCCAATTTTGAGGGAGGTCGAGTTTGACCCTCATAAAAGGTCAAATACTACATTTTTTATTTGAAATCCGATTTGAATTCTATTTGCAGATCCTGAAAGTTTGCTGAAAAGGGTATCCAAATTCACTCTCAGATCTGAAACTCCACACCTATACCTACAAGAAAATGGGGGTTTTTGTTGTATGGGGGGTTTTCCTTGGTTGAACCCCAGTTTGGAATCAACCTTAATATTGAAATTGAAATGGAGAATGCTAGCAAGTAGTAGAAAAGGATCTAACAATGAAGCTATGCAATTCAATAGATATGCAATTGTATTTGAAATGTAAACAAGTATATTGATATGAAAGCTTGAACAAAACAATAAATGTAAATCAAACCTCCATGGTTGTATGCTTGGAATCCACTTTGAGGGAACAATGAAATGGATCTTGAAAATGAAAAAAAGATCTTGAAGGAAGATCACACCATCATGATGGGTAGATCTAGGGTTTGAATGATAAATCTTGAATGCTTGAACCAAATCCCTTCAATGGATTGAATGCTTGAATCCTTGATCTTCAATGGAGAACTTGGATGGAGAAGAAGACTTGAAATTCTTGAATGGATGCTTGCTTGATCACCTTGAGAGCTTGAGAGCTTGCACATGAAAACTTGAAATATGAAAATGAGAGAGGAAGGCCTCCTTTAATAGTGATCTAGGGTACAATCCTCTAGAGGGGCCACCTTGGGGAATTAAATTCCAATTAGGTCCTCACTTTTATAAAATATACCTAGATTAAATGCAATTAAAGTATTTACCATCCCGAAACCCAAAATGGCCAACCCGGAGGTGGGAAAATAAATCTCCCGAAAGCCCAAAGCCTGGAGATTCTGGAATTTGAAATTTTGGAGGAAGGGGTCAATGTCAAAGTTGACCTTAACCTAGTCAGGGTCAACCTAAGACCTTGACCTAGTTAGGGTCAACCTAATACATTGACCCTGGTCCTAAATTGACTCAGAACCAAGTCAAGATGTCCCAGGGATGCCCAGAAACCTAGAACTGATGCCAGAATAGGACAACATGTCAAGAATAGACATAAAATCCTATGATTACCAAGATGAAGGATAGGAGGATCCATTTCTAAATCCTACCTAGAATAGAGCTATGAAAAAGGGAAATTCAGGAGAATCCTTAAGATCCTAACCCTAATTTCACCTAGAATGAAGCAGAAAAGAAGTGGAAAGCGGGCAGAAAGCTAGATCAAAGAAAAGATCAATTCAAGGCATCCAATATGACCCCAAACAACTTACTCAGAGGGCTAAATTCTCTTAACATGGAAATGCTTTCATTTTAAGATGATACACTTTGATATCCAGAAAATTCATAAGATCCATTGTTAAGGAAAGAAGATATCTATCCACCAAATCTTGAGCAAATTGTCTAAATTCAATACAAATTGCAAGAGAGTGTGTATTTATATGATGAAAAAGACATATAAATTCACTATTAATAGGTATTTGATTCTTTGGAAAATGACTATAAGGAAAGAAACTTTTAGGATCATATTTAATTCTCCAATATATTATCTTAGCTAAACCCAATTGGTCATCAAAAGGAGGTATAAAAATGGATGGTGTTGGTAAGAGAATATCAAGTTGAGGTTTGTATTGAAATGAATAAGGATTAGAAGAAGACAAAGTGGTATCTCGAGGTATAAAACCTAGACCACACTTGGTAACTTGTGTAGGAGGATATATAGGAACCTTAATAGGTTGGTCATTAATTCCAAGACCTAATCCATTGTAACCTTATTGAGTATTAATGTCATATCCCACATTGTAATTAGATTTAAATATATATGGTAAAGGAGATTCATCTTGATCTTTATGAAAATGTGTGGTGTAAAGAGGAATAGGAGGAATATTCTCTTTAGGGAGATTCATATTACTATTAGATTATCTTTTTTAGGTGGTGAAGAAGAAGAAGGTTTATCAAGATCTTCTTGTCTAATTAATATTCTTGGAGAGAAATCATAAATAAAATGCTTAACATCGAGATTAATCATAATGCTTTGATGAAAAGAAGATTGTTTAAGAACATCCAAATAATTTAATAAACTAGCCTCCCTAAGATTATCCATTAAGGTGGGTTGAGGAGGAGAGGATCTAGGTCTCACTAGGATGGGATCATTAGGAGATAGATCTCTATCATCATGATGAGTAGGCACCATAGGAGTAGGATTACGAAGGTTTATACTAATTTTATCTTGAGGCTCATTCACAAAGACTCTTATGTAATCAACATGTTCCATACATTTTTATAAGAATTCAATGAAAAAACCACAAGAAATATTGATAGAAGTCTTGAAATATGCCTCATAAGGAAGAAAGATATTTGAAAGTATCATAATGCCATATGTACTTGAATTCCATGAAAGAATAAAAACATCATGAAATTCAATAAATTATTATTTACTCCATGTGATTGATAAAGAGAAGTAAGAAGAAATATAACCGCATGGGTTATCACACACCAATCTAACTTAGTAAACTCTATGAATGCTAATGAAATTTAACAAGAACAAAAAGGAAACCAAAATCAGAAGTATGTAAGAAGATTAAAGCTCACCAAAATGTACAATTTGAAAAGGGAAGCAATTTAAAGAGGAATTTTGTCTCTCCTTTTCAAGATTACACATTCAGAAGGAAGATGTCACAATAGACTAGGAAGGTCCAAAGCTCTAAATGGGTCAATGATCCTTTTTGGAATATGTAAAATTAAAATAGGAAATGATAATGAGACAAGAAATAAATATCTAGAGTTGGAAATAGGAAATATGCTACTTCAAACATGAATATCAGATAGACAAAATCCCATAAATACCAGTAATCATTCTTCTAGAACCTAAAGGCTATAACCTATCTTCCTATCAAGATTGAGCCTATTTTTTAGGGTATATCAACTAAGTTGATCTATACCTAGGTATAGATTAGTTGGGCCAATCTGTACCTAGATATATATTAGTTGGGCCAATATCTAACAGAGGTTTTCTCCTAAAACTTATAGGGATGCTTCGACTATTCTTAATTTTCCAAAAAAAAAAATTGGTAGTTTCGCCGCCTATTATTACACATATAAAAATGGGGAATAAAGATGAATAAAAGGGTTTTCCTCCATCAAAACCCTCTTTAAGAATCAACCTTAAAATGAAATGATATAAAGAAAAGTGCATTGTCATGTAGCAAAGGCTAGATCTAGTAAATGAAGTATATCATACCTTGGGAATGCAAATGCTTCTTTGAGTGTAATAAAATATGTCGATGTAATAGCTTTGACTTAACACAAAAACCCAAAAGTAAATCATGAAAGTTAAAACCTTATGGGATGGATATTTTAATTCACCACAATGTTGATTGAGGATTGTGTGTGTGAATTTTGTACCTGTTCTGTAGACACAACACTTCAGTAAAACATTAGAGGTTAGTTGAAATCAAAATCATGCAATGAATTGAAAGCTAAACTAACCAGGTGATTTACTGCCTTCTAATAGGTGCGAGTATGATGTTCTCAGATTGTTATCAAGATCAGTGACCTTGACAACACCTAAATGAAGGATTTTAATGCAAAAAATGGATATGGAATGTATGCAATTAATCTTTTTTTTTTTGGATTTTCTATGCAATTATGATGAAAAAATGATATGAAACTATTCTATATAAAAACTTGGTATGATATGCTAATCTAGAAATGAAATTCTAATATGATATGCTAAAATATGAATGATCTCACAATAGCCTTGATTTGTAAAAGAAGCTTTGATTCTTCAGACACCAATTCACCAGCATATGTTTGCACAATTATGAGATGAATTAAGATGAGCTGAAGCCTTAATTTATAGAAATCCAAGGCTTTGGAGGTGCATGGGAAAAAAGCCATAAATCACTCAGATAACTCAGGTTGATTTTTGAGCTATTTTTAAATAAAGGATATTTAACTCACAAAAACATAAAAAAGCAGAGTTGAACTCAAAATAGAGTTTTCAATTTAATTGATAATTGATAGTTGTCTACTTTTCTTGAATGTGCATGATTTATTATGAATTGATTTAATAATAAAGTGATTTATTTCCAACTTAACTGATTTTGAAAAATAAAACAATTGATTTATGGGTTAATCAATCATTTTTTAAACTTTTATTCAAAAACAATATTATTAAAAATTGACAACTTGCTTTAATTAATTAAATAAGAATTTAATCAATTATTCATAGGATTTTGGATTTATTGTCAAACTTAAATAATACAATTTAGGAATAAATAGAATTAACTTCAATTAAACAATTAAGTGGCAGAATTAAATCTAATTAATTAAATATTTAGAATATTCAATTAATCAAACTTTAGGATAAATTGGGTTTATCGCCAAATAACTATTAAATCAAAGATAATTAGGATAATTAAGAATATTACTAGGAATATTCCCCGATGCAGAATTTGAGATAATCAATTAGGATTCGATGATGTGCCGATGTGCCTTAGGTTAGGACTTTGATGTCGATTTCATTTGAATTGTCGATGTAGAAGATTAATGAACCTATAACCCATTTTTGGGGTATTAAATTTTGCCCCTCTTTGAATTGTTGTGCGAAGCGCAGTGGTTCAAAGACAGTCTATGTATGATATTGAATTTGATTATTTGAATTGATAATTGATATGAGACAGAAGCTGATTGAAAGATTTGATATGAACGATAATAGGTCCTGAATGACCAAAGATAATGTTAACTATAACAGCGATGAACTAATGAAACAAAAGCATCAAAACACCTGATTCCAAACCTTATGATTATGAACAAGTGAGTGACCGATTCCAAACTTGATTGTCCTTAGAAGAATCACATAGGTATCACATCTAAACCCTTCAGTTACCGAAGAACCAAGGAAATAACACATTTGAACTGATAGTTGCAAAAACTAATACAATTTACAAGATTAGGAGAATACCAGATTGATATGGATCTTGATGAATCTGATATGTCCCAAGCGATTGATAGATTTTCCCCAAGTGATGAGGACTTTTGATGAATCAGCAACTAGACATGGTTGTTGTCTTGATTACTAAGGAAAGATATAATTTCAAATTTGATTACAGACTTTGAATGATATGCAATACCATGCCCCCTTCGAGATTAAAATTGAATTCTGACAAGAAAAGTTAGTGTTGAATAGTTTAGAAGCATGTTAATTGATTTAAGAAGTGGTTAAACACGTTTGAAAATGCATTTTGCATCGTTTGGAGGTCCTGGAGACCAAGTTTGACTAAGATAAACCATGAGTTGACCATAGTTTGACCAAGTTGAAATTTTGATAGTTTGATGTAAGATAATTAGTTAAGTTGAATACTGGATTTCTTGTGATGATAGAAGGTTGATTATGCAAGTAGTTAATAATATGAATGATCTCATATTTAGATTTTGATCCCGAAAAAGGATTCTACTTGCTATTTCATTGGACGAACCTTCATGTGAGATTCAGCTCTTGTTAGATTGGAAGATGATTTTTGAAGAATTTTTTAGGCTTTGAAGTGGTTCCAAACATTCGTGAGATCATGCAGACATGCAAAATGCAAAGAAACATGCAAAATGAAATGCAACCTAGGACCTAGGACCTACTCACTGATCATATGTTAATTTGTTATCATCATTGAACTTTTAGGTAACCAGATAAATCAATACAATGCCCACTAGTTATGAAACCATAGACATATGAATATCAATTTGTATGTGCAAGAATCAATACAACACCCACTGGTCAACAACCATGGATATATGAATGTTGATTTTATTTTCAGAATGTCAGATTAGATATAAGCACCAAGGCACAAATGCCAAGATGACCTGAATATCATGTCCATTTTGATATAGCAATTTGTATAAGCATCAAAACATAAACATTGTGATGACTAGAATATGCCTTGTGTGACAAACACATCAAACAGTCAAGAGATCATTCTAAATCCAATGTGAATTACCCGTAGTGACCCTTTACCATTCACATCCTTAGGTAAGATCGCGTTTCACAATAGGAGAAAGAACTCACTCAAAAAACACAATAGTTAGATCAAACTTCTTTGAATTTTTTGGGTATCAATGGTCGAGGTACACATGGCCATTAAATTTGAGATAGAGGCTCTTACATTCGGACACCATTTCAATCCAGAATTTCCAAAGTTGTTAGATTTTCACATACAAGAAGAAAACAAAGAAAAGATTATGCCCCCAGTCATCACTCTCTAAATCCTATAAAAGACATCATCAAAGAGCTCAAAGAAACACACTATGCAAAAATCTCAATGTGAATCAGTAAGCATACAAGGAGATAAAAGTATGTAAAAAGCATAGATTGTTTTCAGTTTGATGTTTGATTGCATTGTTGTAGATGCAAAATCCTTTCTGGAGACAAGACTGACTGACTGACTGACTCAAATGAAGCTTCAAAGGACTCTGACTGGATATGATATGTCTAAGATACATTGGAGGCCATAGGATTTGACATTGATTGCCCCTAAGTGTTAAGCATTGATAGGATACAGACGCTAGAGCTGATTGGTGTACAGACTAACTTATTGAAAATTGGAAATGCAGAAACAAACCAGGAGATATGTACAAATTAAAGCAAGACTAAAAGTTGGGAAAGACCAAGATTACGCTGATAGATGGAGCGTTTTGAAACAAGTGGCACCCGTTTGCTGGGTTTTCACCATCTCGGTAGAGATTTTATTTTTTCTACCAAGGCGCCTATTTCCAAGTTTTCACCAAGGCACTTTTTTCTTTTTCTCATTTTTTTTGTATTTTTCATTTTTTCAATTTTTTTGTACTTTTGATATTTTTTTATTTTTTTGTGAATCATCAAGGTGCCATTGCTAGGTTTTCACCAAGATGTTCATTTTTTTAGGACTTTTTCTGATTTTTATGATTTTTTCAGGACATTTTACCATAGACTGGATGCCTTAGGTGTAGAATTTCTTTAGATGGAGAATGTTGATTAGTTCTCGGAGCTGTTCTCCTTCAGTTGTTGAGAGTTGATAGGCACCAGAGCCAAAAGTAGCAGTGATTACAAAGGGACCTAGCCAGTTGGGTTCAAACTTCCCCTTGCATTCTCGATGTGATTGATTTTTAAGATTCTCTCTCAAGACTAGATCACCAACCTAAAATTTTCTGTGTCTGACTTTCTTGTTGTAACCTCTAAACATTCTGTTCTAATATACTCTGAGATGATCATACGCTGCTTGTCTGCGCTCATCTAGTAGTTCAAGTTCTTGCAACCTAGACACTCTATAGTCATCATCAACTGTGAGACCATACATTCTGATTCTTAGTGATGGGATTTCAACCTCAATAGGCAGTACCGCTTTAGACCCATAAACTAAAGTGAAAGGTGTAGCCCCAATGGGCATTCTGATACTTGTTCTAATACTGGTTCTGATACTTGTTCTGATACTAGTTCTAATACTAGTTTTGATACTTGTTCTGATACTGGTTCTAATACTTGTTCTAATACTTGGTATACTTGATAGCATCTTTTTCCATTGCAAACTCCCAATCAAGATCATATCGTGCAGTCCCAATGTCTAGCAAGGTGGAGAACAAGAGGGATTGGCAAGTTGGTGGATGAGATGGAAGACAAGAGAATGAATGAGAATGAAAGGAAGAAATCCTCAAGGGAAAACTCCTCAAGAATACTCAAGCTAGGGAAAAATTGTCATGTAAAGCACATTTGGACAAGCAATGAAAGGCCAACATAGGATAAGTCACAAAAGTGTAATGCAAAAGAAGGAAAGGATGTAGTCCAAACAATCAACTCTAGGATGTTTTAAGGCTTCAATAGGTTTATTCAAGCATATATAACATGTTCCAAACAATATCTTTCAGTATCAACACCTTTTAAGCAAAAATGCCCAAAGTAGCCAAATGTTGTCAATGTAGTTTCACCATTCTGTGACAGCAGCAAGACAAATTGACCAATCACTTATGTTTTTCCCAAAAGATTCCTTGAAAAAATCATAGTTTCAAACACCCTTTATCTTCATGAAAAACCTATGTAAAACTTGGATGGGCTTCCTTTGGCAAATATCAAAGATTCTTCACAGTGACCCTGTTTTCAACAATCTAGGAATGATGCAATTACAAAGCAACCTATAGGAATTCTTAATGTCTTGACTCCAAACTTTTCATAGGCTCTCCAAATGACTTCAATTAGACAAATACACTCTCAATTTCATGTTGAGGGATCCCTAACCCCAAAAGCCCCAATTCATCTCTTATAAACCCTCCTTCCTAGGGTATCACCAATCTCACACATGCAATGACTTCTTTAACTAATTCCAAGTGAAAACATCAATGTTTCAACATAATAACCATGAATCAAAACTCAAACACTACCCTCCTTAAGGCAAATCTCTCTCTATATGACTATCCCCTCACTTTTACCCTTATTTTCACCTTTTAAATGCTTGGTGGCCACCAATTATTGAAGTTAGATTGTCATTAAAGGGTTAGAATCCTCTGTGCATGTTAGAGAATTTCCATTCCATGAGAAACAAAAGACATTTCATGGACTGACCATGATTAAATAAAGAAAACTATCAAAATCCCTATTCAATGGACTACTACAGCCAGGCAGTGAATTAAATTGAAAAATAAACTCACCAAATGGATTCAAGGCTTTCTTATTATCATCAAAAAATGTATTAGAATAGAGCACAATTCATTCCAAATCAAAAGATATACAAAACTTCAAGAAATCTTCAATTTGCTACTCAAAACCAAGCCTTTTTCATTAAAACTCTAAGACAGTCCGTACAATATCTGGTACAGGCCATACATTGACATATTTATGGGTCCAGGAGGTAGTTAAAATTCCCCCCAACTGACTCCAACTCCTTTCACTTCCTATTCCTTCATAAAATTTAAACTATGGAGTTTCCCTCCAAAATGCCCATATAGCCGTTACATTCAAGATTTGAATTTTCTAAAGCAATAAACTATGTTTAAGGGACTTATTGAATGTTTCAACTTATGAAAGGACTTGATATTATTATGACATCATACTAGACCCTATCAAATGACTTCTCTACCCTAGAAAACCTCTAGATCCTATTCCATGGATCAATTACAACTTTTCAACATTGGAATTAATCAAGACATCATACAAAATTATAACTTTTTGTGCTTTCAAATGCCATGATTGGCTGTAGAATTGACCAATTGATGTCATGAGATTCTCTATGACCTCTATGATGACCTAGATCTCCAAGGTACCTCTGATGAGCATATGATGCTCCTGCATCAAAGAGGCTTCATAGCACCGTGTTTCACTCTTTTTTTTTTTTTAGATCAAGACCAAAGAGGAAAAGGATAGCGAAAGGCTAGAATGAATGGAGGAAGATGGACATGAAGGCTAAACAGGAAGGGAATGAAAGCAAGATCATTGCAAGATAGCTCACAAGATATCCAAATGTTCATGTATAGATCAACATTGTCAAGATCAAAGAGAGAAGATGGAATAGATGAAATATGTAGAAGAACTACGCATGATGCCTGATTGCTAGGTTTTCATCACGGTACTTATCCAAGGTGCCACAAGAGAGTGGTTTTCACCATAGGATGAATTTATTTCTCTTTAATTTTTCTACCAAGGTGCATGTTACCAAGTTTTCACCAAGGCACATTTTCAAAAAAAAAATTATTATTTTATTTTTATTTTTTTGGAAGGAAAGCTTTTTAGATAATGCTCCTTGAAAGGATAAAATCATGATATGCCAAGGATTCAAGATGATATGCTCAAAGATGTTGATAGGGAAAGGAAGATGGAAGAGAAATATGGAAGATAAAGTTTTATGTAAAGCAAGTGAGGTTGGAAGATAGGAGGAATAGGCAAATGAGGAAAAAAGATAGAAGGTAGAAGGATAATGAATGGAAGGATTGTGAAAGGGTGGATGGAAAGGAAGGCAAGATCAACATCAACACACACCTTGAAGGGTGGCGAGAGGATCGAGGAAATGTGAATGAAGGAATACATGAAGGAATATGGTGAATGGATAGCAAAGGTTGTGGTTTAGGCACATGGAATGGAAGAATATTTTTGGAAGAAGATGAAGTGGAAGTCTTGGGAAGCTTGAATGTCAACATTATTTTTTGTTCAACACCAGACTCTTTCAAGAGAGATTTTGGAATCCATATAGTCGTAGGCTTTTTATTTCTTTTTAATGATCTAGAGAGAATATCTTTAATGATGGATTTTAGAACCCATACTTGTCTTATAGTTTTTTTCTTAGATATCTCTTTTGACTTTATGCCTCCATGTCTATTAGAGGAGACATGGTGATCTTTTTTTGATGGATTCTTGTATTGCTTCTTTTTCTAGTATTGAACATTCAAGTTACTTCCAAAAGACTTGAGACTTGTGGAAGAAAAAGGATAATATGACTGGTTTAGATGGGTGGGTGAATGAAAAGGATTGAAGGGTATGCATCTATGTTGATCTTGAGGAAAGATGGGAGATGGAGGGATGTAAGGACCCAAGATGGATGGTGAATTAGGAGAGTTAGGAGGGGAAAGTGAAGGGACATAAGGACCCAAGATGCAAGGAAGATGTGAAGCCCTTTGTAGTGGTGGAAGAGGTCCAAGAATGGAAGTGGAAGATGCAAAAGGATAATCAACAAGTTCATCAATATTTATATGAAAACCAAGGACATCAGCACCTTTAGAGTGAGCATTAGGATTTTCAATAGAATCATGGACATCTTGAATATGAGAACCTTCTTTGATAGGATTGTTCAAAGCTTGCAAAGACTTAGGAAGAGTAGAAAGTGGAAATGAACATGGAGTGGTAGAATAAGATGGAAGACTTTGATCTTGACAAGGATCTTTGGATAGCATAAGCGAATAATTTTTCTCTTAATTTTCAATAACCTTAACATTGGAAGTAACAACACTATTTCTACCAACCTTAATGGAAGTATCATCTTTGAAAATTGGAAGTGGGGTAAGGTTATTTTGATTGTCAATAAGCTCAACAGTGTAAGTAGTAGCTTGATGTTTCTTAGGAGAAGACTTAAGACATGGTGGAATGCATGAAAAAGGGTGTACGGGATCAAACGAACCATGAAATGGAGGAGAGACATCATGAAAAGAATTGGATGACATGGAAGGTTCTTGATCTTGATCTTTCTTTATATTTTTTTCTATATCATTTTTAGAGTCCTCTTGACATGGAGCCACTTCTAAGGACAAGGAAGCATGTTGGGATTGTATGGAAGACTTTGGAAAAGATGGTGAATGACTAGCTGAAGTAGGCATTATAGTGCATAAAGGCTTAGACTCTTTAGGTTTAGCATTATTGAAAGTATTTGCAACCAAGTGAAGGTTAGCTTGAGTTTCTTTAAGAGGTAGCCCTTGAGGATAACTATAGGGAATTGCATAAAAAGAATTAGGATCTTTGTTGGATGAAGAATTTGTGAAAGATTTGGAAGACTCAGAAGCTTTAGGAAATGTATGGGTATTGGAAGAAGTAGGGGATGGAAGGGAACCATCACAAGACAAAGGTTCAACATTAACATGATCTTGTTTGAGAGTGTAATCTTTATTTTCAGCATGAGAGTTCTTAGAGGAGAGATCCTTATAGTATTGACATTTATAATCAATGCGGTACATTTTATATTCCTCAATAGAAGTAGATGTATCATCTAGATATTGTTCACAAAAATAATCAATCTCTTTCAAAATTAGAATCATATGGATCACCATCACGATCTATCCAATGTGACGGCCCATTTGTAGTAAGCAAGAATACACAATGAGGAGGATTCTTAGGAACAGAGGGTTCAAAGGTATCATTACATTGTCTATCATCATAGTCATCATAGTCTTCAAAGATGGGCATGTCACTCTCTGTGGAAAAGGTATCATAAGAGTTATCACATTGCTCAAATTTTGTCTAGGGGCATGGTGACATGTACAAGTCTTTATCAAATGGAAAAGGGCATAGAGCTTCCATGGAGAACTCTTTAGGTTCCTTTTCTTTCTCAAGTTTGTTAAGCTTGAATTGCATAGCATGGATCTATTTCATCATAATGGTGATTAGATTTTCTTCCTCATGTGTACTGATTCTTTGAGACATGTGTATTGATTCTCAATGGCTACTGCTCTATTCTTGACACAGTGATTTGTTTGACAGATTGTAGAAATAGGCTGTAAAAATTAGATTTTTGACAAATCTGACCAACCTCTAACAACTTTGACTTTGGCTTTGATACGAGTTTTGAAATTTTAGGATGAATTTTGACACCAGAAAGGATTTTGCTTCAGATTTGCAATTTTTTAATTTTTTAGTATCAGTTTGTTTACAAATTTTTCTATCCAGTTTTTGAAGATCTGTGTAAAAGTTTGTTTCAAGTAACCAAGAAGATAAACAAGCACACAAAATAGCAAGTGATTTCAAGCATGTCTAAAAACAATGAACAAGGGCAAAAGCAACCTTGCACATGAACAATCAAGTGACTTATTCATACTAATCCTCAGAAGTGCTAATTGTGTATGTTCCAAAAATGTTTTGCAATAATGTACATATACCCTAGAAAATAAAAATTTGGCCTCGCTAGGGTTTTTAGTAATGGTTTGACTCTACAACTTTTATGATCCAAAGGGGTGAACTCCAGTCCTGGTGCACTAGGGTTTTGACACAGTCCAAGAATTTAATCAATCAGGAGCTGCTAAGGAGATCTGACAACCCAACAATGAACCACACCTATGAAGATTTCTTCCACAAGGACATTTATATAGTAGTTGTCACTACCATGGCCAAAATAGCTATTACCACTTGAGGTTTCATCAACATGGTTGACCCAATTAAGGGAATGTCCACTACGGTTATCCCTCTCTAAAGGTGACTCACAAGATATACCAAATGGAGACTGGTTCCAGATTCAAGGATTTGGGTTTCTAGTACTATCCAAAAAGGAAGTAGAGCATAATCCCCTAGCCTTTTCACTTTTAACCCAAACAAAGTAGATAGATTAATCTGACATGCTAAGACCAAGATCATCTCACAAAGATCTATGATGTCAACCCCTTAGGATCTATCAACCTCTCTGAAGAGAGAATGCCTCGATCAAAAGTTGAAGACACATGGATCTAGTGGAACGTGAGACTCCCTCCGTATCCTCCCCACCTACAAGGGATCCTTCATTGAGAAGAGTTTCACTGGAAACCCACTCTCTCAAGATCCACAAATAGTGTTCATGGGGCCTAATTACTATGTGTAACAAAGATGCTGAAAGCAAACTATGTTCATTTTTATAGCCCAAATGAAGTCTGTGATAGGAAAGCAATAAAAGTCACTCAAGCTAGACACATGAAATGTTCATTTTAGATCTAAAATCAAAGTCTTATCAGCTAAGAATATTACCTAAATTCCTCACAACGCGCTTAGTAGATTTTTACTTATTTTTATCAATTATTGTGCTTTTTGTCTTCTATCTTTTGTACCCACAAGATGTCCCTGCACCTGCACCTCCAACCCACTCTTATGAAAAACTTACCTATTATTGTATATGAAACCCAATGTTATAAAAATATATCAAAAAAATAAACACAACTTGTCAACCCCACTTGGTAGAAAATCAGGTTAGTCAAAGATAATATGTCATTTGATAATCGAAAAACCTGTTGTCATAAAAAAATTAGATTCTGACCAGTCTGCACTAAATCAACAATAACTTTTGAAAATCAAAATTAACTTAATCCAAACTAATGGAAAATGAAAGCTAACTCAAATACCTTTCCAGAAATATAAATTTTAGATCTGTATCATGTCATATGTGCATGTACCAATAAAAACATCAGTCAGATTTCATAAAATCAGGTTCAAACCAGTCTTCACTAAAATGATCATAACTTTTGCAAATCAAAACAAAATTAATTCAAACCAATGGAAAATGAAAGATAACTCAAATAAATTTTCAGAAATATAAATTTAGGATCTTTATCATATCATATGTACATGTACCAATAAAAACATCAGTCAAATTTCATAAAATCAGGTTCAAACCAGTCTTCACTAAAATGATCATAACTTTTGTAAATCAAAACAAAATTAATCCAAAATAATGAAAAATGAAAGCTAACTCAAATACCTTTCCAAAAATATAAATTTTTGATTTTTATCATGTCATATGTGCATGTACCAATAAAAACATCAATCAAATTTCTAGAAACATACCCCAGAAATTTATCACAAAACTCACAAAAATTAACCTTGTGGTCTTGGGTTCGAGAAAAATGATAGAAATTTGATAGAATAAAATGGAAACCCATTTCAGGGCCCCACGGTGGGCACCAAAAAATTTTGTGTGAATTTTGTACCTGTTCTATAGACACAACACTTCAGTAAAATATTAGAGGTTAGTTAAAATTGAAATTGTCCAATGAATTGAAAGCTAAACTAACCAAGTGATTTACTGCCTTCTAATAGGTGTGAGTATGATGTTCTCAGATTGTTATTGAGATCAGTGACCTTGACGACACCTAAATGAAATATTTTAATGCAAAAAATGGATATGGAATGTATGCAATTAATCTTTTTTTTTTTGGATTTTCTATGCAATTATGATGAAAAAATGATATGAAACTATTCTATATGAAAACTTGGTATGATATGCTAATTTAGAAATGAAATTCTAATATGATATGCTAAAATATGAATGATCTCACAATAGCCTTGATTTGCAAAAGAAGCTTTGATTCTTCAGACACCAATTTACCAGCATAAGTTTGCACAATTATGAGATGAATTAAGGTGAGCTGAAGCCTTAATTTATAGAAATCCAAGGTTTTGGAGGTGCATGGGAAAAAAGCCATAAATCACTCAAATAAATCAGGTTGATTTTTGAGTTATTTTTAAATAAAGGATATTTAACTCACAAAAACATGCAAAAGCAGAGTTGAACTCAAAATAGAGTTTCTGATTTAATTGATAATTGATAGTTGTCTGCTTTTCTTGAATGTGCATGATTTATTATGAATTGATTTAATAATAAAGTGATTTATTTCCAACTTAACTGATTTTGAAAAATAAAACAATTGATTTATGGGTTAATCAATCATTTTTTAAACTTTTATTAAAAACAATATTATTAAAAATTGACAACTTACTTTAATTAATTAAATAAGAATTTAATCAATTATTCATAGGATTTTGGATTTATTGTCAAAATTAAATACAATTTAGGAATAAATAGAATTAACTTCAATTAAATAATTAAGTGGTAGAATTAAATCTAATTAATTAAATATTTAGAATATTCAATTAATCAAACTTTAGGATAAATTGGGTTTATCACCAAATAACTATTAAATCAAAGATAATCAGGATAATTAGGAATATTACTAGGAATATTCCCCGATGCAGAATTTGAGATAATCAATTAGGATTCGATGATGTGCCGATGTGCCTTAGGTTAGGACTTTGATGTTGATTTCATTCGAATTGTCAATGTAGAAGATTAATGAACCTATAGCCCATTTTTGGGGTATTACAAGGATAAGAGAGGGAAGACTTAGCTAAATGTACACAAATGTGTATCTCCTTCCTTGATAGGAAACTCCTTTTCATGAAATGTATTATTTTGAAAATTAGAGACTTAGACCTATGATGTTAGTGTGATTCTATATGCATTAGGACTGACTAGGGATTGGACTAGATTTTTACAGATTAGGGATGGTGTCCTAATCTCCTCGGAGAATAATCCTCCTATGTTATCCTAGAGACACATACTGGTTGATGAGGAGTAGGTCACATGGGGAGTTTAGGACTTTTGCACATTACACTGATGCCCGAGATTAGGGAATATAGGGATCTAGTGACTGCACTTTGCGATAAATGGCACTCAGAGACATCTTCCTTCCACTTACCTACATGAGAGTGTACGATTACCTTAGAGGATCTATATAGGATACTGCAAATTATAATTCAGGGAGAGAGGGTGGAATACTCTATCCAGACAAGGAGAGAAATGTTATGTGACTTTTTTGTCTGTGCATTAGAAGAGTTGGGGGCTAGGGGATATCACATTAGATGTGTAGATTTTTTAGGATATGATCTATACTTCATGATTCTTTTTGGAGTTATAGTAGGTGTCTTGTGTCTAGATAGGAGGGGTCACAAATTTCATATTGGTTGGGGAGAGACTATGTTGGCAATGTGGCTTGAGGGTAAATTTTATGCACGGGGGCCTTATGTTTTGGCTATTGTATATCATTACTCATGAGATAGCATACCATATGGGTCAGGAATTGTGATGTGGTTTCAGACTTTTACAGGTGTGGGGTTTTGAGCACATAGTTGTGTTTCATCCATTTTTTGATAGATTGGTGACACATCTGGATTAGCCTTATGTTTACTACTATGATGTAGTTTCTCATAGGAAGATGGGACACGTGAGATATTAGAGGCACTTACTAGATACCCTAAGAGCATTTACATGGAGACCTTTCATTGGATGCCCTGTTTGGGATAAAGAGGATGAGCATCTCCCATTTTGAAAATAGGAGAGATACTTGATAAGACAGTCTATCAAGTACTTGTTGGCATATTGATGAGGTGGATGACATTTATGATGTGTATGAAGAACATGATTGTCAATACTGGAAAACCATTCAATCAGTGAAATTATTTTTGTTAAATATGAGAAGTAGCACCAATCGATAAACAAGTATAACCAATTGGTATGAAGTACACTAATCAGTAAAGTAACATGATATTCGGTACATGGGAAGGTAACAGGTGATGGTTAGACAAGTAAAGTGAGCATATGAGTACAAGAGAACTAGTACATGTAGAAGTCAAAACACTAACAACCAGTCTATATAGTGAACATGTATATCATTATATAGTTTGTCTTATTTATCCAAATCGGTCATGATGGTGGAAGATTCACTGAATCTGGATAATAGAGAAAATTTAGTACATTGTTTGAGGAGATGGTTGAATCAATTTATTGGAACTTTTGTATAGGTCTTTTCATGACTCGAAGGTATGTTTGACAAATAAACTTGAAGGAATATTGCATATTAGGAATGACAACTTATGCTATGATTTAGCTAACGTGGTAAGGATTTTTATGTGTTGGTAAGTTAATTGAGATTGGAGAAACACATATGGAGGAAAATGAAAACCCTAATTATGTTTTACACTTGGCTATGAAGGACTGTATATTAGGATGGTTGCAAGAAGGAAAAATGTTGGTTGAAATGGTTGTTGTAAATTGTTGTTAGTTGATGAAGTTTTTGTTGTTGTGATAAGTTGTTTAGAACTGTTTGCAGAGATGCTACAAATTTGATGTAAAAATAAGTACGAAGCATAAGGGATCTTATCACTATTGCAGAGTAAAAATTATAGGTCATTTATTCTTTCTGTATTCCTAATAGTTTCAACATGTTGTAAATCCCTTAACCGAGTAGTCTTTACCAGTGCTTATTATGTAAATCCATTAATAGGTGAACACTGTAATAGTGAGATCAAATACTCTAACAAGATATCTTGTAATTGAACTATAGATACTTCTAATAAGGTATCAATCACTCCTAATAGGGTGAGTTACCTAGAAAGTGACAGATTGTAATCTCTTAACTAGACACTCTTTTCTACTGCAATGAAAGGATTGTGGGTGTCATCCCCACCATGGTTTTTCCCTCTAACGGGTTTTCACAATTAAAATATGTGTGCTATGTGTGTGCATATATTGTTATTTTATTTGTTACACTTTCACATTATAGTTTATGTTATATGCTTCATGGTTTATAAGTTTCTTATGTTACTATTTAAGAGTATATGTAAAAGGTTAAAAGTTATGTTAGTACTAATCCACCCCCTGCCCCCCCCCCCCCCCCCTCTCAGTACCTATTATTTCCTACAATTAGTATCAAATCTTAGGCTCTCTAGAAGGAAAAAATGAGAACTTGGGAGTAGATATGAGGAAATGGAAATCTATAGGTATGAAAGAAAGATGGAAATAGCCAATGAGATGATTAAAGAGCTGGAGAATAAGTTAAGGGCCTCATTGGCAAAAAGAAAATAATTGTCTGAACAACTAAGAGAAATTCTAGATAGCATTGATGAACTATCTAAAGGAAGTTTTAACTCTAAGGAAGCTAAGGTAGCTATGGAAGATCTAATAGAAAAGAACAAGATCCTGATTGAAGAATCCACCAAAACAAAAACAAAAGAACAATAAAGTCAAGCCATAAGGATGTGTGAAGTACTTGAAGGCATGAGAGTTTTTGAAGATGCAAAAATAATTGTTGAAACTACAAAAAGGAATGTTGAAGATCTTATCAAAGAAAAGGATGTTATACTTCAGAGGCTGACACATGAGAACCATGCACTGAATGAACAACTAAGTGACATCAGTGATGAAAACATGAAAATGATCACTAAAAATGAAAGACTAAGGCAAGAAAATGAACAATTGAAAATTGACTTGAAGATTGAAAGAGATGCAAATGAAAAAGTCAAGAGATATGAACAAAGAATGTATAAAATTGATGAGCAACTAAAGAATCAAAGGTAACCTAAGGATCCCTCTAGCCTAGGATATATCGATAACAACAAATTTAAAAAAGGAGAATCATCCAAGTCTGGTGTTGAGCAACAATCATAGATTCCATAGGGTAATACTAGTCCACAAGGTAAGAACCCTACTAAACCCACTTGCTACAGTTTTAGAAAGCTTGGACACATTGCTAATGTATGTAGGAGAAAATCGGTGAATGTTCCAACAACTACTCATTTTGATGGTTATTGTTACAATTGCAATAAGTATGATCATCAAGCTTATAAGTACAGATCAAGATCTATAGTATATCATCTAAAGAAAGTTTCAATGGCTATTGTTCTACATGCAACAAGTTTGGACACAAGGTAGAACATTGCAGATCAAAGGTACCATCACCAATATTTCCTAACAAACCAATGAGTGTTCTAAGAAGTGAAGGAAACATGAATGTAACATGCACTATTTGTGGGAACTATGGACACATGGTGATGAACTATCGATTAAGGAACCCTAGGGGTAACACTAGACCCTAGAGGAAAATAGGTATGTGTGTGTGAAAATGTGCAATCTAAACTAACACAACACTTCAATGAATCCTTAAATAGTTAATCTAAACTAATGAAATTAAATTGATCTAAAATAAGACTAACTAAGGTGACTCATGACCTTCTAGTAGATCCAAGTATGAGCTTGCTCTCATATCTTTGCAAACTCAATGACTACAACATAATCTAAATGAAAGATTTGAATGAAACTATATGTAGATGCAAGATTAATATAATTAGCTAAGATTTAATCCAATTAAACAAAATGAGATGTTTTTTATTGAGGTAAAATTAGGTTTTGAAGGGACCTTGAAACCCTTTACAAGCTAGAAAAAAAGAAAAGCATTAAAAATTTTAACAAAGACAAAATAGCTACCACAAAGGCTAGGCAGACCCACAAAGAAAGCATAAGATAAACTGACCAGCACTTAAAACTACCAACAAAAAAAAGAAGAAATAGCCACCAGCAAAGAAACCAATAGATATCTAAAAAGGAACAACCAACCCACAGGCTTAGTCTAGAAACTTTAGGGAATCCTCAGCAACCTCTTGAAGAATCTAGATCTTCTAAATAGAGTCTCAATGAAACTATAATGAGATGTTCTTATCTTAGTTTGATGCAATAATGAAACCACAATGCTGAATCAACAAAATAACTAAAAAATTGATAATTAACTATGAAATATACAAATATCTATGATCAAAATCTAACAACGTAACTCTAATTCAAAATATGGATCCTTTGTGAAGAAATGAGGCCTAGTTATATAGAAATCCCTTCGGGGACGAACGGTTAAGATCAATTGGAGATGAGTGCTGGAGATTGTTTCAAAGAATTAGTTAAATCCAAAGTTGGATCAATTATTGTGGAAACTTCCAAATTAACTAGCAAGTCAACTAGACTAACTTGTGGGAACTTCCAAATTAACTAGCAAGTCAACTGGACTGGTTTTCCAATTAACTAACTTGTTTCCAAAATGTGATTTGGTTAAATGAACTATTTCCAAAATCTTATTTAGTTAACTAGAGGATGATGACATAAATGCATTTTTAGAAATTGTTAAAAGATTTAATATATTTTCCTCAAAATGTGATGATATAATTAATTTTAATTCATTTTTATGATTAATTGATAATTGTTTTCTTATTTAATCAACATTTTAGAATATTAATTAAATAAATGATATAAGGTAGATTTAATTGCCAAAAATATTAAGATTTAGGAATTAATTAATTAAACATGATCAAGTGTAATAATCAAATGGGATATAGATCAAATCAAATTGATGAATTGAATTGCCTTAGATTATGACATAGGAAATTTGATCGAAATTAGGGTTTTCTTCAAGATGAATAATTGAGATTAGGGGCTTATGATTTAGGTGACCATTTTTAGGTGATTAAATTTTCCCCTCTTTGAATTGATGTGTGATCAGTGCATTGATTCAAAGAATAATTAGTGTTGAAATTGAGAATAGTTTGATGTGAAGCGATGAAACTACTCTCAAATCGATTGATTCGAAGATATCAATTATGAACTTGATTGAACTAGAACTGATGAGGAAAAGAAAAAAAATGGTTAATTTGATATGAAGTGATGAAACTAAACACCTGTCTATCTTGATGATGACAACTAACCAATTTGATGTGAATTGATGAAATTGATTAATGTCAGAAAGACTCTTAAACCATTGGTTTGGTTTGAATGAATAACCAGTTTTATGTGAAACGATGAAACTGATTATCAGTAAGAGATCAATAGTGTCATTAACTTGATTTGATGTGGTGAAGCAAATTGGATTAATGAAGACAATACTAGTTTGATGTGAAGTGATGAAACTGATATGCCCCTAGAGATTTTTGATGAGGAAGAATCTCAACTTGATTTGGTGCGATGAAGCTGAGACGCCCCTAGCAATGAGGTCTTGTTTGATTCAATGATCTGATTTCTTGATTAAAGATTATCAAAGTTTTATGATGTGATCAATGAATTGTTGATGTTGTGATCATGCCCCCTCGAGAGTGAAATCAAAATATGGCTAGGTGCCCCAGTGATTGGAAGTAATTTTGATTGATAAAATGATGCAAGAAAATGCTAATCTTATTGCAATGAGCTTGTAAGCTTACATTTTGCACTGATATGAGTTTGACCATTATATGGGTAAGTTTTCACCAAGGTTCTAGAACTTTTATTGATTGTGGAGAAAATATCTTATTTGTCTAGAGTACAAAACATTGATTATGCAAGCGGTCAACTACAATTGGAGTAAAAAGTCAAACTATGATTTTGACAGATAAAATAATCTTGGATTTTGATTTTGATACCAAAAATAGTTTGAGGATAATCTGATGATTTGATCAAGTCAAGGATGATGTCCATAGTTAATTATTGATGAAAGAAAAATAATGATTATTTTGAACTCGGGCCTCACCTTCCACTCAGGAGATAACGTCATGAAGTAGTGATATTGTCCAAATACAAAATGCAAAACTAACATGAATGTACCCTAGGACTGAGTCACTAAGTTTTTCTTTGAATTTTTTCATCATTGAGCATTTGTGGTACATTGTAGATGATACAATTCATATTGGTGCCACTAGGACCATAAGAATATGAATATGGCTTATATCAGAGAAATGTGGAAAACTAACACAAGCATCGAGGCATAAAAGTCAAGATGACTTGAGTGTTATTTCCAATTGATGTAGCAAGTAACCATAAGCATCAAGGCATGAGAGGCCAGGATGACCTGAATGGTTCTATGTAATAAAACAAAATAACATACAAGGAGATAGCTCCAACCTCACCTTAGTGTCCATATAAAATGGGTCGAGGTATGTGCGGTGTTCCAATCTAGATTGAGGCTCTTACCACAAACACCTAGTTTATTGGATAGTTTAGGATCATTGGAACCACACAAACAAGTAGAAGTCAAAGAAAACTATTATTCCCCCAATCCATACTTCTCTAGTAATTTTTAGACATCATCAAGTTACATAGAAAGGGATAACTAGTAAATCAAATAATAATAGATAGCACACCAGAGAAAATTCACAAGCTTTATTGCTTCTCTAGTCATTTAGACATCATCAAGTTGCAATAGGGATATGATTAGCATCAATTCAGAAGGTTTTGTGTAGTGTTTGTGTTTTGGTGTGTGTTCTAGATTGCTGAAGTGTATAGTGTTAAGAAATACTTTTGATCATTCAAGTCTATCATTTGTTTGGATGGGTGATGATTGAAACTTATCTAATAGGTGTTGAGAAACATTATTGGTTGATATCATCATGTTGTGGGTGTTGAGAAACACCAGTGTGTTTCAGTGATGAACCTTTTTAGTGGTTTTTTGAAAATTGAATCTTATTCTCTTGGGATGATTCTCTAACTAATTGTCATGATGGGAAATCATCCCCTAGCCAAACTTGAATGTCCTAGGACAAAGATAAAGATCGATTCCAATCCATGGTAGTGTAGCATGGAACAACTGATATGTCATGAAAGTAGCTCAAGGCTATGTAAAAACTAAAGCAATTAAAGGATGCCAAGATATGTGTTGATAGATGGAGCATTGGAGTACAAGAGGCATCTTTTTACCAGGTTTCCACCTACTTGGCAGAGATTCTTTTTTTGCTACGAAGGCACCTATTTACCAGGTTTTTACCAAGGCACTTTTTGCTCACATGTGATGTTTCAGATACTGGAAATATTCTAAGGGTTTTCATGTATGGAAACACTTATGATAGTATGATCGCATGTTGTGGAGATTGCCACTAGATTCATAGTCATGAAAATGACTAAATCCAGAATCAGGAAAATAGGGTACAGTACCATAGTTTTGGATAGCGATGAAGACATACAAGGTATTATGGCTTACGAAGTTAACTAGAGGTATTTTGGGATATGTCCATGCCTTAGTTAAGATCGCATGAGTTTTTGATAGTTGGTGTACAAGATACGGTGTTCGAAAGGTGTGCAAAAATAGTAAAATAGTATATCAAGGTACATGAACAGTTGCAAAGATTAAGGAAAGCATAATGGATATGGTAACATGATAAGATGTGTAAATAAAGTATAGTGCTAACTCTTTGGTGATATAAGAGTGTCAACTCCATATATATCATTTTCACAAGTTTTTACTATGTTTTGTATAACACTTGTGGAGCTGACTGGAAGGTTAATTTTGTATAAATATAGATTGCTCTTATGAAAGAAATGTGATATGGATGATAAAATAAGAATTTTTTGAAAAGTATAGCAGAAGTCAGATGTGAGATCAGTAGGAGGTAGAACTATAACTGGAACTATCTAAGAAGATAAGTGCTTGTATTGTTCCCCTTTTGTGAACTATTTTGGGATAGTATTGATTGTAAGAGTAGTGTGCTCACCACCTTTAACCAAGTGTTTTGTTTTCCCCTAACAAGATTTTTTTAATCCTCTAATAAGGAAATGTACTATGTAACAATCAGCTCCTAACAAGGCTAGATCTCTTAATAGGGACATTATACTTTAGTGCATATTTGTGGGTACCATCCCCACTGGGGTTTTCCCTTTAATTAGGGTTTCCTCAAGAACAAATCATGGTGTTATGAGTAATGTGTTGTTCTTATATGTTCTTTTCATTTCTGCATTACTTTGGATTATTTATAATTGTTTAAATTTGAAAACAAAGTTTTGTAATATTGATTCACCCCCCCCCTCTCAGTATTACCTAATCCTAACAATTGGTATCAGAGCTATTAGCCCTTTGAGAGAAAGCTTAACGGCTTAAGGGAGATCAGAATGGATTCAAAAGACTTTCAAGTAAACTTTGAAGCTACACTTGATGATATGGATAAGATGAAAGCTGAAAATGGTGAACTAAAATTCAAATTAAGAAGAGCATAAGGTTTCATGAGGAAACTTAAAGAATAGCTTGTGACTGTAAACGATCAGAGACAAGACCTTATGGAGAAAATCAAAGAAAACTCTAACAATGACACATCAGACAAAGTAAAGATGCTAGAGAAAGAAAAAGAACAAATCAATCTCTTAATGATCAAGGAGATTCAGAATGAGAAAGATGAAAGAAAGAAATTTTAAGAGTCACTAAAACAAGCCAACCTTCAGATAGATAATATGAAGACTGAACTTGAGCATTACAAAGATAAATATCAAGAATTGGATAACTACAATCAAATCATCAAAGGTGAACTCACTCAAGCTAGACTACTCATTGAAGAGTTACACATAAGAAATGACAAGAATAATGAACAAAGAATAAAGGTAACATAAGTGCACCCAATGAAGCTGGAAGTTCAAAAAGTCAAGAAGAACCAAATGAAGCTAGGAATGAAGAAAAATCTATTCCAAATGAAAGACATACAAATGAAAATTATAGAGAACAATTCAGACCCTTCAGAGGTAGGTGCTTTGGATGCAACAAAGTTGGTCACATGAAAAGAGACTGCATAAGTAATGGTAATTCTAAACCCTTTACTAGCTATTGTTTTAACTGCTATGAGTATGGACACAAAAAGGTAGATTGTAGAAAACCTGATCAATCTAGGTATAAGCAAGACTATATCAGAGAAGAAAACATGGCCAAGATTACATGTCATAAATGCAATAACTTTGGACACACAACAAGGTACTGTAAGCTGTAGACCAGTCAAGATAGAAGAGGACCACCCATTTGTTACAAATGCAATAATCCAAGTCACATTGCAAAATTTTGCAGATACAATGGAGATAACAATGGAAGAGGACCAAGGAGATTCAATGAACCTGAAACTCCACCACCTATAGTCATAGGGAAGAATATTAGTGACAATGGTAAAAGCCTAAATGATTACATGAGTGAAAGTAAGAAAGCAGAGAATGAAAAAATTTGGCAAGTAAAAGTTCTAAATAAGGCAGCAGTTCAAGGAGAGACAACTTGTGATGTTGTGTCTTCGCATGATGAATTATTTGAGGCATTAGCCTAGAAGGCCTCATGACCTCATGGGGAGTAGTGGATGAAGACAATAGAATATCTAGCCCCTTTATAAGTGGAATAAGCTCATGTGAGCTTATGTATGATATGTATAGATGTACTTGAATCTGCAGATGAGATCACAGCACTTGAAGATTCATCTTCTATGTTCACAAATTTTGCATTGACTGGATGGCATGAAAATTTGAGCTACCTTTGTTTAATGCACACACTCAACTTGCAATGAATAAAAGACTTGAAAGACTTTATTTTTCCACCATTTTCTTTATCAATGACTAAGGAGAGCAGAAGTGTGAAGGTAAAGCAGTAATCTAGTAGAGAGATTTTGTGCTCACATAAAGACAAGCATCAGATTTGTGCACATTTAAGGTATTTAGACCTAATCTCTTTGAAATTCATGGATGCACCAGTAATCTATGATGTGGTTGATAGACATAGGTATAAGTTCAAAAGGCATCCATACAAATCCTATGAGGATGATCCGGAAGGGGCATTTTCCCAAACCCTCGTAGGTGTGTTGCACATAGAGGATATTAGGGCATACATACACTATAAGTATGAGATTATTGGGGAGGTCAACATATTCCTATGAGTTGAATGGTATGATAGATGTGAATTGGTCTTTGATAGATGAATTCAAACATTTGAAAGACCTGTCAATACTCAAGTTAACTTGTCTCGCTAAATTCATGGAAGTTGAATGGTTCAAGATCATTCTGAGTAGAGTTCGTGATCAGTTCCTATGGATAGGAGATCAACCAGTAAAGATATATGCTCAGATGATTCATGATATTACAGGGCTTGACAATGAAGGAGCCATACCTGTTAGTGAAAAAAATCTAAGAAAAGATGTTGAAACCCTCACGCACTCCAAATGGGACAAGAGGGCTATGACTGTAAATGATATATACCTTCAAGATGTCAGATTGGTAGAAATGCTTATTAGCTACAAATTTTTCCACAGTTCTAGACTTAATTTTGTATCAGCTGGAGTTGTCATGATGGCTTACAGAATGGTTAAAGAAAACAAGTGGTACAACCTTTGCGAAGTTCTGGCACAATAGTTTTTGGAAAATGTTAAGGTCATTAAGAAGACAAATCCAAGGCATTCAGGTTTGGGTCACTACTAATTCACATGTACCTTCATATTATTCACAATTTTCCTAGTATGCATCCTAGAGCATGGAAAGATAATGAACCCTCTGGTATACAAATCTCAGAGTATTATAGAAGGTAGAAAAAGGATTGGATCAATGGAGAACTATTTGGCATGATTAAGATCTTATAGAGGTAGATGAAAGAGATATATAGAATTCTTGAAAGCCTAGTAGAAAAGTATGAGGACACCATTTGTTTCATGATTGAAACTGATTGTGTCTATTTTGAGGCAGTTGAGCCTAGAACCAAATGTTGTTATCCTATGGGATATGAGGTAAGTGCTGAAGTACTATCTATGCAAGTAGAACGTGTATTAGAAGTAGAAAAGGATCCCACTCAAGAAAGATGGGGTACATATAGAGAAAAATATGAAAAAGTTAGAGAAGAACAAGAGAAAGTAACAAGAAAGAGGAAAGTCAGCAAGATAGTGGAAGAAATTACTATGAAGGTAGGAATCACAAAGAAGAAGTACTTGGACTTGAAGAACAAGATAGAAGCATCTTCTATTGTTTCCACTTATTCACTCATTTCATTGGAAACGGAGAAGATAGGTACCATTGATAACTTCATTGATTTATCAGTTCCCCAAAAGAAAGAAACACATGAAACTATGACTACAGAGGTTCTTAGAAGATCATCTAGGAATGTTACTCCAAAAGAAAAAGAAACATAGGTAAAGAGGAAGAAAAAGGAAGAAAAGGGTACAGAAAAGGAGGAAGAGGAAATGGTTCAAAAGAATCCACAAACCTTGTGGAAACCTGATATGAAATTAGTACAGAAGAGGGTTATCAAAGATGGAAATTTAACATCTATAAAAAGATACTATGAGAGATATATCCCTGAAGATCAAGTAATCATTGAGGACACTATAATTGAGCATTTGTTAGTTTTCAAAAAGAATTTGTTGGAAGTTGAATCTAGTGTTCCCAAAGAACTATACAGCAAGCTAGAAATCAAAAAATAGCTAGCACATTCAGAAGATGAGAACATAAGAAACAAAATAATTGATGATATGTTGCCTATTGTGTCTATTCAGGAAAGAGACAGAATCATAAAAGCACTAAAACCTCTTTTAAGAACAAAGACTAGACTAGTTAAAATCATGGCTAGAAGATATGATGAAGTAATTCAAGATACCCAAATAGCATTAGATAAATTTTTAATGCAAAGCATGCCTAAAATGGAGTCATCAACCAAGATTGCTAAACCTATGTCCTTGGGTTTAGGAGAGAGTTCACAGATAGTGGATAAGAGTGCTCAAGTTAACTTGCAACTAGACTTCTTTGTCACTGGTGTGCCCGTTAGCCTTGACACTTCACAGGATATGAATGATCCATTCATGGACAAGATGGAAAATGTGATGGAAGCCAAAGATCAGGAATAGATAGAAGAGAGGAAATCAGAAGAAAAACAAGAAAAAAAAGTATAGGATAAAGAGTTACAACAAGAAGGACATCAAGAAAACAACCTAAGGCAGAAAAGACCACTGAAATCAAACTCGATTCATCTCTATTGTTGGCAAGTGTTGCCAAACTAGTAAGTTCTAATGTGGATAGCATGGATGAAGATGAACTGATGAGACTCTCATTCATCAAATTTTCTAAAGCTAAGGAGAGATCAGCCCAGAAAGGAGACAAAAGAGCCAAGATAATGGGCAGGGCAGTAGAAATAGTAAACAAGCTACTACCCTCTCTAATTATCCTAAAAGACAAAGATAAAACTGAGAATCTCGGTATAGTACTAGATAGCTTTGGTAGTCATTTTGACTCATTGCTAAAATTAGTAGAGGAGAAGGCTGAAAGAAACTTCTTGGAGAATAAGTTAAGCAAAGTTCATAAGTCCATCTCATGGGACTTAAACATTCTTAAGGCTACCACTCTTAAGGCCAAGAGTTGTGTGGCATAAAGCAGGAAACTATATAGCCACTACATAAATCCCTACAGATATTTGAAAAATGTTAAGGAGGCCAGAGCAAAAGATAGGGTTAGTCCTGACAGAATAATGGATAGTTGTGAGTCATCTTCACAAACTGTGGAAGAAATTGATAAGGAGACATCTAGATTACTAGAGAAAATAAGGTTGTTGGAAATGGAGAAAGGGAGAGTTGTAGATAGATTTAGTTTGCTAAGACAAATATTAACTCCCAAGCTCTCAATATTGGAGACTTATCTCTCTGAGATGATAAAGGTTGAAATTTCAATGATAGCATCTCCTGAGCTTAAGGTAGCAGAGACTGCATCATATGCACTGAATGGGTTAATCCATGTTAGTGAGCTACTAATAAGTTCATGGGTTGAGGAGATTAAGATCTTGGAAACATCCTTCCTTAACATCTTAAATTTGGTAAGTAGGAACTATACCTCCTTTGTTTCAGTTTTGAAATTTTGAGAATAACCTTTGCCATTGATGTCAAAGGGAGAGGAAGAAATAGAGAAAAGAGAAAGAAAAGAAGAGAAGAGCTTTGTGACACTTAGTCATTTTCTTAAGTGTTTCCATAAATGCCAAAGGGAGAGATTTTTGGCATGTGATGTTTTGGAACACTAGAAATCTTCTAAGGTTTGTCATGTATGGCAACACTTATGATAGTATGATCGCATGTTGTGGAGATTGCCATTGGATTCACAGTCATGAAAATGACTAAGTCCAGAATCAGGAAAATAGGGTACAGTACCATAGTTTTGGATAGCGATGAAGACATACAAGGTATTATGTCTTGCGAAGTTAACTAGAGGTATTTTGGGATATGGCCATGCCTTAGTTAAGATTGCATGAGTTTTGGATAGCTAGTATGCAAGATACAGTGTTCGGAAGGTGTGCAAAAATAGTAAAATAGTATATCAAGGTACATGAATAGTTGTGAAGATTAAGGAAAGCATAATGGATATAGTAACATGCTAAGACATGTAAATAAATTATAGTATTGAATCTTTGGTGATATAAGAGCATTGACTCCATATATATCATTTGCACAAGTTTTTACTATGTTTTGTATAACACTTGTGGAGTCGACTGGAAAGTTAATTTTGTATAAATATAGATTGCTCTTATGAAAGAAATGTGATATGGAAGATAAAATAAGAAGTTTGTGAAAATTATAGTAGAAGTTAGATGCAAGATTAGTAGGAGGTAGAACTATAACTGGAACTATCTAAGAAAGATAAGTGCTTGTATTGTTCCCCTTTTGTGAACTATTTTGGGACAGTATTGATTGTAAGAGTAGTGTGCTCACCACCTTTAACCAGGTGTTTTGTTTTCCCCTAAAAGGGTTTTTGTAATCCTCTAATAAGTAAATGTACTATGTAACAATCAGCTCCTAATAGGGCTAGATCTCTTAACAGGGACATTATACTTTAGTGCATATTTGTGGGTACCATCCCCACCGGGGTTTTCCCTTTAATCAGGGTTTCCTCGAGAACAAATCATGGTGTTATGAGTAATGTGTTGTGCTTATATGTTCTTTTCATTTCTGTATTACTTTGGATTATTTATAATTATTTAAAGTTGAAAAAAAATTTTGCAATATTGATTCACCCCCCCTCTCAATATTACCTAATCCTAACATTTTTTTTTCATTTTTCAATTTTTTTTGTATTTTTGTATTTTTTGTTGTTGATGCATCAAAGTGCCTATTTGCCAGGTTTTCACTAAGATGATCATTTTTTCAAGACTTTATGAGATTTTTATGATTTTTTCAAGACTTTTAGCTTTGTACATGTTGTTGGATACAAAGAATGTTCAGGCATAGAACTTCTTCAGATGGAGGGTGTTGATGGGCTCTTGGATATGTTCTCCTTCTGGTGTAGAGAGTTGGTATGTGCTAGAGCCAAATGCTATAGTGATAATGTAAGGGCCCAACCAATTAGGCTCAAATTTCCCCTTTTGTTCCATGTGTGACTAGTTGCAAGGATTATCTCTCAACACAAGGCTGCCCACCTGAAGTTCTCATGGTTTGACCTCTTTGTTATATCCTATTGACATTCTCTTTTGCTATGCTCTAAGATGATCAATGCCACTTGATGAAATTCATTGTGTAGTTCTAACTCTTGCAATCATGATATCTGATAGTCTTCATCGATTATTAGCCAGTGCAAAGAAACCCTAAGAGATGGGAGTTCTATTTCAATGGGTAAAACCACTTCTATGCCATATACAAGACTGAAAGGTGTTTCCCCAGTAGGCATTCTGATACTAGTGCGGTAAGCCCATGATGTTGGATTGAGCTACAAGTGCCAATCTCTTCCCAACTTTCTAACAGTACGATGCAAGATTTTAAGAATATTTTTGGTTGAGGCTTCGGCCTGGTTGTTTCCTTGTGGGTAGTAAATTGAAGAACAATGTTGTTTAATCTTTAATTTAGTGCATATCTCAGAGATATCATTGTTCTTGAATTTTCTTGCATTTTCAATAATGATGGAGGAAGGAATACCGTATCAACAGATGGTGTATTGTCACAAGATTGGACATCTAGCAAAATATTGTAGGAATAGGAACCAGACACCAAGTATAGAAGATATGAAAGATAAAAAGATTTTTAATCCTAAAAAAATCATAAAGTAGATGAAGGAAACATGGATTAGGAAAGGCAAACTCAATTCCTTTGAATCGACATAAAACTCCACAACACCAAAAAATGTGGATAATTTATTAGCATACCAAGCTTATTTTGACTTAGGGGGAATAATTAAGGTCAAATCAATCTAAAACCTCCTAGAAGAATGTGCAGTAAGATTTATCTGTATAGTGAGATGCATTGATGTTAATTTTTGATGTGTTACAAATAATAGATTTGTTAAATACATTTGGTCATCACCAACTTTATCATTTTCAAAGATTATGTACTAATGCCACTTTTAGCATTAACTGGTGGAAGCTATAATTGGTAATAGCATGATATCGGTAAACTACATTAAATGTTTGTACCTAACTAGCCATTTTAGAACTTTTTTGGGCAAATAATGATCGGGTAACCTATTCATTATTCATCTTTCATTTTGAAGAGAAATTATAGGAGATGAGAGTGACTACATAGTGTGATCGATTGTGCAAATTATTTGTGTTGAATACTTACAAAGGATCAATCTACGGATTAGAAAACCCTAGTTGATTTGTTGAACAAAGCAGTGGTCACATTGTGAAGATATTTGGTGTAGTTGATATTTAAGAGCATAACATTTATAGATATATCATGGCATCTTCAACGGTGACACCTAATTGATTGAGAAAACAAAGGAGGCAGAACCAGAACATAATTTATGTTTGTTGAAAGTTATGAAAGTAGATAAAACCAGTGACCTATCCCTAATTCCACCTCGAGTTTTATTGATTGAGAATGTGAGGACATTCATTCACTATAACATTTTTTAATTAGGTGATGAGAAGATACAAGAAGAATAACTAGAAATGTGTAAGAATGGAGAACTAAAGGATGAGTTCAAACATCTTCAAATGAAGGGTTTGATGCACATTCTAGACTTTCTAAAAATATTCAAGGAAGAATGGATTTTTTATGTTCTAAGTTATTTCCATGATCAATTAATATCATTGGAACAACCAATCAAGGTCACCAAGTAATTGATTCATATTATCACAAGATTATCAGTAGACAGGGAACCATTTACCCTAAGGAAAATATTGATGCAAACAGTTGTGAAACTCAAAAAATCAAGGCAATATCACTGAGTGATGATGATAGATGACATAGAAGATCAATAGGTTTGGTTCACATCAATGATTGTCATATATAATGCCTATCAATCAAGTCAACTAAATAGTGTGTCATGTGGAGCTATTCATGCCGCATACAAAATTTTGAAGTCATTAGATATGACCTAGTGGTGATGGTCAAAACTTAATTGCTGGATAATCTGAAGAAGATCTAGATCTATAAGAAGAAAGCATTAAAATATGGATCACTATTGGTGTGTATGTTCGTATATGTTGAAAACTTATTTCCTAATAAAGGCAATGTAACCTCAAAAACTAATAGGCCTACACTATATCAGATTAATGAATACATCGGTGAACTAGGTGAAAATATAAATAATGTTATGTGGGGATACTTCAAAGACTTTCAAGATAAAATGCATAAAAGGTATAGGATCCCACATCACATTGTAGAGAAGTAAAGGGACATAATTTATTTCCTGGTTGATACTGATACATGTAAAATCCAAGCAGTAGAACCAAGAGTTTCATGGATACTAACAATGGGCTATGAAATGGATGAACACTTATTAACCCTACACATAGATGCATTATTGCAATTACCAATAACAAGACTACTAGAAGATATGGGATATAAGAAGAAGCATATCAAAGAATAACCCTAGAACTCAAAAATCCTAGACTGGAGAGGAAAGTGAAGAAAATAATAATTAAACTAGAGGAGGAATTTGGAATGGGTGAAGGTAGAAGTTCCATTGTAGAAAAGAAGAAAAATCTTAAGTCTTATGCAAAGAGGAAGGTAAAGAAGTCAAAAAATAAAACATTGGAAATACCATCACTGGAGGTAACCAAAATGGAAGAAGTTGAGGGAGGTCAATACTCTAACCCTAAGCCACTAGAGGCACCTCAACTTACAAAATAAAAAACATATGAGAAAAGAAAAACTAGAAATCAAACTAAGGCCTCTCCAAGAAAAAAGAGGAAAGAAAAGGTAGAAGGAGACAATGAGAAAAAAGATTCAAATAAGGAGATTACAGACTTAGGTAAGTCTAGGAAAATAAGGTTTGACATTCCAAAGACTGCAACTAAAATTGCATAGGCAATTAAAGAACTGGGAATGATCGGTCAAATGAGTAAGTTTAAGTATTCTCGATTTTCTGATGAAGAAAAGAAAGTAATTGAGGATGCAATTGTATTTCATTTTCATAAGTTCATTAGAGTTTTGAAACATCTTAAAGATCATATACCTGATGAATTATTTGAAGCAATTAATGTTAGATGGGAAGTTGCAGTTAAGATTGAAAAACAAGTAAGGGAAAGGACTCTCACTTACACTATGCCATATTTGACAATAGAAGAAATGGATGAAACACTTGAAAAGTATAAAAGGCAGATTCAATATTGGTAATAGAACAAAAAAATTATTATTTGGAAAATATCAAGAAGTTGAAGATGAATCACTCATGATCTGGAAAAGAATATTCAACTTAGACCAACCATAGGCACAGATTGATATGGGTACATCTCAAGGAGATGACATATTTATTGTGCATGAGTTAACAAGAGGTGTGCTAGGAAGTGTTTCAAATGTTGCTACACACATAGACCTAACAAAGGATTCAAAGGAGGAAGAGGAAGAGGAGGAAGAAGAAGAAGAAGAATCTGAGATTGATCCACAAGAAGTAGCAAGCATGATGATCAAAGAAGTAGGTTTACTATAGATAATAAATCCATAGAGTTGTGTACACACTTAACATAGTTCTTTACCGGAAGAAGTATGGAAATGAATCATATGAACTATGGTATGGAAAGCACCCACAATGAAATATCTTAATATTTTTGAAAGAAGATACTACATTTAAAGAGATGAAGACAATCTTAGAAAGTTTGACAGCATATCAAATGAAGGAATATTTCTAAGATATTCAACAAAGAGAAAATCATAAAAATTTTACAAAAAGAAACTGAATAAGATTGTTGAAAGTGCATATTTGAATGTTGATGAAGCTTTTCAAAAAACTCCTGAGAAGAAGGAGGAGGAGGAGGGTGAGGAGAAGAGGAGGAGGAGGAGAATTAGAAGAAGAAGAAGAAGAATAACAACAACAACAACAACAATTCCAAATTCTCCTCCAAATTCTCCCTCAACCTACAAGCTTGAAAACTCAGAAACACACTCAAAATCACATTAGAATGTTAGTGTAGAACCCATGAAGTGGATCCCACCAGGCGTGCCAAAATGTAAGCAATAAAACTTAGTTGTTATGAATATAAAGCAAGCTAAACATTCAACAATAAATCATATTACTACATTTAAGATTAGACTTAAAAAAGAGAAGTAAAACAAAACAAAGAAGTGCAAACCTCACTCTCTAAAGAGCCCCAAATATAGTTGGATTTGTCCAAGAATGGATGTGTGCTCAAGCTTCAACAATGAGAAGAAAATTTAGAATTATGAGATTGTGATTGATGTTTTTGGCTCTCATATAGGCAACATAAAAATGCAATGGAAGTGGATTATTTATGAAGGGAAGAAGCTCAATTTATAAGAATTTTGGAGAAATCAATGGTCAGGATTGCATGAACATCAAGGATTGAGATTCACCCATTTTGATTATTTAATTCAAAGTGGAGAATCCACTTTGAATATTAAAATGACCTCTATGAATAAAGAATGATTTCATGAAATCCACTATGAATAAATAATTCATTATTTTAGTTTTAGTGGTTGAGTTGGATTGGCTTAAGATTTCTTAATCCTTATGCTTAGGGTTGTGCAAATGATTAGGGTGAGTATAGGATTGAGATTAAAGGGAAAGTGGGAGAATTAGGAGGATGTGATGGGAGGAGAGAGGTTGGATTAGCTAATCATGGGTTATTAGCTAATTAAGGTTGAGTAGGAACTCAAGGTTGGGTTGTTGTGATTGGTTAGGTTAGGGGTTAAAGTTAGGAGCCATGTGCTCAAATTAGATTAAATGTTTTATTTAAATCTAAGATAGGAAGAAAATGGGTTTATGAATTAATTTAAATAGATGAATGTATTTATTTAAATTAATATAGGAAAAAAGTTTAATTAATTATCAGAATATGGGTTGTCATTTAAATAATTAATTGGGCTATAGTTAATTAATTAAATTAATCAGCTAGAGGATGACATACATTAATTAATTAATTAATAATCAATTAATTAATAATATCTTAGGAGAGAATTAAATTAGATTACATAATTATGTAGTCAGATTTAGGTGTCTACAGTATCATGGATCATTGGCATTGTAAGTGTAAATGTATTGTAAACATGTCTTGATGTCTTACTAAAATGCACTATTTAAAGGTGGATTGTAGTACCTCGCCCCTAGTCTGATTTTATAAATATTGTAATTAATCTAGGATGATAGATTATATGTTAGGAATTTGTTGATGCTTATGATTTTACTAACCCCATACTTGCATGTGTATGGTTGATGTGTTTGTTTTATATTTATGTTTGATGTGCTTGATGTGGTTGAGGGACAGAGTCGTAGTTACTTGCTTGCGAGACCCACACAATTGGCCGATCCCTGCCATTGTCTGTTATATTTCTATATATATGCACATGATTGTTTCTTATGCAGGTTTGTAGGTACCGGGCATTGACTTCCCTGAATTGTCAAGATGAGCATGCCCTATCGCTAATCTCACTAGTAAAAGAGGAGAGATAATATTCAATTCCAAATCCTAACCTAAACCAATTATTGTCCTAAAGTAGGGGACAAGATTTTATATTTCCACCCTTTCTAAACTGATGAAGGGTGCTCCCCTTAATACCACAAATACATAACAGAAACAGAGAAACAACAACAATATGCAAGAATAGAAAATGGGCTTCTTATTATCTCCACAAATGTGGAATTACAAACTTTCAAAATTACAATATGCAAAGCCACATGGGCATTCCCTTACAATATTTTGTAGAACAAAGCCTCGAATCAATACCCAGATCTACCCAGAACTATCCCGAATTGCCTAAGATAACACTACAGCCTTCCTTATATAGGCAATTTCCACCACCTAAGAAGGTTCCAAAAATTTAGCCCTAAGGGCCGACCAAACCTAGAATTATTTTATTTTTCATTTTATTATATCATAGTCGGCTCAAAATAACTTTTGAAACCCAAAAAAAATTTTTGAAGAAAAATTATTTTCTGCCATTTTAGGTGGCCCGACTTCTAGAGACCATAAGTCATCACCCGTTGACCCGATTGACTATTATAACCCCATTTTGGAAAGGGAACAAGGAGCTCTACAACACCTAAATTAAGCAAGCTTCATTCAACTGAAAATTTGACCTCATCTAGGGCCTCTAAAGCCTTCAAAATTGAGTTCAAAATTTTTGTACCCTGTTTCCAAAACCAAAAAGTTCCAATATCTTCAAAACCAGACTTGACCTAGCAATGAAACTTTACAGGCAGGCTGATATGACTAAGATGAACCTCCAACTGTGAAATCAGAACATTTCAAGATCTTATGACTAACTTACTAAAAATAGCAAGTTTCCATAAATAGCAGCTCTACACAAGATAGCCCTTAGTGAAAAGAAACCAAAAATATTTTTGGGTGATGCAAGATTGCTCTTACACCCAGGATGCTCCTGCATCAGACACCTAGGGTAATTCGAGAAGTGACCCCGTTATGACTCAGGTGTGCAGAGAAAAATCAAGATGGTTAACCTCCTCTTTTGTTAGCCATGATGAATCTTCAATAGGTCATCCTTTCCACTTGACTAGATATTCTTCATATGTCATGTTCCTTGTGCTTCTACCAACATGACTATCCAGTATGTCTTCAATCTCCTTGTTATCTAAACTGGTTGGTAGAATACTCCACTGTGTTGTTGTAACCTCATCTTCAACACCTTCTTCATGATACTCTATCAGATCTAAAATATTAAATATTGGTGAAATATTCAGCTTAGTAGGCAACTCGACCTCATATGCATTTCCTGAATCATGCTTCTTCAGTATCCTACAGGGCCCAAACTTCTTCATTTTCAGCTTGTTATATGTACCAACTAGAAATCGCTCCTTCCACAAATGAACCATGACTTCATCTCCAACCTAAAATTCCTCATGCCTCCTTTTCTCATCTACCTTAGCTTTATACTGTGCATTCATCTTGGTAATATGCTTCCTCACCTCCTCATGGATGTTCTTCAAATGTTCTACAAAATCCTTAGCTTCAGCACTACTTATTTCTCCTTTATCTATCTTTCTCAACTCAGATGCATTTCTGGGACTACTCCCATATACAATCTAGAATGGTGATTTACCAGTGCTCCTATTGACATAATTATTGTATGCAAATTCTACCTGTGGTAAAATCAAATTCCATCCTGTTAGCTTATCTCCAACCAAACATCTCAGTAAATTTCCCAAACTCCTATTCACCACCTCTGTTTGTCCATCAGTCTATGGATAATGTGATGAACTAAATTTTAAATTTTTCTTCAGTTTCTTCCACAATGTTTGCAAGAAATAGCCTACAAACTTGGTCTCTTGATCTGAAACTATGGTCCTTGGCAAACCATGTAGTCTTACTACTTCTCTAAAAAAAAATTCTGCTATATAAACAACATCATTAGTCTTCTTACAGGGAATGAAATGTGTCATCTTCAAAAATCTATCAACCACCACAAAAATTGAATCATGTCCCCATTGAGTCCTCGGTAATCCAAGAACAAAGTCCATACTGATATCCTACGAAGGCTTCTCTGGTATAGGTAATGGTTGATATAACCCTGTATTCTGCTTCACTCATTTTGCCATCTAACATACTCTACAACTCTGTACAAACTTCTTGACATCTTGCTGCAAATGTGGCCAATAATAATTCTCACTAACCAAAGCAAGGGTTTTATCACAACCAAAATATCCAGCCGATCCTCCACTATGCTTCTCCTTGATGAGATTCTCCCTCGTAGAACTTCTTGGAATGCACAACTGACTCCCTTTGAATAGCATATCATCCTGAATGATGAAATCCAGCCACTTTGTCCTATCTAGAGTAACAGGTTCTTTACAAGCTTTCCAAGCTTCACCAAAATTGGGATCCTCTGGATACAAATTCTTGAGTTCCTTGAACCCAACATCCTCAATCTGCATCTCTTTCAGTAATAGTTGCCTTCTCCTAAGCGCATCTACAATCCTGTTAGACTTTCCACTTCTGTGTTTCAAAACAAATGTATAACTCTGCAAGAACTCAACCCATTTCAAATGCCTTTGATTCAACTTTCCTTGACTATTCAAATATTGCAAAGCTTGATGATCAGTATACAAAATAAACTCCTTGGGAAGCACATAATGTCTCCACTTCTTCAATGCCTGAACTATAGCATAAAATTTTTGATCATAAATAGAATATTTTCTCTTGGTATCATTTAACTTCTCACTGAAATAAGCAATAGGTTTACCTTCTTGGCTCATAACAACTCCTATTGCAGTACCACTAGCATCACAGTCTACTTGAAACACCTTATTAAAATCAGGAAGTGCTAAAATAGGTTGTTCTATAACTCTTTGTTTCAACAGTTTAAAACTCTTATCCGCTCCATTAGTCCACTTGAACTCTTTTCTATCCCCTTTCATTGTTTCAGTCAAGGATCATAAATACTGCTAAAATTTCTGATAAACTTTGTAAAAGCTAGCCAAACCATGAAAAGACCTTACCTCAGTAGCACTCCTTGGAGTAGGCCATTCAAGAATAGCATGTGTAATACCTCAAAAATGGGCTATAAGTTCATTAATCTCCTACATCATCAAATCGAATGAAATCAACATCGAAGTCCTAATCTAAAGCACATCTAAACATCATCAAATCCTAATTGATTATCTTAAATTCTGCATCGGGGAATATTCCTAGCAATATTCCTAATTATCTTAATTATCTTTAATTTAATGATTATTTGGCGATAAATCACATTTATCCTAAGTTTGATTAATTGAATATTTTCATATTTAATTAATTAAATTTAATATCTTGCCACTTAATTATGTAATTAAATTTAATTCTATCTATTATTAATTATATTATTTAATTTTGACAATAAATCCAATATCCTATGAATAATTGATTAAATTCTTATTTAATTGATTAAAGCAGGTTGTCATTATTTAATAATATAGTTTTTAATAAAAGTTTGATAAAATAGTTAATTAACCCATAAATTAATTATTTTATTTCAAAAAGTAGTTAAGTTGAGAATAAATCACTTTATTTATTTATTAAATCATAATTATCCATGTGCACATTCAAGGACCAGTTAAACTCAATTTGGAAAATCAATGCAAGTTGTTAGCTTTTTGAAACTCAACATCTTTTTGAGTTTTAAAGTTGATCTAAACTTCTAATTCGAGTTGAACTGTGCTTTTGCATGATTTTTGTGACTTAATTATCTTTATTTAAAAATAACTCAAAAATCAAGCTAAGTTATTTGAGTGATTTATGGATTTTTTCCATGCACCTCCAAAGCCCTGGATTTCTATAAAACCAAAGCTCAGCTCTTCATAATTCATCCACAAATTTGCACAATCACGCTGGAGAATTAGAATTGGAAAAATCAAAGCTCTTGCGAATCGACACCTTTGTGAGATCAATCTTGTTTTTACATTCATTTAGATTCATTTTAATATCATTGTTAGCTTACTTTGCATATTCATAGATCAATTTCATTCTAGCATAATTTCATATCAGTTTTTATCATTGTTATTGCATAGAAAATATCAAAAAAAATAGTTCAATTGCATTCAATTCATATCTAGATCAATGGCATTCAAATCCTTTATTTAGGTTTCGTCTAGGTCACTGATCTCGATAACAATTTGAGAACATTAATCTCGCACCTACTAGAAGGCAGTAAATCGCTTGGTTAGAGTAGATTTCAATTTTGCATGATTTTAATTTTTTCTAACCTCTAATATTTTACTGAAGTGTTGTATCTACAGACTAGGTACAATTTTCACACACACATTTCTGGCACCCACTGTGGGGCAACCCACCTTTACATACTAGTTTTAATTTTTTGGGGGAGCTAAAACCCTAAAGTTTCAAAGATTTAATTTTATCTCTCAAACAGCTTAGATTTTTTCTTTGAAATTTTTTTTTCAAGTTGGATACATATCAGGGAAGCTATAGTAAAAAATTTAGAATTTTCTAAGATCTTTTGAATTTTTAATAATTTTTTCTTGAAATTCCAAAAAAAATTAATATTTGATGCAAATCAGCATATTTTTCAGAAATTTTTATATTTTCAGAAATCTCTTTAAATTCTACACAGGTTTCATTCTTTTTATTTTAAATTTGGATGTAATATAATAGCTCAAATAGTCAATTTACAAAAACTGGTCTATTTTGATAAAATGGGTCTCTAGGGCACAAATGAAGAGATTTTTCTAAAAATTTTACATTTTTGGAAAGATCTTTATTTTTTAGTAGGGGACTCTATTTTGAATTTTTACTTTTGTGGCCAAAATGATTTAAAAAAATTAGATCTTGTTGACTAGGTCAAATGTAGCAAAAAAAATAAAATTTTGTGATGGGTATGCACTTTTTTTTTTTACATGATTCAATGAATGATATGAGTTGTCATTTTGGTTAATTGCTGGTTATTATTACTGATAATAATTGATTTTTAGAGCTAACCCTATGGTTTTCATAAGTTGAATATATGTTGCATATCTTGTTTGCTTGTTTGCTTGTTGGAAAGTTTGTCACTTGCTTGCATGGAAAAGCTTAACAAGAATTGCTAAAAATTAGGTAAAATTTACTAAGCACGTTACAAGGATCTCAGGTATTCTCCTTCATCTAATAACATTTCAATTTGGGCTTAAAATAAATCTCTTGTGTGTCTAGCTTGGGTGATTCTTTTCATGCTTTTATTTTACACACTTGCATAATTGATACTAGGTTGTGACACCTTAAGTACTTATTAGCAGTCTTAGATTACTTATGATTGATCTTGATTTCTATCTTGGGTTATTGGACTTACTAATCTGTCGGCCCCTCATTCCGTCCCGTGGTTGCAATCTCAGCGCCATAAAGGGGAGGGGTCAACAGGATAGAAGCGTTAAGTGTTCCACTTGGCAACCCTTTTGTGCTTTTAGGAACTCACTTGTTTTCTAAGTTGGGGACTTATTTTTATCTTGTGTGAGGTGTTAAGTGTTCCACCTTGTAGACTCATGTCATATTCTCTTTAAGCATTAAGTGTTCCTCTTTTTGCTTTTTGGATACTTTTGGTAGATTTTCTTTTGGAAACATACATCTATGCTCACATAGTAATTAGGCCCTATGAACACTATTCATGATTCTTGAGAGATTGGATTCCCAGTGAAATCCTCCTTGATGACAAAATCCTTGTAATTAAGGAGGATACTTAGTGCATTTCACATTCAACTTGGTTAGTGCGTCTTCTCTTATTGATCGATACATTCTCTCCCAGGAGAGGTTGATAGATCATGTGGGGTTGACATCACGAGCTTTGGTGAATCAAAATTGGTTAGCGCACCTTCTCTTATTGATTGATACATTCTCTCCCCAGAGAGGTTGATAGATCATGTGAAGTTGACATCATAGACCTTGGTGAAGAAAAACTTTGTCTTAACGTGTCAGATTAATTTGCTTGCTTTGTTTGGATTAAAAGTGAAAAGGTGTCAAAAACCTTGGATCTGGAGCCAAGTCCCCTTGTGGTATACTATTGTGAGTCACTTTTAGAGAGGTTTAACCATAGCAGACAATCTCTTCACAGGGAAAACTACATTGACAAAACCTCAAGCGATAATAGCCATTTTCGCCGTGGTAGTGACAACCACTATATAAATGTCCTTGTGGGAGAAATCTCCACAAGTATGGTTCATTGTTGGGTTGTCAGATCTTCCTAACAACTCCTAAAGATTAAGTTCTTGGACTATGTCAAAACCCTGGTGCACCGGGTTTGGAGTTCACCCCTTTGGATCATAAAAGTTGCAGAGTCAAACCATTACTAAAAACCCTAGCGAGGCCAAATTTTATAGGGTATATGTGCGTTATTGCAAAATATTTTGGAACATACATAATTAGCACTTCTGAGGATTAGAATGAATAAGTCACTTGATTGTTCATGCGGAAGGTTGCTTTTGCCCTTGTTCATTATTTTCAGACATGCTTGAAGTCACTTGCTTGCTATTTTGTGTGCTTGTTTATCTATCTGGTTACTGAAAATGGACAAACCTGTTACAATCCTCAAATCTGGACATTGAAATTTGCAAACGATTCAAAACTGAAAACTCAAAATTTGCAAAATCTGAAGTAAAATCCTTTTCTGGAGTCAAAATTCATCTCAGGAGGTCAGAAAGTCATACGAGTTTCTATCAAGTGTCGTTTCATTACTGCCCATCTATCATATGATAGAGAACCCAGTGTCGTATGAGTCTTTCTGCCAGTCAAATTCCAAAAATCAAATCCTGCTTGCAACTGTCGTATGAGTTTTTCAACTATCGTTTCATTGCCTACCAACTATCGTATGAGTCTACAGAAAGTCATTTGGGAAAATTTTGAAAAGTTGTTAGAAAATTGTCAGAATTGCTAGATACTTCAGCTTTTACAACCTATTTCTAGAATCTATCATACAAATCATTGTGTCAAAAATAGAGTAGTAGCTATTGAGAATTAGTACACATGTCTCAAAGAATTAGTACACATGAGGAAGAAGCTCTAATCACTACTATGATGAAGCAGCTGCAAGCTATGCAAGTCTAGCTTGAAAAACTTGAGAAACAAAAGGAACCTAAAGAGTTCTCCATGGAAACTCTATGCTCTTTTCCATTTGATAAAGACTTGTACATGTCACCAGGCCCCCGAATAGAATTGTAGCAACGTGACAACCCTTATGATACCTCTTCCAGGGAGAGTGACACATCCAGCTTTGGAGACTATGATGACTATGATGATAGACAATGTAATGATACCTATGACACCTTTGTTCCTAAGAATCTTCCTCATCGTTCATTCCTGCTTACTACAAATCAGCCATCACATTGGATAGATCATGATGGTGATCCATATGATTTTGATTTTGAAAAATACTTTGATATTTTTTGTGAACAATACCTTGATTATGATCCATCTACTACTGTTGAGGACTATAAAATGCATCATGCTAGCTTGAAGCATCAATATTATAAGAATCCTTCTCCTAAAGACTCTCCTACTGAAAATAAAGATTATCTTCTCAAGCAAGGTCATGTTAATGTTGAACCTTTGTCTAGCGATGGTTCCCTTCCATCCCCTACCTCCTCCAATACCCATACGTTTCCTAAAGCTTTTGAGTCTTTCAAATCTTTCACGGAACCTTCATCCGACACAAGCCCTGATACTTTTCATGCGGCTCCCTATAGTTATCCTCTAGGGCTACCCCTTGAAGAAACTCAAGCTAACCTTCACTTGGCTACCAATGCTTTCAATAATGCTAAACCTAAAGAGCCTAAGCCTTCATATGCTATAATTCCTACTTCAGCTAGTCCTCCACCATCTCTTCCAAAGTCATTCATACAATCCCAACATGCTTCCTTGTCCTTAGAAGTGGCTTCATGTCAAGAGGACTCTAAAAATGATGAAGAAAAGAACATAAAGAAAGATCAAGATCAAGAACCCTCCATGTCATCCACTCCTTTTCCTGATGTCTCTTATCTGCTTCATGGTTATTTTGATCTTGTACACCCTTTTTCATATATTCCACCATGTCTTAAGTCTTCTCCTAAGCAAGATCAAGCTACTACTTACACTATTGAGCTTATTGACAATCAAAATAACCTTACTACGCTTGCACTTTCCAAAGATGATACTTCCATTAAGGTTGGTAAAAATGGTGTTGTTACTTCCAATGTTAAGCCTATTGAAAATCAAGAAAAAAATTATGCACTTATGCTATCCAAAGATCCTTGTCAAGATCAAATTCTTCCATCTTCTTGTTCTACCACTCCATGTTCATTTCCACTTTCTACTCTTCCTAAGTCTTTGCAAGTTTTGAACAATCCTATCAAAGAAGGTGCTCATATTCAAGATGTCCATGATTCTATTGAAAATTCTAATGCTCACTCTAAAGATGCTGATATCCTTGGTTGTCATATAGATGCTGATGAACTTATTGATTATCCTTTTCTATCTTCTACTTCCATCCTTGGACCTCCTCCACCACTACTAAGGGCTTCATTTCTGCCTTCCATCTTTGGTCCTTATGTCCCTTCACTTTCCCCTCCTAACTCTCCTAATTCACCATCCATCTTGGGTACTTGCATACCTCCATCTCCCATCTTTCCTCAAGATCAACATAGATGCATACCCTTGAATCTTTTTCATCCATCCACCCATCTAAACTAGTCATATCCTCCTTCCACAAGTCCCAAGTCCTTTGGAAGTAACTTGAATGTTCAATACAAGAAAAAGAAGCAATACAAGAATCCATCAAAAAAAAAAGATCACCATGTCTCCTCTAATAGACATGGAAACATAAAGTCAAAAGAGATATCTAAGAAAAAAATTATAAGACAAGTATGGATTCCAAAATTTATCATTGAAGATATTCTCTCTAGATCATCAAAAAGAAATAAAAAGCCTACGACTATATGGATTCCAAAGTCTCTCTTGAAAGATTCTGGTGTTGAGAAAAAAGTGAAATTGACATTCAAACTTCCAAAGGCTTCCACTTCATTTCCCTCCAAAAATATTCTTCCATTCCATGCACCTAATCCACAACCTCTGTTATCCATTCACCATATTCCTTCACGTATTCCTTCATTCATGTTTCCTCCATCCTCTCACCACCCTTCAAGGTGTGTGTTGACATTGATCTTTCCTTCCTTTCCATTTACCCTTTCACAATCCTTCCATTCATTATCCTTCTACCTTTTATCCTTTTTCCTCATTTGCCTATTCCTCCTATCTTCCAGCCTCACTCGCTTTACATAAAACCCTATCCTCCATTTTTCTCTTCCATCTCCCTTTCCCTATTAGCATCTTTGAGCATATCATTTTGAATCCTTAGCATATCATGGTTTATCCTTTCAAAGAGCATTATCTAAAAAGCTTGCCTTCTAAAAAAAAAGAGAGAAATGAAAAAATTGAAAATGTGCCTTGGTGGAAACCTGAAAACAGGTGCCTTAGTAGCAAAATTAAAGAGAAATAAATTCATCCTATGGTGAAAACCACTCCCTTGCGGTGCCTTGGATAAGTACCATGATGAAAACTTGGCAATCAGGCATCATGCATAGTTCTTCTACATATTTCATCCATTCCATCTTCTCTCTTTGATCTTGACAATGTTGATTTATACATGAACATTTGGCTATCTTGTGAGCTATCTTACAATGATCTTGCTTTCATTCCCTTCCTAGTTAGCCTTCATATTTATTTTCCTCCATTCATTCTAGTCTGTCGCTATCCTTTTTCCCTTTGGTCTTGATCTAATAGAAGAAAGAGTAAAACACAGTGCTATGAAGCCTCTTGACATGTCTACTCCTTTGGACTACATCCTGTCCTTCTTTGGCATTACACTTTTGTGACTTATCCTATGCTGGCCTTTCATTGCTTGTCCAAATGTGCTTTACATGAAAAAATTTTCCTAGCTTGGGTATTCTTGAGGAGTTTTCCCTTGAGGATTTCTTCCCTTCATTCTCCTTCATTCTCTTGTCTTCCATCTCTTCAACCAGCTTGTCAATCCCTCTTTTTCTCCACCTTGCTAGACATTGGGACTGCACGATATGATCTTGTTTGAGAGTTTGCAAATGGAAAAAGATGTTATCAAGTATACCAAGTATCAGAACCACTATCAGAACAAGTATCAGAACCAGTATTAGAACAAGTATCAGAACACCTACTAGGGCTACACCTTTCACTTTAATTTATGGGTCTGAAGTAGTACTACCTATTGAGGTCAAAATCCCATCACTAAGAATCAGAATGCATGGTCTAGTAACTGATGATGACTACAGAGTGTCTAGGTTACAAGAACTGGAACTACTAGATGAGCGCAGACAAGCAGTGTATGATCATCTCAGAGTATATCAGAAGAGAATGTCTAGAGGCTACAACAAGAAAGTCAGACACAGAGAATTTTAGGTTGGCGATCTAGTCTTGAGAGAGAATCCTAAAAATCAATCACATCGAGAATGCAAGGGGAAGTTTGAACCCAATTGGCTGGGTCCCTTTGTTATCACTACTACTTTTGGCTCTAGTGCCTATCAACTCTCAATGACTGAAGGAGAATAGCTTCAAGAACCAATCAACATTCTCCATCTGAAGAAATTCTATGCCTAAGGCATTCAGTCTATGGTAAAATGTCCTAAAAAAAATCTTAAAAATCAGAAAAAGTCCTGAAAAAATGAACATCTTGGTGAAAACCTAGCAATAGGCACCTTGATGATTCACAAAAAATAAAAAAAATATCAAAGTACAAAAAAAAAATTTGAAAAATGAAAAATACAAAAAAATGAAAAAAAGAAAAAAAGTGCCTTGGTGAAAACCTGGAAACAGGCGCCTTGGTAGCAAAAATAGAATCTCTTCCAAGATGGTGAAAATGTGGCAAACGGGTGCCACTTGTTTCAAAATGCTTCATCTATCAGTGCAATCTTGGTCTTTCCCAGCTTTTAGTCTTACTTTAGTTTGTACATATCTCTCGATTTGTTTTTGCATTTCCAGTTTTCAGTAAGTCGGTCTGTACACCACTCAGTTCAAGTGTCTGTATCCTATCAATGTTCAAACTTGGGGGCAATAAATGTCATATCCTATGGTCTCTAGTGTATCTTAGATGTATCATATCCACTTAGAGTCCTTTGAAGCTTCATGCGAGTCAGTTAGTCTATCTTATCTCTAGAAAAGATTTTGCATCTACAACAACACAATCAAAGATCAAACTGAAAATAATCTGTGCTTTTCATGCTTTTATCTCCTTGTCTGCTTACTAACTCGCATTGAGATTTTTGCATATTGTGTCCCTTTGACCCCTTCGATGATGTCCTTTACAGGATTTAGAGAGTGATGACTAGGGGCATAATCTTTTCTTTGTCTTCTGCTTGTATGTGAAAATCTAATGTCTTTAGAAATTTTGGATTGAAATGGTGTCTGACTGTAAGAGCCTCTATCTTGAATTGGATGGCCATGCATCCCTCGACCATTGATACCTGGATAATTCAAGGAAGTTTGATCTAACTATTATCTTTTTTAGTGAGTTCTTTCTGCTACTGTGAAACGTGATCTTGCCTAAGGATGTGAATGATAAAGGGTCACTACGGGTAATTCACATTGGATTTAGAATAATCTATTGGCTATTTGATGTGATTGAATGCAAGATGTATTCAAGTCATCATGACGTTCATGTTTTGATGCTTATAAAAATTGCTATATCAAAATGGACATGATATTCAGTTCATCCCAGCGTTTGTGCCTTGGTGCTTATATCTAATCTGACATTCTAAAAATAAAATCAATATTCATATATCCATGGTTGTTGACCAGTGGGGGTTGTATTGATTCTTGCACATACAAATTGATATTCATATGTCTATGGTTTCATAGCTAGTGGGCATTGTATTGATTTATCCGGTTACCTAAAAGTTCAATGATGATAACAAATCAACACATGATCAGTGACTAGGTCCTAGGTCTTAGGTTGCATTTCATTTTGCATGTCTCTTTGCATTTTGCATGTTGCATGATCTCACAATGGCTAAATGAACTTCAATGCTTAAACAATTCTCCACTCACATCTTCAAATCTAACAAGAGCTGAATCTCACATGAAAGTTCCTCCAACAAAACAGCAAGTAAAATCATTTTATTTTTTTGGGGATCAAAATCAAAATCTGAGATCATTCATATTGTCAACTACTTGCATAATCAACCTTCAATCATCACAAAAATCTAGAATTCAACTTAATTGATTATCTTCCATCAAACTATCAAAATTTCAACTTGGTCAACTATGGTCAAATCATGGTTTAACCTAGTCAAACTTGGTCTTTTGGGACCTTCCAATGATGCAAAATGTGTTCTTGAATGTGTATAACCACTTTTCCAATCAATTAACATGCTTCTGAACTCTCAACGTTGACTTTTCTTGTCAGATTTCAATTTTAATCCTGAAGGGGGCATGGTATTGCATATCATTCAAAGTCTGTAATCAAATTTGAAATCATATGTTTATGGAAATCAATCTTTCCTTAGTAATCAAGACAACAACCACGTCTAGTTACTGATTCATCAAAAAAGACCTCATTGCTTGGGGCAAATCTATCATCACTTGGGGCATATCAGATTTGTCAATCTATATCAATATGGTATTCTCCTAATCTTGTAAACTGTATCAGTTTTTGCAACCATCGGATCATAGTGTTCTTTCCTTGGTTCTTTGACAACTAAAGGATTCAGATGTGATACCTGCTAGTTCTGCTAAGACAATCGAGTCTAGAACCAGTCACTCACTTCTTTGCAATCCTAAGGTTTGGAATCAGGTGTTTTGACACTCTTTCACAATCTTTGGTTCATCGCTGCTACAGTGAACATTATCTTTGGTCATTCAGGAACTATTATCTTCATATCAAATCAATATCAATCAGCTTCTGTCTCATATCAATTATCAATTTCAAATCAGTTTCATATCTTTATCAAACACAGACTTTCTTTGAACCACTGTGCTTCACACAGTAATTCAAAGAGGGGCAAAATGTAATACCCCAAAAATGGGCTATAAGTTCATTAATCTCCTACATCATCAAATCGAACGAAATCAACATCGAAGTCCTAATCTAAGGCACATCTAAACATCATCAAATCCTAATTGATTATCTTAAATTCTGCATCGGAGAATATTCCTAGCAATATTCCTAATTATCTTAATTATCTTTAATTTAATGATTATTTGGCGATAAATCACATTTATCCTAAGTTTGATTAATTGAATATTTTCATATTTAATTAATTAGATTTAATATCTTGCCACTTAATTATGTAATTAAATTTAATTCTATCTATTATTAATTATATTATTTAATTTTGACAATAAATCCAATATCCTATGAATAATTGATTAAATTCTTATTTAATTGATTAAAGTAGGTTGTCATTATTTAATAATATAGTTTTTAATAAAAGTTTGATTAAATAGTTAATTAACCCATAAATTAATTATTTTATTTCAAAAAGCAGTTAAGTTGAGAATAAATCACTTTATTTATTTATTAAATCATAATTATCCATGTGCACATTCAAGGACCAGTTAAACTCAATTTGGAAAATCAATGCAAGTTGTTAGCTTTTTGAAACTCAACATCTTTTTGAGTTTTAAAGTTGATCTAAACTTCTAATTCGAGTTGAACTGTGCTTTTGCATAATTTTTCTGACTTAATTATCTTTATTTAAAAATAACTCAAAAATCAAGCTAAGTTATTTGAGTGATTTATGGCTTTTTTCTATGCACCTCCAAAGCCTTGGATTTCTATAAAACCAAAGCTCAGCTCTTCATAATTCATCCACAAATTTGCACAATGACGCTGGAGAATTGGAATTGGAAAAATCAAAGCTCTTGCGAATTGACACCTTTGTGAGATCAATCTTGTTTTTACATTCATTTAGATTCATTTTAATATCATTGTTAGCTTACTTTGCATATTCATAGATCAATTTCACTCTAGCATAATTTCATATCAATTTTTATCATTGTTATTGCATAGAAAATATTAAAAAAAAATAGTTCAATTGCATTCAATTCATATCTAGATCAATGGCATTCAAATCCTTCATTTAGGTGTCATCTAGGTCACTGATCTCGATAACAATTTGAGAACATTAATCTCACACCTACTAGAAGGCAGTAAATCGCTTGGTTAGAGTAGATTTCAATTTTGCATGATTTTAATTTTTGCTAACCTCTAATGTTTTACTAAAGTGTTGTCTTTACAGATCAGGTACAATTTTCACACACACAGCATGTACCTTCTCTGGGTCCATTTTTAGACCTTCTGCTGAAACTACAAATCCCAAATACACTAACTCTTTCTTCACAAAATTGCACTTCTTCAAATTAATCAACAATTTCTCATCTCTTAACTTCTCAAACACCATATGAATATGCATCATATGCTCTTCCAATGTCTTACTAAAGATCAAAATATCATCTAGGTACACAATGACAAACTTACCCAAAAATTCTTTCAGAACCTCATTCATGAGCTGCATGAAAGTGCTCGGTGCATTGGTTAGCCCAAAAGGCATGACTAACCACTCATACAGTCCTTCCTTTTTCTTGAAGGCAGTCTTCCATTCATCTCCTTCTCTGATCTGAATCTGGTGATATCCACTCTTCAGATCTATCTTTGAGAAATACACAGCTTCGCTCAAACAATCCATAATATCATCCATTCATGGCAATGGAAACCTATACTCGATTGTGATCTTGTTTATTGCTCTAAAATCTGTACACATCCTCCATTCTCCATTCTTCTTTGGTGCTAATACTGCTGGTACAGCACATGGACTCAGGCTCTCCCAAATCAATCCCTTCTGTAACAACTCATGTACTTGTCTATTCAACTCTTCACTTTTTGCTCGTGTCATTCTGTGTGCTGCCTTGTTTGGAAAACTAGCTCCTGGAATCAAATCCATCTGATGACTGATCTTCCTTACCAGTGGTAATCCATCAGGTACATTATCAGATACAATATCCTGAAACTCATTCAACAAATCTGCAACCTCTACAAGTACATCCTCTACTTCCTCTTTACCAGCTTTTGGAATTAAAGCAAAACATACATGCTCATGCCTCATACCATCTAGGAAATTTTTTCCATCAACAAAAATTATTCTCTCATTACCACATACCTTTTCTTTGGTCTCTTTCAATGGCTTTAGCTTATGTCGCACTCCATCCTTTGTCAGGGAATAGGTATTCACACGACCATCGTGTATAGCACATTTATCAAATTGCCATGGCCTACCCAACAACATGTGACATGCATTCATAGGTATGATATCACATAGTACCTCATCATGGTACCCGCCAATCTTGAACTTCACTAGGCACTGTTCACTGACCATGACCTTGTTGTCATCCTACACCTAGGCAATCCAATACGGATGTGGGTGTTTCTATCTTTTGAGTTTCAACATTGTCACCATCTCTTCTGACACCAAATTGTCAGTGCTTCCACTATCAATAATCACATCACAACATTTACCCTCACACTTGCATCTAGTGCAAAACAAGCTCCTCCTTTGCTTAGGTTCATTCTCACCACTCAACAGGACTCTTCTATTAATCAGTGTTTCTCCTCTTTCAGCATCTTCAGAATTTGATGATCTGGCATCTTCATCTACATGTGCAACTCTAGCCTGGCCTTCATTCCTCTTATCTATCCTTCCTTGGTATTGAGGACATTCAAATGCCCTATGACCTTCTTCTCCATAGTGAAAACATGTTCCACGGAAGCCTCCTCTTCCTGAACCTTGTCCTCTTCCTCTTCCTCTTCCTCTCTAATCTCTATTGTTCTGATCTTGGAAATGATTGGAATTGTTTCCTCTCTAATTTTGACTACTACTGGCCTCATCCTTCTTTTTCGGATCTTCATTTCGGCCTCCATATGACCGTCCACCGAATTGTCCACTGTGACCTCTTCCATTTTGTTTTCTCTCAAACTTCTTGTTCAACTTTTCCTCTACTTTTAGGGAAAACTAGTATGCCTCTTCAATACTGTTCATTTGAACTAGATTTAGCTCCTCCTAAATGTTCGGCCTCAACCCATTAAGGTAACAAAAAATTTTCTCCTTATCAGCTTCCACATGGCCTGTTCTGATGAGGATTCGATAGAACTCCTCTGTATACTCCTGAACAGATCATCTCGCTTGCTTCAAACTTTGCATTTTTTCAGTAGGTCAAGCTCATAATCAACAGGGATGAATTATCACTTCAATTTATCCACCATCTGATCCCATCTTGTGATTTTATCTTTCCCTCTTTTATTTCACTCCAATTGAATCTCTTGCCACAAGATCTTTGCATGACCTTTCAATCTAGCCTTCACAAATTTGACCCTATCAGGATCCTCAATATCTTCATACTCAAAATATTTTTCACATTCATTGATCTAGTCGATCAACTCCTCTAGGTTAAGATTTCCTAAAAATGTAGGAACCTCAATCTTAGGTCTTTTTTCGATCTTGGAAATGGCCCAAAAAAGTCTTTCTTCCTCCTGGTTCACAACTTCAACTTCTCCTTCTTGATCTTCTTCTTCAGCTTCATCCTTGCTTTCGTCTCTGACATTAAAATTCATTCTTCTACGAATCTCTTCTTGCAATGCTCACACTTGTCTCTGGAGCGCTCTAACCTCAGGTGTTACAACACCAGCTCTTCTACCACGTTCCCTTTGTGGAGGCATTTTCATGATGCATGCTAAAACCCTAACCACGGTCCTAGTGCAAACTGTCTCACAGTCGGTGATCTATTTACACACTCAGGAACTCATGTTCTCATACCACTTGTTGAAGGGTGCTCCCCTTAATACCACAAACACATAACAGAAACAGAGAAACAACAACAATATGCAAGAACAGAAAATGGGCTTCTTATTATCTCCACAAATGTGGACTTACAAACTTTCAGAATTACAATATGCAAAGCCACATGGGCATTCCCTTACAATATTCTATAGGACAAAGCCTCAAATCAATACCCAGATCTACCTAGAACTGTCCCAAACTACCTAAGACAACACTACAGCCTTCCTTATATATGCAATTTCCATCACCCGACAAGGTTCCAGAAATTTAGCCCTAAGGGCTGACCAAACTTAGAATTATTTTATTTTTCATTTTATTACATCATAGTCGGCTCAAAATAACTTTTGAAACCCAAATAGAAATTTTGAAGAAAAATTAGTTTCCGCCATTTCAGGTGGCCCAACTTCTGGAGACCATAAATCATCACCCGTTGACCCGATTGACTATTATAACCCCATTTTGAAAAGGGCACGAGAAGCTCTACAACAATTAAATTAAGCAAGCTTCATTTAGCTGAAAATTCGACCTCATCTGAGGCCTCTAAAGCCTTCAAAATTGAGTTCAAAGTTTTTGTACCCTGTTTCCAAAACCAAAAAGTTCCAATATCTTCAAAACCAGACTTGACCTAGCAATGAAACTTTACAGGTAGGCTGATATGACTAAGATGAACCTCTAACTGTGAAATCAGAACATTTCAAGATCGTATGACTAACTTACTAAAAATAGCAAGTTTCCATAAATAGTAGCTCTACACAAGATAGCCCTTATTGAAAAGAAACCAGAAATCTTTTTGGGTGATGCAAGATTGCTCTTACACCCAGGATGCTCCTGCATCATAAACTTATCCAATTGGCAAGAGTTTATACCTATGTCTTGAGTACGAATGTGGGTCCTTAAGTCTTTTTGATTCTTTGATTTGTGATATTTCATGTTATTTCTATTTTTAGATCATTCTATTTTTAGTTGTGGCATAGTATTTAAATGGTAATTAAATAAATGTATTTATTTTAGTTTAATTATTATTTATATTATATAGTTAATGCATTAATTAATTAGAAATTAATTATATGCTATTTTGACTATGGTTGAAATATTTAATTAATGTGAATTAATTAAATATCCTCACTTTTGAAATATTTAAATCATGAAATTAATTTTTGTTTGATTAAAATATATTTATTAAATTGAAAGTTATTTTGGCATGTGTTATTTATGTTAACAAATGTTCTAATTATTAATTAATTGAATTCATTATGTTGCACATTTATAATTGAATGAAATTGAATTAATATTTCAAGTTGAAGTTTGGTTATGTGTTTTCAACTCAAGTCAAAGTGGAAAGGGGACTTCAGTTCAACTGAGACTGAACTGTGACCTGAAGTTCATCTTCATGCAAAGCTCTTTTGGAGTTGAGTTCGAATTCATGCATGAGAAAGGAAGTTTCTTTAAATATTGAGGGTTTTGGCCATTATTCGATTACACAGGTTTTGGAGAAGGAATTTTGGAGATAGATTTGGGAGAATTCTTTGAAAAGCTTGGATTCTATTTTCTTCGTTCTAGACATCATCGAATCTGTATAATTTTGATTTGAGGTAGGTTTTGATTTTATCATGGTTATTCTGTTTCGGATCTTTGTAGGAAAATGTAGAAAGTGTCTTCATCGTACTTGCTGGTATTGATTGTTTGAGTAGCATAGCGTTGTGGTTATCAGTTGCATGTTATTTAATGAAAGATATATTCAGTTGCATGTTATTTATGAAAGATATATTCAGTTGCATGTTATTTAATAAAGATATATTCAGTTGCATGTTATTTAATAAAGATATATTTAGTTGCATGTTATTTATGAAAGATATATTCAATTGCATATTATTTATGAAAGATATTTTCAGTTGCATGTTATTTAATGAAGATATATTTAGTTACATGTTATTTAATGAAGATATATTCAATTGCATGTTATTTAGAAAAGATATTATCAGTTGCATATTATTTAAGGAAGATATATTCAGTTGCATGTTATTTAATGAAGATACATTCAGTTGCATGTTATTTATGAAAGATATATTTAGTTGCATGTTATTTATGAAAGATATATTTAGTTGCATGTTATTTAGAAAAGATATTTTTAGTTGTATATTATTTAATGAAGATATATTTAGTTGCATGTTATTTATGGAAGATATATTCAGTTGCATGTAGTGGTATTATATTTTTAGAAATTTTATTTTTAGAAATAAATAAAATTCATACATGAGAATTCTTTTAGAATAAGAAAAATAAGAAGAAGAATAATGCTATATAATTAAATATTATTTTTATGAGAATTTCTTAATGATGTGTTTATTATTGGAGTGTTTGGTTTCTTTTCATGATTACTGGTATGGGTAGCATTAATTTAGCTTTTAGGAGATGTAATCCCAAAGGTGGGGTTTTAGATGTTTAATCTATCATGTTTGGTTGCCATGCATATTCTGTTGTGTCAGTGAACTTGTTTTATTATGTATCTGATTTTGCATATTTATGGTCTTGCATGTGGAATCTAGTTGTAGAGATTCATGAGTTGTGATAACTCAAAGTTCTTAATGTTCATGTGAAACTCTAGAGTAGGTCATCTAAGTGTATATCAAGAAGTGGCTTGTGAATTGGTGCTGGAGCCCGAAAGTGGCTACTAGGAGATCCCATTATAAGTAGGTTAATAAGTGATAATTAATAAACATTGGGAATCTAAAATGAACCTAATAAGATATTGTGTGCCTCACCCATGCCTAAGTTCCTAATTGAGTTTGACTAGGATGGGAGTTGAGATGATGCTTGTCGCCTATATGGACTGGATATGGCATAGGTAGTACCTTGTCTACATGAGAGGTTACTATAACCACATAGAGTCACTAGGGCACCGGCGTCTGAAGGGACTACCAGGATAACCTTAGAGTTGACTTATGTGATGACACTTCTTATATGCATCTTAGGTTTCATATGTGTTTTGTTTGCCTCTAGTAGAGTATTTTATGCCTTGTTGTACTTTTTGGTATCCTTGAGTTAGAAGCTTTTAGGACCTCTTCCTTGGTTGTTGTTGTTTGTTATCTGAGTGGGTTCTGATGTTATCTCCTCAACATGGTGGGAGTGGACCATTTAGGTTCATGAGGTCAAGTGGTAGTAGTTCTTTTACCATTTGAGATTCCAACATTCGTGCACTGAGGTTGGATGATCCATGTTGCAATTGTTCTTTCTTATTCTTCTCATTCTTGTGTTCTTGTATCTGTCTATCTGATATTTAGAGTTATCATGTTGTATTTCTTTTCAGTTATTGTAATCACATACCTTGCAACATGTGCAGTGGATGCTTATTATTATGGTTACCTTGAGGTACCAATTATATTTATGTAATCATGCATATAATGTTGTATTTACCATTCAAATGTAATCTTGGATTCATATCTTTATCTTTTATTAATTAATTAACTCTTTCATAATCTACGTCAAGGAACCCTTGAGAGTTGTAACCTATGTTAGTTGTTTATTGTTATACTTTGCTTCTGCATTGTAAACTTTGATGTTGTTGATTGTTAACTTTTAAAAAAAAGATATTCTGCAAACTTAATCGCATGTTTTAGGTTAAGATCTTCTGGGTTCCCTGGAGGGGCATTACATGGATAGATTGATGTTGGTATCGACTAGCATTATGTACTTGTATAATGTCTTGTTATGGATTAGGCACATATAGAAATTTGAGATTTAAAATAAGTTTAGTTAATGTTATTAATCTTGTGCATTAACTCTTCATGGTTTAATTGATTGATTTATATGATTATTCATTGCTTAGTAGTGATGTTGAGGAACCTAAGAGGACATGGTGTAATGTTTTGATATTAAGCACTTGAATGTGTGTTAGTATTATATATCACATCATTTGATTGGTTTCCATTATGTGTATCATTATATTAAAAAGTAATTATTTATGTTGTTAAAAAAATGTGCCATCTTCTTTAGTAAATTTATGTTGTCCTTATATATTAATAAAATATAATTGCTCCGCCACTTTTTCTTAAAAAACAATTATGTTTTCCTATCAGGTTCCCTAGCAAGGCGTTACATTTATAAAATATTAAAGAAATCCAAAACCAAAAAATATCCTAGAAATCATAACCTAAGTAATATCTACAAAACCAAAAAACCAATTTAAAAAGTCCTACATGTAAGATTTTCCATAAATGAAAGAACAAGACAATTTTTAAAAGAGCAATAACAATATTTAAAATTGCGATACCTTTCTAAAATTTAACAAAATTTAAAACCATAAAATATTTTGGAAACATCAAATTGAGACCAACAAAACCTAGAAAATGTAAAAAAAATGTTGATGAAAGAACAATGTGACTTTTGAAAGAAAAATCACAAATTATTAGGAGAAAAGAAAACCTTGTGAAACTTACTATCAAAATATAATGTAAATGAATAAAAAAATAGTCAAATGCACTGAAAAGCTCAAATGCATCATGAAAATATTCAAATGTTGCCAAAGTTTGCATCAAATAGGTCATTCTAACATATAGCCTGTTGAAATGAAAAATCTTATAGAAATGTTAAAGTTTAGGGATGTGACTCCCGCTAAGTGTGCCAAAATGTAAGACTAGAAATCCTATATGCATAAATTCATCAAGGGACAACTACAATTTAACCCTAGAATCTAAGCAAAGATCTAGTCTACCAATGAGGAACTTAAAAACAAGTGTAAGGAATAGAAAATAAACAAAATATTCCAATGTACTCAATGATTTCTCCATTGTCTTTGAGACTCTTTTGAAATGTTCTTATGCTGCTCTTGAAAATATACAAATGCAAGTTAGAAAACCTTAAATATTTGTGGTTAAAGAGAAAATTGAAATGGAGATTCGAATTTATAGAAACGAAGGGAGACAAAGCAATTATCAAGTTTGAATTCATCCTAGAGATAAATAAATGGTATAGAATTAATGAGAGGAATGGAGGAAAAAGATAGAGAAATTAGTGGAAGGGTAGAGGAAGAGAAGAGTTGACAAATTGCAATAACCCTTCACTACAACATTTGGGGTCGAATTTCAATGCCAATTTGTGACGCCGCTAACGTTTGTGTTTTTTTTTGTGTTTTTTTTTTTCAAGTGCCCCTAACGGTGTCATAATAGCGATGATGAGGTTGTAATTGCGACACCCCCCTTGGTTATAAACAAAAAAAAGAAAAATGAAAGTGTCATTTGAAATTTTTGTGAATTTGAAGAGCTTCTGCGAAGACGGTACTGCAATTTTGCGTGGCGTGAAAAGGGAATTCAAGTTTGGTGAGCGCGAAGAGGCCGGCACCATATGGAAAGAGGGCACTGACACTTGAGGTAGCCATTCAAGCTTTGTCTTCTCATTAATTCAATTTCATTTTGATGGCATTTGTTGATTTAATGGCACAATATGAATGTTAATAGTGGCATTGTTTACATCTTAACATTTGGAATGCTCGATGACCCGTGAGCTTTGAGAGCTAGGGCATCATTGCTATTACCTTCAAGGCATTGTGTGAAGTGTTTGATCTCTCTTTATTTTTTTTGTTTTTGATATTAACTATGTTGTACTCCTCATTTATGACCATTTCATGAGGAAATGTCTTGATGGCTCGCGGGCTGCAAGCTAGGGAATCATACATTGTTTATGAGCTCACTATTGAATATTGGCATTGTTTACATCTTTTCATTTGGAATACTTGACAACTCACGAGGTTTGAGAGCTAGGTAATTGTTGCTATTACCTTCAAGGCATTGTGTGAAGTGTTTGATATCTCTTTATTTGTTTTTCTATTGATATTCACTATGTGGTACTCCCCGTTTATGATCATTTTATGAAGAAATTTCATGATGGCTCGCAGGCTACAAGCTAGGGCATCATACATTGGTCATGAGCTCACTATTTAATACTGGCATTATTTACATCTTTTCATTTGAAATGCTTGATAACTTGCGAGCTTTGAGAGCTAGGGCATCATTTCTATTACCTTCAAGGCATTGTGTGAAGTGTTTGATCTCTCTTTATTTGTTTTGTTTTTGATATTCACTATGCGGTAGTCCCCATTTATGATCATTTCATGAGGAAATATCTTGATGGCTCGTAGGCTACAAGCTAGGGCATCATACATTGTTCATGAGCTCATTGTTTAATACTGACATTGTTTACATCTTTTCATTTCAAATGCTTGATGACCCGCGGGCTTTGAGAGATAGTGCATCCTTTCTATTACCTTCAAGGAATTGTGTGAAGTGTTTAATCTCTCTTTATTTATTTTGTTGATAATATTCACTTGCTATGTGGTACTCCCCATTTATGATCATTTCATGAGGAAATATCTTGATGGCTCATAGGCTACAAGCTAGGGCATCATACATTGTTTATGAGCTCATTGTTTGAGCACCTCATGTCCTTATTTGATTATGAGGGACATGAGGTGCTCAAAAAGTGAGCTCATAAATAATGCATGATACCTTAGCTTGCAGCCCACATGCCATCAAGACATTTCCTCATGAAATGATCATAAATGGAAAGTACCACTTACTGAATATCAACAGCAAAACAAATAAAAAGAGATCAAACACTTCACACAATATATGTTATTTTATAAGATTTTATTAAGACTAAATATACTATTTTATTAAGATTTTATTAAGACAAAGTATTTCGGGTTAGTTTTATGTTGTTTTATAAGATTTTATTATAAAAACTATATATATGATGTAAACTCATAATTATACTTGATATATATAATACAATGGTATGTAGTATAATCTATACATTTGTGAGATGTGATTAATTCCATTTATATGATGTTTTGGGATTAAATTGGTGAGTTTGTATACTTTCTCCATTTTAAACTAACCTATGACTTCAAAGGATGAATTATGAAATATAGTTGTAGGTAGTTATCTCTTCTATAATGATGGAGGAGTGAAAGTTAATGATCAATGAGGTTACTGCTATTAGATCATACATTAATACACTTACTATTTTAAATTTGAGCTTGGGTATCATCCAATGTTATTTTTGTCATTGCATGCTTGCTACTTTTGTGCACCATATATTATTTTATACACTATTTATTTCATTGAGACTATGAGCTTGACATTTGTAATGTATTTGTTGTTATTGGATCAATGTTGCCATGTTGTTGAGGCTGTATATGTCCCTTTATTGATCTTGTATAAACAACATATATACCATGTTGACTCACAACCCATGAGGTGTTGCTTGATAACACATTTGACATCATACACTTTTCTCCATTTTGATCTTGATTTACTCACTGCATGCACATGTTTCCTGAGTGCACATGTTATGTAGCATAGTTCATTTTAGAAGTGTATGGTTTGACTATACACATGCATAATTGTAAATGAGGATCAGTAATAGGATGTCAGGCATTGCTTAGATCCTTTGGATCTAACCCCATCTTTTCCTTCCTTGCAGGTTTTGGATCATACAAGAGCATATTGGATTGAAGCCTGGGTCAACACTTCATTACTTCAGGAAATGTCTAGTACCTTCATTATTTATGTTCATCCACTTATGTATATTTTCATTCATTCATATTCTTCTGAAATTTGTCTATTAGCAACCATATATGACCATTCTTGATGTTTTTGGGTGATTTGATGAAAAGATGTAAAAGTTTCTTAAAAGTTTTTATTTTTTATTTTAATTTTTAAAATCATAAAATGAAAAAAATTTAAAGATAACAAATTAAGATAATCTTTGTCTTCACTTTAAAAAAAAATATAAAGCTCATAAAGCATGATAAAAACATAAAGCTCATAAAGCATGGTAAAAGAGAGCCCTAACTATGGTAAAATGGGAAAGTTGCCACCTTGCACTATTCTTCATATGGCAACTACTAAGGAACTATGTTATAAAATTTCAAGGCATGAAATTTTATACTTTTTGACATCATATTTTTTTCTCCTTAGCATTGAGTTTACAATGTGGGGGAGTTGAAGAAAATATATGTACAATTATAAAATTTCATGCCTTAAAATTTGGCATGAAATTTTATAACATAGTTCCTTATCATTTGATCTTTATATGGCAGTCATGACTTGAGGTAGGAATTCGAGCTTTGTCTTCTCATTAAATCAATTTTATTTTGATGGCATTTGTTAATTTAATGGAAAAATATAAATGTTAATACTGGCA
>BSBK01006565.1:687500-722500 GCA_027943335.1 Chamaecyparis obtusa
ACATATATACCATGTTGACTCATATCCCATGAGGTGTTGCTTGATAACACATTTGACATCGTACTTTTTGCTCCATTTTGGTCTTGATTTACTCACTGCATGCATATGTTTCCTGAGTGCACATGTTCTGTAGCATATTTCATTTTAGAAGTGTATGGCTTGACTATGCACATGCATAATTGTAGATGAGGATCAGTAATAGGGTTCCAGACATTGCTTAGATCTTTTGGATCTAACCCCATCTTTTCCTTCCTTGCAGGTTTTGGATCATACAAGAGCATACTGGATTGAACCCTGGGCCAACACTTCATTACTTCATGCAATGTTTGGTACCTTCATTATTTATGAGCATCCACTTATGTATGTTTGCATTCATTCATATTCTTCTGAAAGTTGGCTATTAGTGACCATATAGGATCATTCTTTATATTTTTGGGTCATTTGATGAAAAGATGTAAATAGGGACATTAGTAATAAAATAGAGATATCTTAATCTTTATGAGCTCAAATTCAAAATAGTAAGTGTATTATTTTATTACTGATGTACCTATTTGATGTCCCTATTTTATTATTGACGTCTCTATTTGATCTAATAGCATCAATATAACAAATAGAGCACCGACCAATCAAATAGGGACATGAGGTGCTCAAATAGTGAGTTCATTAAAAAAAAAAATTAGTCTTAATAAAATCTTATAAAACAACATATATTGTGTGAAGTGTTTCATCTCTCTTTTTTCATTTTGGTGTTGATATTCACTATATGGTACTCCCCATTTATGATCATTTTATGAGGAAATATCTTTATGGCTCACGAGCTACAAGTTAGGGCATCATACATTGTTCATGAGCTCATTGTTTAATACTAGCATTGTTTACATCTTTTCATTTGAAATGCTTGATGACCCATGAGCTTTGAGAGCTAGGGCATCATTTCTATTATCTTCAAGGCATTGTGTGAAGTGTTTGATCTCTCTTTATTTATTTTGTTGTTGATATTCACTATGTGGTACTCCCTGTTTATGATCATTTTGTGAGAAAATGTCTTGATGGCTTGCAGGCTGCAAGCTAGGGCATCATGCATTGTTTATGAGCTCATTATTTGAACACCTCATGTCCCTATTTGATTGGCTAGTAATCAAACATTGAGCTCATAAACAATGCATGATGTTTGAGCTCAAATTCAAAATAGTAAGTGAATTATTTTATTAAGACTAAATATATTGTTTTATTAAGATTTTATTAAGACAAAGTATTTTGGGTTAGTTTTATGTTGTTTTATAAGATTTTATTAAGACTAAATATATGATGTAAAATCATAATTATACTTGATATATATATACTTCAAAGGAGGAAATATGAAATATAGTTGTAGGTAGTTATCTCTTCTATAATGATAGAGGAGTGAAAGGTAATGATCAACGAGGTTGCTACTATTAGATCATACATTAATACACTTACTATTTTGAATTTGAGCTCAGGCATCATGCAATGTTATTGTTGTCATTGCATGCTTATTGCTATTGTACGTCATATATTGTTTTATACACTGTTTATTTCATTGAGACTGTGAGCTTAGTTTTTCTTTCAAAAGTGTATGGCTTGACTATGCACATGCATAATTGTAGATGAGGATCAGTAATAGGATTTCATTCATTGCTTAGATATTTTTTATCTAACCCCCATCTCTCTTTTCTTTGCAAGTTCTGGATCACACAGGGGCACACTAGATTCATACCTGGGTCAAAAATTTATCACTTCAAGTAATGTCTGGCACCCTTATTATTTATGTTCATCCTCTTATGTATGCATGTACTCTCCAATTTTATTCTAAAAGTTATTTTCCTTCTATAGTAAATACAAGTTATTTTTCATATATATACATGTAATCTTTAGATGCAAAAATTTCTTTTCCTTTACATGTATCTTTACAGGAAATGAACATAAATTAAATAAGATCCTCTAATAATACAAACTAGGGTACTATAGTCACTCATCTAGTAATTATTTCTCCAAACCATTACTAAGGATTGAACATAAGGAAAGTCCCCAAACCTATTGTTCTATGTGTCCTTATTGCCTTTGTAATTTTTTTTCAACCCCTATAGGATGCCCAAGCCTAGAGGTGAAGGAAAGTACCCAAGAGAACTTGAAAGAAAGATGAATGAAATCATTGTCCTTATGTGGGTAAACTCGTAAGTGTTCTTCCTTTGCATCACAACTCCTACTTGAGGATCCACAATCATGCATTTATGAAGTAATAATGCATTAAATATCTTACTAATGTCCCTATTTGATTGGTTGGTGCTCTGTTTGTTATATTGCTACTTTAAAAATAAAATGGCAGTGGTGATTCAATGCATCTATAGCCTCAACAACATGGTAGCATTGATCCAATAATAGAAAATACATTACAAATGTCAAGCTCACGGTCTCAATGAAATAAATAGTGTATAAAACAATATATGGTGCACAACAACAGCAAGCATGCAATGACAGCAATAACATTGCATGATGCCCTAGCTCAAATTCAAAACAGTAAGTGTATTAATGTATGATCTAATAGCAGCAACCTCATTGATCATTACCTTTCACTCCTCCATCATTATAGAAGAGATAACTACCTACAAATATATTTCATAATTCCTCCTTTGAAGTATATATTTATCAAGTATAATTATGAGTTTACATCATTTATTTAGTCTTAATAAAATCTTATAAAACAACATAAAACTAACCCAAAATACTTTGTTTTAATAAAATATTAATAAAACAATATATTTAGTCTTAATAAAATAATACACTTATTGTTTTGAATTTGAGCTCATGCATTATTTATGAGCTCATTGTTTGAGCACCTCATGTCCCTCATAATCAAATAGGTACATGAGGTGCTCAAACAGTGAGCTCATAAACAATGCATGATGCCCTAGCTTGCAGCCCGCGAGTCATCAAGACATTTCCTCATGAAATGATCATAAACGGGGAGTACCACATAGCTAGTGAATATCAACAATAAAACAAATAAAGAGAGATCAAACACTTCACACAATATATGTTGTTTTATATGATTTTATTAAACAAATAGTGAGCTCATAAACAATGCATGATGCCCTAGCTTGTAGCCCACAAGCCATCAAGACATTTCCTCATGAAATGATCATAAACGGGGAGTACCACATAGTGAATATCAATAGCAAAATAAATAAAGAGAGATCAAACACTTCACACAATGCCTTGAAGGTAATAGAAATGATGCACTAGCTCTCAAAGCTCCTGGGTCATCAAGCATTCGAAATAAAAATATGTAAACAATGTCAGTATTAAACAGTGAGCTCATGAACAATGTATGATGCCCTAGCTTGCAACTCGTGAGCCATCAAGACATTTCCTCACGAAATGATCATAAATGGAGAATACCACATAGTGAATATCAACAACAAAAACAAATAAAGAGAGATCAAACACTTCACACAATATATGTTGCTTTATAAGATTTTATTAAGACTAAATATATTATTCTATTAAGATTTTATTAAGACAAAATATTTTGGGTTAGTTTTATGTTATTTTATAAGATATTTATTAAGACTAAATATATGATGTAAACTCAATATAACAAACAGAGTACCGGCCAATAAAATAGGGACATGAGGTGCTCAAACAATGATCTCATAAACAATGCATGATGCCCTAGCTTGCAACCCACAAGTCATCAAGACATTTCCTCATGAAATGATCATAAACAGGGAGTACCACATAGTAAATATCAACAACAAAACAAATAAAGAGAGATCAAACACTTCACACAATGTATGTTGTTTTATAAGATTTTATTACTTGACTAAATTTTTATTTTTAACACAAACATGTAAATGCAAAGATGTAAACAATGCCAGTATTAACATTGATATTGTATCAAAGATTCCCTAGCTCTCAAAGCTCGCGGGTCATCAAGCATTCCAAATGCTAAGATGTAAACAATGCCACTATTAACATTCATATTGTGTCATTAAATCAAAAAATGGCATCAAAATGAAATTGAATTAATGAGAAGACAAAGCTTGAATGCCTACCTCAAGTGCCAATTCCCTCTTCCCACATGATGTCAACCTCTTCACACATGCCAAACTCAAATGCCCTCTTTGTACCATGCAAAAGTGCAATGTCATCTTTGCGGTGGCTATTCGAAGTCACAAAAATTCCAAATGACACTTTCATTTTCCTTTTTTTTTTATAACCAAGACATAAATGCAACCACAATAGTGATTCACCAGGTGTTCATAGACACATAAATGTAGGGCTTCATTTGGATTCCAGCACCTATACACTGCACATGTTCCTGAGTGCATTTTCTTGACTACACATGTTCTGTAGCATAGTTCCTTTTAGAAGTGTATGGCTTAACTATGGACATGCATAATTATAGATGAGGATCAACAATAGGGTGTTAGGCATTGCTTAGATCCTTTGGATCTAACCCCATCATTTCCTTCCTTGCAATTTTTGGATCATACATGAGCATACTAGATTGAACCTCGGGTCAACACTTCATTACTTTAGACAATATTTGGTACCTTCATTATTTATGTTCATCCACTTATGTATGTTTTCATTCATTCATATTCTTCTAAAAATTGGTTATACTCATATTCTTCTTGTGTTTGAGTCTTCTAACTATGATCAATTTAATGTTGTAAATCTTGTCATAGAATTCGATATCAACCTATCATATATCCATTCCAAATGATATAACTCCATTTGAATAAACATACATGCCAACCATTTGAAAAAATGTCCACATGAAATCTAGAGCAATACATTAATTTTATAGCGAATTCATGATTTATAATGCCCCTTGATTTATAATGAATTAATTTTATAGTGAATTCATGATTTATAATTCAGTTGTAGTAGCTCAATGTGTTTGAACTCAAGAATACCCCTTACTTGGTTTCTTACAAAGCCTTTGGCAAAATCTGTTAGAAAATTAAAAGTTTGGTCGAAGTAAGTGTATAAATGAAGGGTGAAACACATAGGAAGCTATGAGAAGCTATGAGAAGGTGACATGAAGCTAATGAAAGGAGGCATCTCAATGATGTTAAATCACAAGGGATTCTCTTTGTTCCTTGCAATGGAGTGAGCTAATTCTGAAAGTATAAATAGATAATTTTAACAATGTATAAAGTCCTTCACAAGATGTAATAAAAACACTGGCAATACATGAGAACTATTTGATGAAATGCCATAATAGTGGTGTCTCATGCAATGCTAAGATGTTTAGTTATATGCAATGCTGAGATATTCAAAATATTGTTGGATAAATAGATAATTTTAACAATGTATAATGTCCTTCACAAGATATAATGAAAACTATGGAGTGAACTATGTTTGTCTGATTATATAACTATTATCTTATGTTAGGTATCTCACACAGTCTCATGGATTGTCAGGTACAAGTCAATACACCCCATAGATATTAATGTCTTATACCATTTGTAAAATATCTCCCATTGCCACCTATCTTTCTCATTGCATGAAGTGCAAGTACCAGCGAATAGGTATTTGTCAAAATTGTCTTCCTCAAGTGAGGAAAATCTAGGAATGGAAGAAGAAAGTGAGACATTTAGTACGTCTAATTCAATGAGATTGACTCGAGGTCAAAAGATCAGAAAGAAATTTTATAAACGCATGAAATTTTTCCTTTCTCAAGGGGGGTCATTTTCTTATGATGATGAGAGCAAAGGTGACTCTGAGCTTCCCTTTAGGTGCAAACATCTACAGAAACAATGGGTCCCTGATGAACTTCCTTCAATAAACATTGATTTTTGTGTTAAAGAGAGGATATATCACATAGCACCATCTTCATTACATGGTTTGGGCCTATTTTTATGGATGGCATAAAGATCTCTTACAAAAAAGTTGTCAAATTGATGGAGTATGCCAGACCTTGTTATGATTACAGCAGTTAGATGTAGATTGTTAAATATAAAAAAAGTATGTGTGTAACACCATGATAAAAACAAACCATAGAGCAACACAAAAACAATTATCTACAAGAGAACCAAATTTTTTTTATTAACAAAACATCTTTTCAAGTTACATTAGCTAAATATTCTTAGGACAGTTTACATCAATAACAAATAATACAACATCTAAGTACATCAGAGTCATAATTTTGATACAAAGATTATTCCATTCGATTACAAAGTACAACATAATGAAGAATTTCTCAATATCAAACATAGTCCTAGATATCTAATCCAAAGTTGCCTGCTTATACTAGATTGTTCCTTCTCTGCTAGAACCTGAAAAACAATATAATAACCACAACACAAGCAAAAAGGGCTCAGCATATATATACATAAGACATATCCATGAGCTACCTGCAACAAGGTTAGCACCACATGTATATATATAACCAACTAAACATAATGCATGTATTTCATTAAACATCCTCAAGAAATCAATCTTTAACATGGACAAAAAAAATAAACTCGCAGTAAGAATTTAGTTTGATGATGCACATATATACCAAGGTGAATTATCACTAAAGAATCATGCTACTGCATCCATGGTTATTCTCATGATATATCTTACAATGAAAGGTAAATTGTTGTACTCGTTCAGAAACATAACAGTGTCGCAGCTAACTGTTGTACTTTTTAAAAAAATGTAACAGCACCTTAGCCCCATACTCCATTCTTGATCACACAGATCATAGACATAGGGGAGGCAAATTATCTTTTTAATATGAATTCCCAATCCAGTTAATTTTAAAAATTATCACTTGTCAACTGAACCGGTTTCCCAGATTCAGCCACCTCAATATGTGTTCAACAACTGAATTCATAACAATCACATAATAACTGAAATATCCAACCATGTACATGTAAATAGAAATCAATCTATTATTCCACGTGATTCTACAATTCTGGAAATGGAACAGATCAGAGATATAAAAACTATATCCATAATTCCATTTCATATCTCTCATCTATCCAACTAACAAAATAAATAAGAAATTCAGTAAACAATGTATCCATGAATAATTACCACAAATATTCCAAAGGACTCAAATTGAAACCAATGGGTTAGTATTAGGCATGTACCACAATACTAATTCTAATAGCCCATCACTAATATTCTATGCACATAGCACAATTAGCTAATGGACTACTTAAATTAGCTAAGTGGCTTCCCTCAATACTACTCCACGTTTCCTGGACCATTCTTTTGCAATTTGAATAGTAAACAAAATGCTGAGAAACTATATTTTAAACTATACTAGTTCCATAAAAAGAATATGGTCTTGCAAACAAATTTCTTACTCATAATCAACAGTAACAGATAAAACTTCATTTACAAAAATATATTCCAATATTTCTCTGTTCAGATATAAATTTCAAATCATAACATGACATTCTTCATCTTTGACATAATTCAATTTTAACAACAAAAAGTCATAAATAGGTTTCAAAAGAGTTTTCCAAATATAATTAGAAACTACTTCAAATCATTATCCTTTAATAGAAAATGAAATTCATTTCAAACCACTAAATCTAAACTTTATTCAAAGTCTAAAGTAAATCGACCCACTAATCCTATTGTGGAAGCCGAACTCTTACAGTACAAATAGTATTTATACTAGTAACAAATCTGAAGATTTCCTTTTTGTTTCAAACTGTCAACATAACATAGCAAAATTGACACTTGTGAAAACTTCCGCACACTGTTTTGATACTAAAGTTCACTATATGTTCTTAAGGACCAAGCAACATACTGCGAACTTTAAATTTCAATTAATACTAACAGTCATGTAAACTTCTTTTCTACCCAATCTAAATCGACTGTTAACTTCATTTAACAAATACAGAATGCCCTTTTTGCTACTGAGGCTCGACCCACACTAAAAGCACAAGAAAAAAAAACATAAAACATACCATATTAAGACCAGTACCTCATCATTTATGATGGTGAACTCATAGTTAACAAACATATAATTTACTGCCCCCATCCTAAAGGAAATGCCATAACTGGGCTGAAATATATACAAGTAGCAGCAAGTATTTTGAGCTAACCTTCTAACATGTATACATGACTATACTACCAAAAGGATTACTATCAATCCTGATACAAGTAAATCAGTTTCATTCGACTAAATGAACAATACAGTCATACCCCTATGAACTTAATATAATCAACGTCCAAAATGACATATAAAGCTCGATATCTTACACTCTAACAGCCTGTGACAATAGTATAATGATTGTCTAAATACCACAATATAAAACATTCATTCTAACATTAAACAAAAACACATACGAACCCCCAAATGGAGTATCAACAAATCCTTTAAACCCTTGTCTAAACTTTCACCTAGAACCACTTTTAAGCAGCTACATAACAGTGCTAAGTTTTCCAATAATATTTTCACTTATTCGAGCTTTTTCAATATGTATACAATGCCTCTTTCGCATAAAAAGAAAACATGTAAACTATTTGCAATAGACTTCGCACAAAAGTTGGATTCAGACATGTGCGAGAGATTTCCCTCTCACCTATGACTAAGGTCATTTCTTACAGAGAATGACACAGAGAAAACACATAATAAAACAATGCACATAAGGAATATGAGTAAGAATGTTGGCCTTGACCTTTTAAAGAAACTAGAGAGTCGAAGCCCAAATCCAAGCTAAAACCCTCGAACTAGACCACAAAACCACTTGTGATATACCGAATAAGCCAGGCATAGAAAAACCCTTTCAAATCCAAATCAATCGAAAACCATGCCATGAAAATAGCCAAGAATTGGCTGAAGAAACCGATTAATAATTTCATCATAAAAGTCGAGCATCATACCAGAAAACCCTATGCTCAAATGGCAGAAACTTCCATACTGGTTCAGTGAAGAGGGAAGAACAAATTAAGTCTCTTAATTTCTCAACTGACTTCCCACAGCTGGCTACATGCTAGCCAAGTAAAGTGCTTTGCACGAATCACCAAATTAATGTGGTACCCAAACAACAGTCATACGATGCTGAGCATCGTTAATATTTTTAGTAAAACATTATTAATAAACATTGTTAATGTTCCATAGTGCCACAGTGATATCAATGTACTGCCTTCCAATGCTGTGAAAGGCATTTAAAATATTTTAATTTCAATGATTCAAAACCTTAATTATATGAATATATGTGTGAACCTATTTTCACACATGTATTTATATAAATAAATAGTTATCAAATGTAGTAATAATATTACCTTACATCCATATTTATATGAATATATGTGTGAATCTATTTTCACACATATATTTATATAAATAAATAATTATCTTATATGAGAAATTTCCAATTTTAAAAATCAATAACAATTTAGTATCACTATACATATGTTTATATATGTTTAATTTCAAATTATACATATATACCCATATGACTTCAAATTACCCTTTACAAACACCATATTCCCACTGATGAATATAACTGAGATAGTATACAGAAACCAAGTATACTAAAATATAAATATATTCCAAACCCATTAGAAAATTTCCACATCTGACATTCATCAATATTGACTATATTAGTAATTCCTGCAACAATAAACCCACAGCACAAAATCCATTATAAAACAGCTACCAATATCAAAGACTTGTGTCAGTTTGAAATCACATCATGAATTCCAGAATTTAGAGAAACAATAGGATAGTTAACACTGATTAACTGAAATCCATAATAAAATCAGACTGAAATACTCAAACAGTACTATTGGCGAATGTATCTCACAATTTTAAACTAAACTTGCCTGAAAAATAGACAAAACAGTGTTCAGAATTTAAATGTCCCATCTACCTACTAGATCAAAAACATCAACCTAAAGAAAACTAAGAAAGTTGAAAAGAGTAGGGTCAGGGCATGACAATGTGTAGATATGCACTCATGACAAATTATATGCAACAAAAAGTCAGTGAACAAACTAAAATAGTAGCTATATACATTGATGGAAGACCAAAAGTATCAGGGAATATTGTAGGTTTTATAAACGGTACATAGCCTGCATCAACTGAGAAGCAACCCAATTGCATATTTGAGGCGCACAAGGGAAATCACATATTTGTATGTGTGATCAAATAAATATATGGAGGCAAGAAGTTGCTTATTGATTACAATTTGAATCACATAGATACAAAAAACCACATCACTATCATAGACGAGGAGGTACGTATTTTGATAATTGTATATTATTCAACGTAACTTAGACTAAGAACACATGTGTTTTAACATGTTTGAATGATTTTTTTTTGAAATACAAAGCTATAGTATGGATCAATAGTCACACGATATGCATGGTGGTGATAGTTCTCATGGGACTTCTTCTTCCTGATAGGTAAAACTCATTGTTGTTGTAAAAATGCACATACAAGAAAAATGTTAATGCGTATTTTTTGTTGTTCTACTATTTTGGATTGCTTTTAAATAAAGGGCTAATAATATTGTTCTCAAAAATGAGTCTTGATCAAAAAAAGGAAAAGGAACAAGTAGTCCATGAGGAGCCGCAGGATGAGCAGGATCCATTCGATGTTGATTTTTTATTAGAGGTTAATCATGTGGTTGCACTGCAAAGGGTCTTTCGTGCAATATCAAAAGAGTTAGCTCGAATGGTAGATATTCAACCTCACACTCCTAAAATACAGAGGATAGAGGATGTGTTGATTGGCCATGTTCAAAATTATAGAGTAAGTATTAATGTAGTTTTTAATTATAACAAAAGTTTAATAATGATTTTTATAGTATACTATTTTATTTATTTCATTAACTAAAATATATATGTGTTCTCTTTACAGAGGATGCTAAATATATTAAATGGTGTCACCTCATATGCAAATACTTTGGGTGGTACATCACATGTTTTATCTTCCATCCTGTCCATGGTTATCCATATTTTTTTATGCTTTAACAATATTTTTGTTCAGCACCTGCTATTGATCCTATGTTAAGTATGTCGCTTGGTACAAGGATCAAATCCATAGAGGTAGTGCCGCTTGCAATTTCGGCAACACGTAGCATGACCACAGATGCGATGGCAACACCTACTATTGGTAAGTAGACTCCTCTTTTTCTCTCTCATTTAAAATGCATTTATTTCACTTGAACTATATATTCTTTCCTAGGGGGCATTTTGTAATATTGGATTCATTTTATGTAGGAGGTGATGACACAATTCCTGGATATACTCATGTTAAATATACGGGAACAATACATAATTGTGATCAATTGCTCATGATCATTGAAGATGGACTTCCCTTGAGAGTAGCCCAACTTCCAGGTACTTTAAAGATTGATCCTTTCTTTTAATATACAATATAATACTCATAATGTAATGCACTAACCCCCTGTGTGGTCCCTTGAAATAACTAATTATAATAATCTCCTAATTATCTTGTAGGGAATAATCTATTTTATGAAAAACTTAATGATGAATGTTTGCACATTTTCGGGCCAACCATACACACATGGTATCATATTTTGATTTCATTTCAAGATTAGATTTCATTTCATCCCTTTCTTCAAGTATATTAAAAGGTAGCTTCACTTCATTTAGGAATCTAACAATTTTTTTTCTTAAAAGGTGGTCATCACAAGATAAAGGGTTAAAGAATAAACTCATTGACTCTATGACAACACTTTTTGGACCCGAAGTCTTTCATAGACTTAAACTCCTTGACAAAGTAGGCACTATTTTGAAGTATATTAGGGACAACTACAGGACCCAAATAGAACACAACCCTTGTTATGATCGGCCTCCCTATATTCCTATTAATGAGTGGGAGGATCTTAAAATGAATGCACTTGAGAGAAGCGCAAGACATAGTGGATGAATACTATCACCCAAGGAAAGAAGGTACGTGATAATGTTAATAATGAAATTATGTACTATTTACTCTATGTACTTATGTGATCTAACATATTTCAAACATCACATAGGTTTCCTAACACAAGAAAGGCAACAAAAGCAAGAAAACAAAAGCACGGACAACACAAGCTTGGCTCGGGTGGATATTCAAAACTTGTTGCACAAGTTGTAAGTATTAGTAAATGAAAAATCATATGCAAATATTTATAAATTGCAATTAATTTAATTTTGATGAAATTCACTACAATAAAAATTCATGATACCAATAAAAATGCAGGCCTTGGAGTTCAAAAAATCAATGATAGAAGAGGATAAGAAAATAGGCTACAAACAAGGCTATAAAGTTGTGGCTAAATGATACCAAGAAATGAGTGCACAAGGTTCTTCTGCTGGCAGGTAAATAAGAAATTTGATTTTTATTTCAAGTTGAAAACTTTACCAATTACTGTATTTGATTTTAAGTTCCAACATAAAGTGAATATATTTGTTTTAAGTAAGGAAAAAATGATTATATATTTATTTAAAACTTTAAAGTGAATATATTTATATGTATTAAATAGAATGCTTTACATTTTTCAATATTTTTCTTGTATTTATATGTATATATTATTGATAAATGTGCTAATTATTTACATTGGAATGCAGCCTGCCGATATTGATATTGCACTGGCCGAGAACAATGGAAGCGTCGATTCGAATGTGGATTGTAGTACTCAAGGTATACATTTTCTATTCAAATTTTGATTAATGAATATTTAATACGAGTAAACATCTTAAATTGAATTTGGTGTAGCAATAAAAATTTAATTATAATGTGTTGGGATTAATAAAACATTTTGTATTGCAGTTGTAAGGGATGCAGATGTTGTTCCCGATGAGCATGTTGAGGTTCAAGCCGTCGAGCAAGATAATGTGGTTGGACAAGGTAAAGAGCGTCACGTTTATGTTTTTTAAAGTATTGAAATGCTTGTAAGAATAATGAATATGTTTTTAAATTAACCTGACCCAATTATGATAATATGTTTTTAATTGAAGCCTTTTATTTGTTATTGTAGAGGACCCACCTTTGCAAAGGACAATGAGATCACGTGCACAGACAAAAATAAATGATAATGTGGACATGGATATGCCTCTGCAACAATATAGGGAATCAAAAAAAGGAAAAAGCCAAAAAAAATGATTCTCATTTACGCAACTTATTTGACAATGACTAATGTTTATTTCTCAATGTTTATTTGATAATGACTGATGTTTATTTACACATGTTTGAGCTTAGTTCCATGTTTTCTTTTATTCTTGCATTTTAAATGTTAATGGGCTGCATAAAAAGGTATGTCGTAAGTCTATAGGGTTTTCTCCCTCCAAGTGTATTGTTTCTTCTAGACTCTTCTCAAAAAATCTATTTATCGCTACTAGAAACACTGAGTTTCCTTTTATACACTAGTGTAATGTTGGAGGGGTTTTCGCTAAATTTTAGTGGATTTCATATTTTGGGAGAAATTAGTATTAGAATGTTCAATGGGTTCTTTTAAAAAATATACTACTTGAACAACAACAAAACTTGTAATACAAATGCTGATTGCAACTACCAAGTTAGAAGCTTCACAAAAAACCTTAAATCGTCATCTTGTCTAGAATGGTTAATCAATTGTTTAAGGTGGATTAGTTGTGATGATGAGACGTGTCATTCTGATTCTTGGAACTTGATTTGTAACCATAAGTGATGGAGTTGAGGGGAGATGAAAAAATACCAAATAGTGAATTTGGAAATTATCATTAGAGAAATTGCAGTGGAGGTCTAATCAATAGAGAAGATAGTAATGACCGTAGGAGAATGAATAGTGGTTACAGTTGTAGTGGGGAAGAAAGTGGAGGCCATCCATGAAGAAACTTTCCAACAGAGATGGTGTACAAGAAACAAAGGAGCATGAATGCTACCCAAAATTGAACCTTAGCCAAAGGCTACCTATAAGATGAGCACTACAAAGATGCATGATTGAATTTACATACAAATCATCTGCATATCCCTTGCACCTTCTTCTGGTGCAAGTGCTAGTGTACTTTTTAATAATAAAAAAAGTGAATAGGGTGAAATAGTATCCACCCTAAAATGTATGGAGGAAATATGAGATCTACTTCTAAATCCAAATTCCCAAAGGAAAGATCCAAATTGATCAACCAAAAGGTTGATGCACAATTGAATCAATCTATGGAGAATATGAAAGAGGAAGAAAACCTTATATTTCCCTATAAAGGAGATGTGCTTAAAATTTGAAATAATTGAAAGACAAATACTAAACTTAAAATAGGGAAGATATAGAAAATGTTGATTTCTGATGTCTGTGTGTAGTTTTGGGCAATTCTGCAACCTGTTTCAAACTGGAAATGTCGAGACAAAGAAAACCCAAAAAACTTTTATCTTTTTGACAGCGGGTAGTCTTTGACCCCGATAAAAGGTCAAAGGCTACATTAATATTTTGAAGGTCAACTTTGACTTTGTTCACAAATCTTGGAAGTTCACTGAAAAGGGTATCCAAATCCAAATCTCAGATCTACAGTTCCGCACATGTACCTACAAGAAAAAGAGGGTTTTTTTTGTTTGTTTGAGGGGTTTGCCTTGGTCAAACCCTAGTTTGGAATCAACCTTAATATTGAAATTGAAATGAGAATGCTAGCAAGTAGTACAAGTAAATCTAACAATGAAGCTATGCAATTTGATAGATATGCAATTTTATTTCAAATGTAAATGAATATATTGATATGAAAGCTTGAACATGACAATAGAAAATGTAAATCAAAACTATGAAAGTAAATGCAAAACCTCCATGTCTGTATGCTTGGAATCCACCTTGATAGAAGAATGAATGGATCTAGAAGATGAACAAAGGATCTTGAAGGAAGATCACACCATCATGATGGATAGATCTAAGGTTTGAATGATGAATCTTGCATGTTTGAACCAAATCCCTTCAAAGGCTTGAATGCTTGAATCCTTGATCTTGAATGGAGAAGAGGGCTTGAATGCTTCCTTGAAAATGCTAGATGAAATGTTTGCTTGATCTTTCTTGAGAACTTGAGTGCTTGATGGCAAGAGGAGATGATCTCATAAAACTTGATGATAGATGATCTCATAAAATTTAATGAGAGATGGATTGAAATGAGAGAGGAAGGCCTCCTTTTATAGTGAACTAGGGCATAAACCTCTAAAGAAGGATGACATTGGGGAATTAAATCCCAATTAACCTTAACCCCTAGAAATGGACCCATATTAAATTTAATTTAAGGATGTACCATTCTGAAACCTGAAATGGCCTACTCGAAGGTGGGAAAAAGAATCTTTCCAAAACCTGATACTCAAAAATCATAAAATCTTGAAATTTGAAATCTGGGTCAAGGATGAGGTAGACCCCGCCCTAGGTCAAGGTCAAGGTTGTCCTTGACCTAGGTTAGGGTCAAGGTTGACTTTGACCCTCAAGGTCAACTTTGACCTTGAGGTCAGAAACCTTAGGACCTCAGTCCATAATGCCAGGAAATGTAGAAATAAAGTGAAATCAGGTGCAAAGAGGAGAACGGGGGGAGAAAGCTAGATTCAAGCAAAGACCCGATCAATGTGTTTGACATGAGCCCAGACCACTCATGTAGAGGGCTAAATGCTCTTAACATGGAAGTGCTTCCATTTTAAGATGATACAAAAAGTTCAATAATGATTTTAGATGTTAACTGTGACAATCTCTTGGTTTTAGGCAATGCAGAAGGAGATTCCTAGTTCAATATGCAATATCAATTCATAGACATGGGATATTAGGTGGAGCTAAAAGACACAACAGGGTTGCATTTTTTATAGAGGTCTTTAATTGCATATTTTAACTTATAGACCATCGCAAACATTGTGATTTTGACCTATTAAAAAAATGTAAACGTGTTGTGTTTTTTCAGCTCCACCTTCTATCTGTGCATATTTTGCTTGTGTTGCACACACATTCTCAATTTAGAGTAGGAAAATCTTATTTTCGATGCGAGGGAGAGAAGCCAAACACATAAAGAACATGCAAATAAACACGACAGCTACAAAACATAAATGTAGGTATCACAACAGCTGAGAAACATAAATATAGGCATCGTGGTCACAATTGTTTGGAGACACAACATAATTGAATGTTATACCTAGAGGATGCAACACAACCACTACTCCTGTAGTTCTAAGTTGACACTACGGGATCCAAAAACCATATATAGATTCCTTATCTTTGGGTTTTGGATCCCGCAGTGTCAACTTAGAACTGCAAGAGTAGTGGTTGTGTTGCATCGTCTGGGTATAGCATTCAATTATGTTGTGTCTCCAAAAAATTGTGACCATGATGCCTACATTTATGTTTCTCAGTTGTTGTGTCCCAAGACCCCTTATGACCATTTATGACCCTTTACAATCCCTAAGAATACATCTTAGAGGTCTTAAAGTGTCTTAAAGATTCATAAGAGGATTCTAGGAGGGGCCAGATGAGCTTCCACCTTCATGTGGTTGGCCCTATTAAGTAGAGAATGTTAAACTATTCTTGAAACAAAGAGAAGCTCAATAATTTAAGATCTCAAACCACGTACAAAAAATATATATTTCTTTTTAAAAAATAGTGTGAGTTGTCACAATTATGATGGAAATACATAGAATAACCGATGGAAAAACTAAAAGAAATGGCTATCTGTCAGAAACATCAATCACTTCAAGGAGAAATGATCACTTCAGCTCAGCTCAAGAAGTCTTGACCCAAGATCAAGTCATATTGATCCATCTCAATGGCTACCAAATCAACAGATCTATGCCAAGAACCTAGTCACAAAGAAACACCACAGACCACGCCATGAACCTATTGTGAAGAGGCATCCAATGTCTCATAAGTCACATGAAATGACCTGCTTTCTGTAATCCAAGTCTCTCAACTCAGTTCACCAAGAAGACTTCTCCCAAGTCATCATGGACACCATAGTGATCTATGAATCTCCAATTTGCAAGTTCTGCAAGTCACTCTCTCAACGTCACATCTAACTCATTCAAAATTGTGGCAAAAATGGTAGACAATCCCAACAATCCATCACAACCTGATCTCAACAACAATGCAAAGAGTAGCTCGATTCTGTCTTTAAGTCGATCAATGCACAATCTACTCAAACTCTAAGTTAATTCACTACTACACTCCATAGGAACAAAGCACATCGAATTCAGACCAAAGAAGTCAAGAAGTCACCTGAATCAAATCTAAATGCAATCAAGTCTGCATATATCATGAACACATTAGTAAGAATGCATCTCTAATCGCTACACTAGCTTCTTGTGCTGGAGCAGTCACTGTCACAAATCTCGATTCGGTCAGATCCATTCCAAATCCAAGTCTCTAGACTCGACTTAGTAATCCATGAGCCACACCAGCTTGAACCAGATCTGCAAGAATACCATTCTGAATTAATACCAACTCGATCGACAAATATATATATATATTTTTAAAATACTAATTTTCATCACAACTAGGATGTCCATACAACAATAATGGCAATCTGTCGAAAACATCTAATAGTCAAATGTCGCATGTACAGCATCGATGTCGGAAAAAAACTACAAATGATGGATATCTATCATAAAATTCCAATGGGTATCCATCGCATGTACAGCATCATTGTCATTAAAAAACTATAAATGACGACTATCCATCATAAAATTCCAACTGATATTCGTCGCATGAATAGCATCTTCATTGGCAAACAAACTACAAACAATGGTTACCCGCCGAAAGATTCTGATAGGTTCCCATCATTTTTAGTTGTTTGTGACGGATGGGCATCACAATAGGGATAAAAAAATAGGCCCGATGCTATATTCACCATGTTGGCACCCCCTTTTTTACGACGGCCATAGTCATCGTAATTACAATGTCAATCGTGGCCATCATTTTTTTTACTGCAAAATTGTGACGGCAAGTGGTGTCAATCGACAATATATTGTCAGAATTCTAACAGTATGCCATCGGAAAAAGGTCTTAAATGTACTAGTGCTTGCTACAAATTAAAATCAGATTTTAAAACTATTTCTAGTTTGAAGTTTAAATTTGCAAATAGTAAAGTTGGGTATACTAAAAAGTTCACCTTCATTGGTTTACCAATCTTAGAAGGAAATAACATTAACTAATTGAAAATGACAAGATAGAATGAGTAATAAGAGATTTCCACAATCCACGAATATCAAGAGAAGGTTGATTTTGGATTCAATTGTGTTTACAATTTTTCATCATTGTTTTGGATCACACTTTGTGATCCACCATCATTGTTTTGGATCACACTCTGTGAATCATCATCCAAATATATAATCAATATATTCAAACCCCATATTAGAATATGCTTGCATGCCAAGTTTGTAACTTCTTTTTCCATTTTTCCACCATCTTCTAACATTCTTTTCTAAAACTATCACTTGTCTAACTTTGTCTTCTACTACCAACCACCTTCCACAAGTCAAATCTATGCTCTTTACAAAAACCCAGTCTAACTTTTAGCATGAATATAATTTCAAAAAATATTTAATATTTCTCATTAAATCTAATCTTGCCACTTTTACTTGAATATAAAACTTCCCTAGCTTATTTGTAGGTCTTGAATTACTATTTTTGGATAACCAAACTTTCAAAAAATAGTAATTTCTATTTTCAGAAATGGGACATGACATAATTGGTTGGAGAGAGGCAGGAATTTAAAATAAATTTAATTATTTAATTCATGTGTGGGGAAAAAGAATAAATAAATTATAAATTTATGTAGTTTTGAATGAGGCGAATTATTAAATAAATTGAAATAATTTATTTAATTATAGAAGAAATATTAGGTAATTAAAATAATTATTTAATTATAATAAACTAGAAGATATGATAGATGATAGATTAGTTAATTAAAGAAAATATTTAATTAATAAAAATTAATAGATTAATTGAATAATAAAAATATTTAATCAATTGGAGGAGAAGAAATGATGAGATGAAGTAATTAATTTTTAGTGTCTTTATTATGTATATATGATTTTGAAGTTCTTCGTATTTAGTAATTCTACCTTAACAGACACTATAATAAATGATAATTAATTGTAAAATATTATTAGTTATCTTTTACAACTTATCTTATATTTAAATCTACATATTTTTTGAAGTTAGTGTTTAATTTTTTAGGTGATGATTTATAATGTAACTTGAAATTGACAAATTTTTCATAAATTATAAATATTTAATTTTTTTATAGATTTCTATAGCTTTTTTTTAAAATTCATTTTTTTTTTGGTAAAAAATTTAATGGAGGTACATAGACTTGGACAAATCATGTCAAGCTTCTTATAAGACCTTTTATATGGGGTGTTGTACTTACATTGTAAACTTTCATGAGTAAATATATAGATTTAATAGTGTGTGTGTTGTCATAGACCATAGTCCTCGTGTTGATGTCCCCTTGTACTAAACTCAATGGCCATGTCAATATCACATTACTTTTCATTGCTACTCTAGACCATGGCTTTATATGAGTATAATCAATGGGTCATAATTGTCCCCTTCCAACTTTGTGAGACATTCCAAATGCAATTTCTACACAATGTAGTAAATTTCCCTTAGGGTTCACTCCACTTTTACATCAACTCTCTAATTATGGAACAAGTATCAAAATGAAGTTAAGAATGTTAACTCAACAAGAGGTATAATATTGTTGAACCTCACTCTATAAAATATGCTCAACATCTAATCATTGTTCAAATCCTAGTGATTAGTTACAGCCATCCACATCACCTCATATAAGTAATCTTTTACCATGCATACCTTGTTTGTACAATTATTCTAGTCATATCCTTCTTGTCCACTACACTTCTATATATAAATTTGCAATATCTCTCCACATAATGTCCTTGGTTATGAAGTCCATGTTAATATCCACCAAGGAAATAATAGCAAGAGTTGACTATGCTTTGTTCAACTTGTACTTAATGGTTTAAGTAGGCATGAGCTTTCTAGAGTCCATCAAAATGTGCTTGAGTTTTTGGAGTCAACTATGTATATTTTTAGAATCAATGATTCAAATTGCACCCAACAATCCATTATTAGGAAAAGTGAAGAAATAGATTGCAAACAAATACCTATAAGAAGAACTAGTGAGGGTGGATGTGAACAACAATGAGTGGATATGAGGTGGAAGGAAGAGAACAAATACACAAATTATAAAATAAAAAAGTAAACAAATGTAAATAAAAATAAATAACTTAGCAAAAAGAATATGTCTATACATACATACATATGCAATAAATTATATTTATATAAGGGTATACAAATCAAAGATATATGTATGTGTGTATGCATGTATATAGATATATGTGTGTGTGTGTGTATACACATGTGCGCACGCATGTATATATATATATATATATATATATATATATAAATATGTATATACATACATACATACATACATATATATATATACACACATAAATTAATTTATATATATTTATATATGTATGTGTTAGTATACAGATTTTCCTTCCTAATAAAATTATAACTATCTTTAAACTCTTTTGCCCATATAGAAGGAAAAACCAATACAACACTTGAGTTAATCACTCACGACTAAACTCTCTGCAATTAAAGGAGCAACTACCTTATATAAAGATCAATCTTGATAATCCATTTATTTGAAAAGAATGAAAGCAATAAGAATAAATATACTTTTGACCTAAAAGTAAGAAAGGTTTTTTCAATTCCTCATATAAAATGACTACAGAAAGATTTATGCTCTGAGAAAGATCCACATTCATCTAAGCCAACTGACTAAGATTCCAAGAAAAACATTCCTAGAATGATCGATCCAACATATATTGAAATGAAGTGAAGAATGGATAAATGGTCATAGAACATACACACAGATTATAGCAACATGCATTTAATTCCAACTAAAGTCAAGATACATGTAATAATCAGACCAACTAATCTGAGAAAGATACTATTATCTACTATTAATCAACTGATATCATATCATATGTTCCAATCCAAAATAAAACCATTCATTGAAAGTACTTGCAGTAAATATCAAAATAACTAAGTTTTTGTAACTAGCGAACCAACCCTTTCAAGGTCTCTCAAAAATTAATATATAGCCACATAGGGCTCGATCAATTTTGTAACTAAAAGTCTATTCCAGGAAAATGAAACTAAAAACTTTAACCACTTGGAACTATCCTATCAGAGACTAATCGGTCAATTATCTTTTCTCGGCATCTGCACTGGTGGTAGCATTAGCTACTTTGTGTGTGGAACTCCACTCTTCGAAGGCCACCATGAATCTCTCCAACATGACTTGGTTTGGTGAGGAAACCAAATCAAGCCTTTGTTCCCAGATACACTTACAATTTTGAAATTGTTCCAACTTGGTCTCCAGAGTCTTTATTTGTTCATCACCGAGAATCGTTAGTGATTGTACCCTATCTATAACTGAGCAATCATGAGCCACCATTTCTTTAGCATCTTTCAACCCCTGAGCCTTTTCTGCAAAGGATTCCCTCATCTTTGCTAAATCAATTCGAACCTTAATTTCATTATTAGCTAGATTGTAGAGGCAATCAACATGATTGATGAGCACTTCTTCAACACAAGCTAGCACCTTCAGAATTTGACCAGACTCCTCAATACCCTGATCAAAAACTAAACACCACCACTCTTCATTAACTTTCACAACAAATAATAGCCTGGCATCAGTGTCTGGTATTACTTTCTCAATCAAAAACTTGTCTATGGTATAGATAAAGGCCTCATCTAGATTTTTTATTTCTATTTCCAAAATATCTCTCTTTACTTCCCAGAGTTTCATATCAGCTTGAACAGTAGCTACCAGAGAGGAAGGCCTTTTGGTGATATCTTCATAAGCCTACCCAAAACTGGTGACCTTCTCACCCACTTCTCCCATCCAACTGTAAAATACTTTAGATAGAGACCTATCTTTGTGTACTTTATCAAGAAATTTTTTATTATCTGGAGACTTGACATCCAGATTTAGAGGGACCATTGCCAGAGGTTGAGGAACAGGGTTCTACAACTGTTGAATGTATTTGGTCATCTCACACAGAGCTTGCTTCAGCTTTACTTTGTCTTCTACATCTTTCAGTACTCAGTGATTGATCTTCTTGTTTGCAGGGTTCAAAATCTTCAAATCTGCCACCCTCAAAGCTACCCCTATGTCTATTTTCTCCACATTGAAATCCTTTTCAGTGACTTCAACACTAGCCTTATCAGAATTAGGCTTGAATATCTCAGCAACCCAATGACCTGTATCTGGGTCTACATCTACCATACATTATGTCTTTGGCTTCTTCATCCTTGGGGATTTTCTGAGATACTTACTGACCAAGTCACCAATAGGAATTGTAGGAACAATGTTCCTCTTCTTGTTTACTAATAAATCCAACCAGTTCAGAGTTTTGGACTTGTATTTTGTAAAGAGATAGTAGTGCTTGGATTGTTTGGAGTGACTAGATCTTGTTGATCTAGGTTCCCACTAACTACTATTGATACCGAATCCATGGTTGATACTTTGCTTCTTCTCATTCTTTTGAATTTCTTTACACTAGTTTCTTCTATGTCTGAATCAAGAATGATGTAGAAAGATGAATCCAGCTTCTCGTTTCCTTTACTTCTCCACCTAGTAAACTTTACTGTGCCATCAAAAACTAGTTATGAATCTTCAATATTAGGAACTTCTAGAGGATCATGGTTACCTACAGACAGCAATGGTTCAATCTTGTTAGTTGAAACATAGGAAGGTTCAATATTTGGAATTGTTGGGATTCATCTGGTTTTCAACGCAAGGGCCACCTGATTCTTCTTCTTTTGAGATTTGAGCCACTATTATGTTCTTTTGAAAACCTCTTTGGTTAAGGATTTTATATCTTCTTCCTCTCTTTCAGTCCAATCAACTTTCCTAGTGACCAATTTTGTGTTTGACCCCATGCATTCTGATCCTAATACACCTTCATCCTCATCTTTTACATTTTTAATGTTGAAAGGAAGTTTTAAAGTAACAATTTCCTGAGAGAAAACCTGGAGCATAGTCTCCTTGTGACTTCAACTTCATCTACGCAGTCATCCCAGAAATCTTCCAAGTCCAGTTGGTGTAGGAACATACCATCAACCCTAAAATGATTCTCCACAAAACCTTTGTTCTCATAATAGCTTCTAGCTTGGTATGGCTGAAGATTCATTTCTTTCAGTTTGTTTATCAAGAAGGAAAAATCATGCATCAACCTGAATCATTAATGCCCCAATTCTAGTGGGAACAAGGCACCAATACCTCTTTTGACCCTGTACTTCTTTTCTACCATTAGCAACTTTCTCCCTACTTCCAGTAAAATACACTTCTCTAAATAGTACCTGGGAAGTTTCATAGGAACATCACTAAAACCTCCCACTCTCAAATAACTAAAAGTAGGGAATTGATATAAAAGCTACCATCAATCTTTACAAACTCCATGGCTTCTTCAGACATCCTACAATTAGGCTTTCCTCTTAACTCAAAAACTAGTTTGGACATAAAGGTATCCTGCACTTTCTTGTAACTTGTGAGATTTCTTCTCTTTTGTAATAGGGGATGATACTCATAAATATTCATGCTACTATTTCATTCTTCGTGTGGCAGACCATCCAAAATTCTACAGATAGCAAAGATATAAAAGAGGTATGAAGACATATAGAAACTTGAAATTAAGGCTGGCTAGGACAAACTTTCATGCAACTATTCTGCTATAATTCCAGCCCAATCAACGACATTACCCACGTCTAAAATGGCCTACAGAAAAATATACATCCAGTCCTCCCAGTTGGTCTCTACGGGATTACCTTTTACTATGTTTAACATCATTGTTATGTCTCTCACTTCTCTAAACAAATGATCTTTCCTAAGGGGCCTAGGTAGATGGGATCCCCCTTTTTCTGGGTTTAACAACCAATCTCTAGCTATGTTGTTCCTGTATTCTCTCTTATTTTGATCAAAGTCTTCTAGGGATTTTTCAATACTCCAATCCCCATAAACCTCTGCTGATGGAATCTTGAGCACAGCCATTATTACTTCTCTACTTATATTCACCAGAACTTCACCACTTTCTATGTTGATACATCTCTCAGACTTATTATAATAGTTACAACATTCCATTACTAGTTCTAGGCACGAAAATGCCTTAGGAAAATCGGCTACTTCCAAGAAACCACTCCCCACAATCTTGGTAGCTATTGCCTCACCCTCCATTTTTCTCAATATTTTCACAATTTCCCTAATATCATCATCCACTATCATAGTATCTCTCATTTTAGGAAGACAACTACTGATAGGAGAGTATTTATTCTCCTTTATGAATTTTACCTTGGAAGAAGACATATTGAAAAAAAATCTTGCAAAATTCCTAGGTACCGAGCTCCTTTCTTTTAAAATGAAGAAGCTTAAAGGAAACACAGGGCCAAGGTTGCTATAGAACTTACCATTTTTCTGCTTCTTGAAAATTTTACCTCACCACTACAAGACACCTCTAGAAGATAAGCAGAGCAGAAGCAAGAAACAAAAAGGGGAGGGAAAATAAATATACACACTTGCTTCGATTCCCATCACTTCAAGAAAGACTATCATGCAATAAATTCCTCTGCCGCAATAAATGCCGTCAAATTTTCACACATTCAATTTTAGAAGAAAATCACCTGAGCTGATCTAGTATCACCTTTTGGGTCTTGTCTATCATTTCAATAATTAAGACCTAAGGATTTGGCATGCGCCCCCTTTATCTTGGTATTTATTGCACTTCGTAATCTAAACCTTGAACCAAGTAATGGGTTCAAGATACAAAATTCATAATGCTTTGATTTTATGCATGCACTTTGCAACTATGGTGGGCCCCTATGATGTTTACAACAAGTTTAGAATTTAATGAACAATGACACTAAGGACTCAACACGGGAGGTTTTAGTATAAAATTTGTCAAAGTGCATATTGAAAAGTGAACTTTGAACTATAAAATAGGGAGTTCAAAGTTCAAGATTCAATTCTCTGATTACAAATAACACGCGACGATGACTGACCAATTTAGCATTGTGGTGTAACACTTCCATATAACATTCTAAGGGAAAGTGCATTTTGAACTTTGAACTTTGAACTTTGAACCGGCAATTTCAAGTTCAAGTTTCAAGATTCAATTTACAACTCTAAATTTAACAAAGGCCACAAATTACTAGACAAAAAGTAGGATGGAAAATATTTGACTAGCAACAGGTGGCTCTGACTAGGGATTAGGACTATGAGGGACTAAACAAGGGATCCAAGTTCTCTGGTTTCACACTAGACTAAACTGCAACACACACAACTAACCTAAAGCACAACAAAATTGTATGTACAAAGGACCAGTGAACTTAGTTACAACTCAAAAAGCTTTAAATCTTGCACGTTATAAGGTAGGGGCATTTATGTTCCATTCGTGTACCTGATTTTTAAAGAATTTGGTCCTAGAACTTGGCTAATCTCAAAGGGCCCTTTCCAAAGGGATTCAATTTTTTTGTGTGAACCTCGAAGCTCTCTCCTCTTATCCCAGAATAAGACTTTGTCATTCTCCAAGAATTTTTGTGGCCTAGCCTTTCTGTCAAAAATCTTCTTCACACGAGATTGATGTAGAGCTATACGGTTTACCATCTCTTCTCTTTCCTCTTGGATCTTACTTAGGTACATGATTCTTTTATCCAAACCATTGGTGAAATTTTTGTCTTTAATCACTCTCTGTAATTTTATTGCTGCAAGCTCCAAAGGTAGTGAGATTTGAGCTTCTACTCCATAGACCATTTCAAACGGAGTCATACCTATCGCTCTCTTGGGAGAAGTATGATCAGCCTAAAGGGCTTCAAGCAACCTTCTGTGCCAGTCCTTGGAATTTTCACTCGCCAACTTCTTCATAATAGTGATGAAATTTTTATTGGTCTACTCAGCCTACCCATTGCCTTGGGGGAAGTAATCAGATGAATGTGATAATTGAATTGCATTATCATAACAGAAAAGTTGCATCTCTTGAGAGGAGAAGTTCTGCGCATTATCAGCTACAATTTTCATAGGAATGCCAAATCTTACCAAGATGTTTTCTCTCAAAAATGAACAAACCACCTCTGAAGTAGTTTTTCTTACTACAACTAATTCTTCCAATTTAGTAAAATAGTTTGTAGCTGTTAAGATATGGGTATGTCTAGTGCTTGATGGGGGATTTATTGGTCCTATAAAATCTAGACCCCACTGCTTGAATGGTTCTTCAATTATCACTATCCTTAAGGGAAAAGTAGTTAAATGTGGCTTACCAAAAAATAACTTACATTTCTCGCATTGCGCTACCCATTTGTATGCGTCTTTAAACATCCCAAGCAAGTAATAGTAGTTCCTCAAAATCTTGAATGTTGTCACTGTGGATGAGAAATGCCCACCACACACTTCATTATGGAAGGATTAAAGTAACTTCTTCTGTTGATCTTCATCTACACACCTAAGGAACATTCCATCTAGGCCTCTTTTATACAAAATATCATCCACAATAACATATTTGGCTGCTTTAAGCTTCAAATTTCTCTACTCTTTTGCTATAAGATGAGCTGGACACTCTCCATAAGTGAGATAGTAGGTCACATTTGAGAACCATGTATCTTTCAATCCTATAAATAAGGATAGAGGGATGTCATCTTTAGAAGCCACATCATTTTCTACAATCAATTTGCAGAGGCCCTGGCCCCTGACCAATTTGGTAGGTTTGATTTCTAAATCAAACACTTGAACTTTTACCACCCAACTGGCTCTTTTATTCATGGATGCCTCTTTTTGAGTTAGGATACTCTTAACAATAGAATTTGGAACATATACAGTGGAATGAGAATGCAGAATGTAATACCAGAATTGCTTAACAGCTTTAACCACTACATAGGCTTTCTTTTCTATGGGTGAATACTTCAATTCATGATTCTTTAAAGGAACACTCATAAAGGAAATGGGGACCTCCTCGCCAGCCTCATTCTTTTGTAATAGGACACCTGACATAGTGTGCTCGGATGCATAACAATGTATCACAAAGTCTTTCCAAAAATCTGGATGAGCAAGGACTGGAGCTTGTGCAATTACTTCTTTAACTTCATCAAAAGACTTCTTGGCCTCATCATTCCATCTAAAAGTTTTCTTCTCACTCAACAAGTTCACCATGGGTCTAGTTGTTTCTAAAAAATCTAGCACAAATCTCCTCAAAAAGTTGATTTGTGCAAAGAAAGACCTTATTCCACTTCTCTGAGATGGAAAACACAGTTGCTGAATCACTCGCACCCTCTCTTGATCAATTGCAATTCCCTTTTCTGACACTATGTGACCTAACAATTTTTCCTCAGTCACACAGAAAATAGATTTCTTGGGATTTAGAGATATCCCTTGATTCCTGCATTCCTAAAGAATGAGCTTTAGATCTTTAGGATGCTTCTTCCTTCTACAAGAGAAGATAGTCATATCATCAAGGTACACTACAATCACTTTATTCATTAAATGACTAAATGAAGAATTCATGGCCCACTGGAACGTTGCCCCTGCATTGATCAAACTAAATGGCATTCGATTATATGCAAACATACCCCAAGGGGTAGTGAATGTCATTTTGTGTTGGTCCTCAGGAGCCACACTAATTTGGTTGTACCCTGAGAACCCATCTAGTATTGACATCATTTCAGACCTTGCTACCATCTGAAGAATATGGTCCATATTAGGGAGAGCAAAATTGTCTTTCAAACTAGACTAGTTAAGGTTCCTAAAATCAATGCAAATTCAAATTTCCCCATTTTTCTTGCAAATAGGTACTATGTTTGCTACCCAGGTAGAATTATGGATTGGGTAAATTATTTTAGCTTTAAGCATTTTTTCTACCTCTCTGAAAATTGCATCAGCCATCCTAGGGTTATAATTTCTCAATTTATGCCTGAAGGGTTTGGCTCCTAGTTTCAGATGAATATGGTGCTAAAACTTCCCCTTTTTGAAATCTTTAAAATCCTCATATGACCATGAAAACATATCTCAAAAATCCTACAACAATTTGGTGAATACCACTTTTTCCATAGGAGTACAGCATGTACCTAAGTTAACAAATTTAGGATCTTCATCACACCCAATATTTACTTTCTTATAATTACTAGATTTTTCCCCTTTTGTCTCATTGGTCTGGACAACAAAATAGTCTTTGTGATCAAACAGGTTTTCCATGGTCACAAGACCTTTAGGAATATGATTTCCCTTTAATTGAATAACATCTTCTTTCTCAACTTCTTCATCAGCACAAAACTCTTGACATTCAAACTCTCATCCTTCAAAAAATACAAAGGAAAACTTCTCAATACCTTGAAGGAACGTCAACACATGGGCATCATCATTGAAGACCTACCAAGAGTTAGCATTATCAGGTACATTAGGCCGATGAACAAGCTTAATGGTATATTGATCACTATCAAAGTCAGGATGAGGAATAAGCAATGCTAGAGAACCAGCTAGGGCGTATGCTCTGGAGTTCAGTTCCCTAGGTATGGATTCAATCAAAAATCATTCAAATCCTTCAACTTCATCCCAAACCCTATTCCTATAGTGCTTCATCCTCTCATTTCTCACTACATATTTTCCCCTTACTTATTTTACAATTAACTTAGCATCTCCTTTTACTTTTAGCATTTTAATGCCTTTCCTTTTCGCTTCTTGAATCCCAAGTAACAAAGCCTCATACTTTGTAGTGTTATTAGTATTCTCAAATTCAAGCTTGAAGGAAAAAGGGAATTTTTCTTCAGTTGGAGATATCAGTACCACCCCAACACCTGAACTAGTAGATGAACAGCTCCCATCAAATTCCAGGGTCCACATTTCTTCATTGTCAGTACATTTTTCATTTATCACATCAATTTGTGCCATGATCAAATATTTAGAAAAATCAGTTTCCTGATACAAGATGTGAGACTTAGGATCTTCAGAGGAAAATATAGTGTGTTTACACTTAGTCTCAGGTTGTAAAGTGACCTTCTTATCTCCAATAGGAATGATAGCCTGAGACCAATCTAATTTGATCTCTCCACCTAGATCTCTACAAAAGGTTATGCTCAAGAGAATACCATAACTAGTTAGTATGTCAGCAACCAGGATAGTCAACTTGAGCCTCTTGTCAGGGAAAGCTGCTAACGTAACTTGGGCATCTTTGATTTGATCGAGCAAAGGAACTTTCTTAGAATCCATGGAGTAGAACCTACCAAAAGTTTTTGTTAAAGGAAAATCAAGAGCTTTTGCTACTAAAGAGGGCATGATGTTATCAAAAGCTCTAGAATCTACAATACAATTGTTAAGTTTATGTCCATGGATGAATAATGACACATAGAAAGGCTCAGGTTTCCCTATTACATGAGCAGATCCTAAGGATTTGTGATTAATGATGGGTTCTTTAACTTTGGGTTGCTTAAGGTTTGGGTCGGTAGGGATTTCACTAGTAGATACAATATTTGTTTGATTGGACTGCACAATAGGAGAGGAGCCCTTCACATAAGCTACCAACTTATCTAATTCACCAGGATTTGACTTCATAAATTTAGCAGGAGATATTTGGATTTTAGATGACTTATAGAACTCTATAAAATCAAAAGTGGGTTCAGAGTCTGACCTTTTAAGGATTTTAATTCCTTCTTATTCACTTCCTAGAGTCTTTGTGCTACTACCAGCTTGACTCATTGATTCTTTATCCTTCTTGCCTTGGAAAGGAGATGAAGCACAGTCATTAATTTTTCCACCTTGCTGACCTCGGGTAAGCACTGAACATGAAGGTTTCTCTATAGTTGTAAGAATGTCACCACCTTGGTCTAAATCAGACTCATACTTGAGATAGTAACTAATGGAGTCACTAGGTCCTCCAGAGTTCTCTTCATTACCAGGGATTTCTACAATGGTTTCTTTGCTGGCTTCCATTTTCTTGTACCGCACCATCTCAGGGAAAAAATCACCATCATGCTCATCAGTCAAATGAAAGATACACATGTTACTTTTAGCGGGAGGTGCTTCAATCTGAAGTCTTAGTTGATGTGGCAAAGCATTTGATTTCTTTCCATAATTTCCTGTCCCTTGGTTTCCATACCTCCTAGGAATGTCTTGATATGGAGAAGGAGGAGACTTTGGCAATTTCCTTTTAAGAGTAATCATGTCATTGACCAGTCTTTGAATAATAGGATCAAAGGATCCAGAAGTAGATGGTTAATTATTTGGAGTCTATACCTCTTCTCCATTTACTAGCAGTTATCATATCATCTTCAAGTTCCACTGCTAATGCTTGAGCAACTGCCAAGTCCGCCACCCTACCTCGTCTTAGATGAAAACTGATATTTGGAGGCATAGCATTTACAGAGAAACCCTTTCTGTTCTCATTACTAGGATGGTGAGCATTTGGAATTTTCTGCAAGAGTTTATTAAACTTGGCAATAAATTATCACATTGGTTCATGCATCTCCTTCTTTAGCTATGAGAATTGCAACAATAAAGAATGTTCATTATCTATGGCTTTAAAGCGAGCTTCAAAGGTTGTTCTCGTGGCATTCCAAGTTCTAATAGAACCATTGGGAAAATGATGAAACCAATTTTCAGCAACTTCAGTCAAAGTATGAAAAAAAAGGTGAATAGCTACATCTTTTGAACCCACACCTATAACACTACATGCAGTATTGAACGCATTAATATGATCACTCAGGGAAACTCTTCCATCTCCACTAAACTTAGGTAGAACATCTCTAGCTCCTTTGGGCAAAGCTTGTAAATTGAAAGTGGTTAGATCAAGGGGACCAACCTGAGCTCCTCAAGGCTAGTTCTGGGCCATGATTGGTAGAGAAAAATTTAGAGGTTGAGGATTGAAAAGAGATGGGACCAATGTACTAGATAATGTGAGAGCTTGAAAACTAGAAATGGATGACTTTAACTTGGTAGGTGAAGATGATCTACTGGTAGTTTGAATCTTCCTTCTCATAGGAATATTAGGGGTAAAGTTCAATTGCTTTAGTGACTCAAAATCTTCATCAACTAAGTCTTTCGCCTTATCTCCTCTTGTGTACCTCTTTTATGCCAGCTTACTGATTGAAATTGAAACTAATGTATAGCTAAAGAAAAGCCTACCATTAAGGCCTTTGAATAGCTTTGTCTACTACAGTGGCTTCCTAAGCTATAGGTAAACCTCTTAGCCACTCTCCAATTTATTCTTCTTCTTCAATAACTAACCTCACTTGTTGATATTGTTAACCACTTGTTCTCAGATTCCAAGTCATTGCATTAAGATCAACTATAATGTCTTCTTGGGTATCTGAGAAGTTAAGGTTAGGTTGTAACACTGAGAGAATTTCTTGCTGACTAGGTACTATATCAGCAGGTAGCACCATAATTAATCATTAAATTTAAAGTTTCAAACCCTGGTTTACACGTTAGACTCCCCAATAGAGTCGCCAAAAAAATTTTAGTATACAAATTTTCCTTCCTAATAAAATTATAAATATCTTTAAACTCTTTTACCCATATAGAAGGAAAAATCAATACAATAGTTGAGTTAGTCACTCACGACTAAACTTTATGTGATTAAAGGAGCAACTACCTTATATAAAGATCAATCTTGATAATCCATTTATTTGAAAAGAATGAAAGCAATAAGAATAAATATACTTTTGACCTGAAAGTAAGAAAGGCTTTTTAAATTCCTCATATAAAATGACTATAGAAAGATTTATGCTCTGAGAAAGATCCACATTCATCTAAGCCAACTGACTAAGATTACAAGAAAAACATTCCCAGAATGATTGATCCAACATATACTAAAATAAAGTGAAGAATGGATAAATGATCATAGAACATACATAGATTATAGCAACATGCATTTAATTCCAACTGAAGTCAAGATACATGTAATAATTAGATCAACTGATCCAAGAAAGATAATATGATTTGTTATTAATAAATTGATATCATATCATATGTTCCAATCCAAAATAAGACCATTTGTCAAAATTACTTGCAGTAAATATCAAAACAACTAAGTTTATGTAACCAGTGAACCAACCCTTTCAAGGGCTCCCAAAAATTAATATATAGTCAGGCAGGGCTCGATCAGTTTTGTAACTAAAAGTCTATTCTAGGAAAATGAAACTAAAAACTTTATCCACTTGGAACTATCCTATCAAAGACTAATCAGCTGATTAGATTTTCTTGGCATCTCCACTTGTGGTAGCATCAACTACTTTGTGCATGTAACTCCACTCCTCGAAGGTCGCTATGAATCTATCCAGCATGACTTGGTTCGGTGAAGAAACCAAATCGAGCCTTTGTTCCCATATACACTTACATTTTTGCAATTGTTCCAACTTGGTCTCCAGAGTCTTTATTTGTTCATCACTGAGAATCGTTAGTGATTGTACCCTGGCTATAACTAAGCAATCATGAGCCACCATTTCCTTAGCATCTTTCAACCCCTGAGCCTTTTCTGCGAAGGATTCCCTCATCTTTGTTGTAAATCAATTCCAATCTTAATTTCATTCTTAGCCAGATTGTAGATGCAATCAACATGATTGATGAGCACTTCTTCAACACAAGCTAGCACCTTAAAAATTTGACCAAACTCCTCAATACCCTGATCAAAAAGTGAACTCCACCACTCTTCATTAACTTTGGCAACAAATAATAGATCGACATCAGCATCAAGTATTACTTTCTCAATCAAAAACTTGTCTATACCATAGACAAAGGTGTCATCTAGATTTGTTATTTCTATTTCTAAAATATCTCTCTTTACTTCACAAAGTTTCATATCAGCTTCAATAGTAGCTACCAGAGAGGAAGACCTTTTGGTGATATCTTCGTAAGCCTATGCAAAACTGGTGACCTTCTCACCCACTTCTCCCATCCAACTATAAAATACTTTAGATAGAGACCTCTCTTTGTGTACTTGATCAAGAAATTTTTGAGTATTTGGAGACTTGACATCTAGATGTAGAGGGACCATTGCTAGAGGTTGAGGAACAGAGTTCTACAACTACTGAATGTATTTGGCCATCTCACACAAAGCTTGCTTTAGCTTTACTTTGTCTTATGCATCCTTCAGTACCTGGTGATTGATATTCTTGTTTGTAGAGATCAAAATCTTCAAATCTACCACCCTAGAAGCTACCTCTAAGTCTATTTTCTCCACATTAAAATCATTTTCAGTGACCTTGGCACTAGCCTTATTAGAATTAGGCTTGAATATCTTGGCAACCCAACGACCTGTATTTGGGTCTACATCTACCATAGATATATGGGTCTACATCTACCATAGATTATGTCTTCATCTTCTTTGTCCTTGGGGATTTTTTGAGATACTGACCAAGTCACCAACAGTAATTGAAGTAGGAACAATGTTCCTCTTCTTGTTTACTAATAAATCCAACTAGTTCGAAGTCTTTGGACTTGTATTCTATAAAGAGATAGTAGTGCCTAGATTGTTTGGAGTGACTGGATCTTGTTGACCTGGGTTCACACTAACTCCTATTGATACTAAATCCATGGTTGATACTTTGCTTCTTCTCAGTCTTTTGAATTTCTTTACATTGGGTTCTTCTGTGTTTGAATCAAGAATGATGTAGAGAGATGAATCCAGCTTCTCATTTCCTTTACTTCTCCGCCTGGTAAACTTTACTGTGGCATCATAAACTAGTTATGAATCTTCAATATTAGGGACTTCTAGAGGATTTGTGTTACCTGCCGACAGAAATGATTCAATCTTGTTAGTTGAAACAGAGGAAAGTTCAATCTTTGGAATTATCAGACTTCTTCTAGTTTTCAACACATGTGCCGCCTGATTCTTCTTCTTTTGAGATTTGAGCCACTATTCTATTCTTTTGAAAACCTCTTTGGTTAAGGATTTTATATCTTCTTTCTCTCCTTCATTCCAATCAAATTTCCTAGTGACCACTTTTGTGTTTGATCCCATGCATTCTAATCCTAATACACCTTTATCCTCATCTTTTACATTTTTAATGTTGAAAGGAAGTTTTAAAGTAACAATTTGCCTTAGAGAAAACTTGGAGCGCAATCTCCTTGTGACTTCAACTTCATCTACGCAGTTATCCCAAAAATATTCCAAGTTTGGTTGGTGTAGGAACATAGCATCAACCCTGAAATGATTCTCCACAAAACCTTTGCTGTCGTAATAGCTTCTAGCCTTGTATGGCTGAAGATTCATTTATTTCAATTCATTTATCAAGAAGGAAAAATCACGCATCATCTTGAACCGGTAATGCCCCAATTCTAGTGGAAAGAAGGCACCAATACCTCTTTTGACCCTGTACTTCTTTTCCACCATTAGCAACTGTCTCCCTACTTCCAGTAAAATATACTTGTCTAAATAGTACCTGGGAAGCTTCATAGGAGCATCATTGAATCCTCCAACTCTAAAATAACTAAAAGTAGGGAATTGAATATAAAAGCTATCATAAATCTTCACAAACTCCATGGCTTCTTCAAACATCTTGCAATTATGTTTTCTTCTTAACTCAAAAACTAGTTTGGACATAAAGGTATCATGTACTTTCTTGTAACCTATGTGATTTCTTCTCTTATGTAACAAGGGATGATACTCATAAATAGTCATGCTACTATTTCATTCTTCATGTGGTAGACCTTCCCAAATTCTATAGATAGCAAGGATATAAAAGAGGTATGAAAACATATAGAAACTTGAAATCAAGGCTGGCTGGGACAAACTTTCATGCAATGTTTTGCTATAATTTCAGCCCAATCAACAGCATTACCCATGTCTAAAATGGCCAGCACAAAAATATACATCCAGTCCTCCTAGTTGGTATCTATGGGATTACCTTTTACTCTATTTAACATCACTGTTATGTCTCTCACTTCTCTAAACAAATGATCTTTCATAAGGGGCCTAGGTAGACGGGATCCCCCTTTTTCTGGGTTTAACAACCAATCTCTAGCTATGTTGTTCCTATATTCTC
>BSBK01006565.1:727500-730000 GCA_027943335.1 Chamaecyparis obtusa
CAATAACGTAATTATCAAATTACCAATTCAAAACAAAATCTTTCAAACAATTTACAAATAAAAACAATTAAATTGATTAATAAAAATTTATACAATATATAAAATACAAACTATAATTTACAAAATATACATTACAAACTATAAATTATAATAATATAAAATATAGAATATAACTATATAATATAAAATGTAAAATTTATATTAAACCTATTTTAAACTTTTAATAACATAGAATTAATAAATCACAATTTATTAATAAATGACCAATATTATAAAAAAATTATCTAACAAACAAAATAAATAAATAAAAGTTTTTTTTTTAAAAAAGACATTGAAAAGGGGTTTTAAAAGGGTCCTACCGACCCTGTGCACGGTACTTTTTTTTTTTTTTAAAGCAAACTAACACTTTAATATTATTGTTTACTTTTGACAGGTCTGGTCTTTTCTAAAAATGGAAAAATTAGTACAGAGAATAATATTTCCAGATTTGGAAATCATAAGATTTTTAAGAAACTAAAGCATGTCAATAATTACTTTGTTTCACATATAAAGACTATAATAAATTTTTTTCCTCGTATTGGTTTCAACATAAATTTTTGTCTTATACAGGTAATTTTTTACTGTATTTTTTTTAATACACAGAGAATATTGTTTTTTCACAGAATAGTGATTTTTCACCCAAATTGGGTTTTTGATAACAACCCACTAATTTAATTTACTCAAACTATAGAACTAACTATATAGAGATTGATTTTTTTCATTTTCTAGGTGTTCTAGGATGAATTTTCTCTCCAAATTTGGATAGCATAACTCTACTGTGCCGAGTTAATATAAAAAATAGAAATAGCATTCTAATGAGTTTTCTAACGCTCAAATTTAAAGCATAATAGAAAACAGATCTTAATCTATAAACTGAAACAAACATAGAGAAATTGCAGAAAGAACTACTGATGAATTCACAAGAAAACTCCACAAATCCCTAACTCAATTGCAAAGCTGGAGACCGAATAAGGAAGCCTGAAGAATACTAAAACCCTCAGATTTGACAACAGAAAAGCTCCACCTACAGATCTAAATCACAATGCATACAAATCCCGAATCCAGATGTAAGCAACCTTTACTCAGAAATCCAAACACACACACAAATGCTCAAGAACACAAAGCAAACTTAAAAAATCTCCAATAGCTCTCTCCAAAGTTCTCCAAAACTTGATTGATCAAAATGAATGCAAAATCTCCCTATTAGGGATTCAACTCCACTAAACATGCAAAACCCTAGATGACTCACACAAAGAACTCCTAATCAAACTCTCCCACTTTTGTTGAAAGAAATTATTAATAAATAATTAAAAATAAATATAATTGTGCACAACTCAACTTAGTCTCCTAAAGACAAGTTGTCACTTTTTTAAACAAATCACTTTCAACTCAATAAAGCACATGCTGATAATAAAATCTATTATTAAATAAATTAAATACTTAATGCATCATGAATTCATGCAATTAATTATTTAATCATTTAATAATACTCACAAACATAATAAAATCCAATTCTCAATAAAATACTCAATTAAATCCAAATAATCAATTATTTGATTTTAATTAAATTTCATCATAATAAACTTAGGACATAATCAATATTAATTTTCAATACTAAAATAATTAACTTTAATTTAATTTCCTCAATTAAATCCTAGAAGCATAATTAAACATTAAATTCAACTATGCACCTGACATTGATATTCACATAAAATAATCTAAATTAACATAATTCAACTATAATCAATAAATTAATAATCACCCACATAATCATAAATCAACTGAATCATGCAGAGTATAAATCAAACATAATAAATCAAACAAACTCAGGAGAATGGATCCACGAATTCATGCCAACCAGATGAATTCAGGTAGGGTAGTAAGACTAACACTTGTCCAATCCTAGGATAATAAGGCTTAGGTTTAGGGTTTGGGTCTGTGTATTATCTCCCTTCTTTACCATTGAGATGAATGTTTGTGGGCACGCTCACTCTTACCAATTCAGGGAAGACGATGTCATGTACCTACGAACCTGTCACCACAAGATGAAGCATGTACATACAATAATATATAGCAATCAATGATAGGGTATGATTGATCATGTGGATCTCGACTATGTGAGTAACTACGCCTCTATCCTCTACCAAAAAAACATGTCAAATAGATACAAACACATGACAACCATACACATGCCAGTATGGGATCAGTACCATGAATCAATATAAAATATAAACATATCATCAAATGATATCAACATCTAATCTAAGCAATCACATGATACACATAAAATGAACAATAATCCATAATTATCATTTATTAACATAATAATCGATCACATCAAAAGTGACCTAAAAGAATTCGGTCAAACACTGAAATGTAAAGAAATCTAAAAGTGAACTACGGGCAGGGTACTACAATATACACGTAAGTACGTATGCACGTATATATATAATATATGTCT